>ML685954.1:5788730-5813966 GCA_007922175.1 Pelusios castaneus
GGGGGGGGGCATACAACCCACACGCTCTGGTGCCAGAGAAGGGGGCACATACAACCCACACGCTCTGGTGCCAAAAAAGTGACACGTACACCCTTCATGCCCCGGCGCTGGAGGTGACACATGCAGCCAATCACATCACAGCATTAGAGGGGGGACACGTACACCCATGATGCTGCGGCACCAAGGAGGGTGAGGTGTACCTCCGTCAAGTCTCTGGAAAGCCCCTGATGCGTCTTCACCAGGGAATGAGTCTGGCTCTTCTATGCTGTATTCAATGTTGTAACCCTGTCAACCCCAGGACTTTGGAGAGACAAGTTGGGTGAGGCCATATCTTTCACTGGACCCACGTCTGAGGGTGAGAGAGACAAGCTGTCCGCTTCCCCAAGTGCTCCTTGGGGAAGAGCTGAGGAAGACCTGAGGTTCTGCAACATGAAGCTTGTCCTTCACCAACAGGAATTGAGTCCAGTACAAGATATTACCTCCCCCCCTTGTCTGGCTCTTACAGGCAGGAAGCAGGATACCCAGGCTGAAGTAAGTCCAGATTTTGCACCCACCGGCAGCAGAGAGCGCCCCCCCCCCCTTGTTCTGTATGTGCCACCTGCGTAGGCACAAATGCCCCTTTCAAAGCCAGTGTCTTTTTAACGAGAACCTCCGGTGCTAAATTGCACTTCTCTCTTCTCTGTCTCCTGACACAGTCCTGGCTCTAATGAAATTCTCCCCGGCTAACACATTTGTACAGGAGCCGCACTGGAAGCTCATATTCTGCTCCAGCAATGACTTGCACTATGCAGACAAAGAGGAGGGATGGTCCCCATGAGGACTGAGCTTTATTTTCCAGGCACTGTAGGGAAAAGTAGGTAATCTAATCTGCACAGGGACATTTCCCTAATGCCTGCTGTGAACGCAGCTGTCAAACACTTTTGCAATAGAATGATATTGATGATGGCGACATTGACATGCTGCAAACAGCAGAAAGTCCCAGAAATGGGAAGTGGCACAAGCCCCTCTTTGCTGGTGGAGGAATTCCCGCTGGCCTTTATAAATAATGCACGGGATGCAGTCAGCATGAAGCGGTGCCTCTGAACAAAGCCTTGACTGGTCAGCGTAATCAATATTGCAAGGGGGAAATCATCGATAGCACATCACCGGGCGCTGTTCACCTGAGGATCATTCCACACATAATCCCCTGACCACTCAGCCAGTTCTCTGAGATGCTATGGCCCCAGACAGGGCTGGCATCAGGACCCCTGAATTCTAATCCTACCTCTGCCACTGACTTGTTCTGTGTCCTTAGGCAAGTCACATTCCTACTCTGCATTTCAGTTTTCCCACCTGTGAAATGGGAATAACATTGACCCTACTTTATAAAGTGCTCTAAGATCTTTGGATAAAAGCCCTCCCTAGCCACCGAGAGTTGCTACGATCATGCTTAATTGCTCTCAGGGCTGGAAAAGAGCCAGTAGCAGGATCAGCTGGAGGCCACAGTGCTGAGTTAGGCTCAGGGAAAGATGAAGATTCACCCAGAGAGCAAAGCCAGAACCAAAGGAAGCAGTGGAGTTTACTAGGTTACTTTGCTACCTAACAGAGATCCTGTGCTGCTCTCCCTCTGGGCGAAGGCTGTTGAAGGGCATCACCAGACCTTGAGAAAAGCACCAGCAGAGAGTAAAAAGCTGGTCCTTCTTGGCACATGTAGACACTTGGAAGCCAGCAATGGCCGGGGCAAATACACCATGGCTCTAAAAAAAAAACTCTGCTGGTTATTTTTCTTCCCAGGCCAGGTTTTCAGTAGCACACCTGTGGCTGGCCCCAGACGTAAGCCCCCTCTCCCCCCGTTTTATAGCCCCGTGAAGTCAAGTCGGCGGATCTGGATCAGCATATCGTTGCAGTGTGGCCATACCCAGAGACCCTCACATTGAGTGAGCAAGGCCTGACATTAACTTTCCCTGGTTGTGGCTGTGCATTTCTGCAGAGTCTGTAGGAACCACTGTGATCTAAACCTGCCATTTCTCCCCTGTGTGGAGAGGAGGGTAATCGGGGCGATGTTAGGATCCCAGCAGAGCCTATTTAACATTTCCTTGCCAAGGCATTTAGGCAGGCCGTGCTGGGGTGCGTGGGGGTGGTGGGAAATGTAAATACTTTCCTCTCACTGTCTGCATCATGCGTTTCTCTTCCCACTTCGCTCGAAGCTAATAGCCCGAGAGGTGCCTCGGAATGATTATTATTAGAAAGATGGAAAAGGCAGATTTGTTGGGAACTTTTTGTTGATTTTAAGATGCAAATCAAACCACGTGGTTTCGGAAATCCAGCTATGAATGGGATAGAGATTATCTAGTTCTCTTGCTCTCATTTTTTCTTGCCCTTCAGAAAATGGGCTTGTGGGAGTTTACCAGTAGGCAGAATTGGGTCTCTCTGCACACACTACCCAACCTGTTCTCAGACAACTGGCTCGGGCTTTCTCTCATTGGCTAGACTCTGTCATTTGCATGCGCTAGAGGGAAATGGTACCATATTCTCTTTTATGCTGGAAAAGCCTCGGCCAATCACAAGAATGCCCTGTCCTGCAGAGGCAATTCCATTGGCTAGCACAAGCTCCAGACACGCCTTCCCGTGAAATTGAAAAAGCCAGAGCCGTAAATGTGTGGTGGCTTCAACGCCTGTAGCGTATGTAAATCTCTGCAACCTGATTGGCTGCCTTAGTTTCATTTCTGCCCAATCAGAACTGCCAAAATGAAGAGGGTCCCCCTCAAGTTCTCAGCTGAACAGTGAATATTATTTGAAGTAATTTATGCAGCACTACAGAGTCACTGGCCATTTCAATCTGACAACAACGTGGCACAGGTTACCCCCCTCTGTCTCCAGGTGGATTTAGCTCAGACTACATTGACACCTCCTCCGAAGGACGCAAAGCAGCCTCACCAAGCTGCTGGCTGAGGATCATGAGCATCAGCCTGCGCTGTGCACTGGATTTCTGCAAGCCGCAGTGACCTCCTGTGGGCCTCTGAAACACCACACGCTTTTCCCAGGGCTGGGGCAGACATGAACAATTCGCACAGCTAAGGTCGCCCTCTCGTCTGATTGCAAACTGGCCCCCTATGGACCGTGGCCCAGATTCTCAGCCAGCATGAGTAGGCATGGCCCCACGGACACCAAGGATGCTACGCTGATGGACACCAACCAAGAAGCCAGCCCAGCCAGTTTCTCGGCAGGTTCTGTGCAACCCGTGAACTTTTCGCCACAACCACTAATCTGAGGGCAGGTTAGCCAAAAGTGTGATAACCACACGGCCCTTTCCATCACCTAAGTCACATCGCATTGTTCCAGCTCCCTGACTGGCTGCCCTAACCTTTCTAAACAGCCCTGGCGACTCCGTGGAGCTGTCATTTTCTCACGCAGAGGATGGCACACACTGCGAGAGACCACGACACGGGGCAAGGAATGGACTCCGAGACATCAGGACACTTCAAACCATTTCCGTTCTTCGCTCCGGTAAGGAAGAGCATTGGGCTTGACTACATCCCTGGATCTCGGACAGAGAAATAACCGTGCCTGTACTGCCTGCGGTCAGATGGCACTTTGTGAGCACATGGGGTGTCTGTGTCTCTTCTCCAGTTCTTGTCCTTGCTCCCTGGCGTGATTTAGAGCTGGGTGAGCCATGCCCCAGGAACCAACATACACACACCACAGTCCTGAAGCCATGATCTGGTCATTCCCTGAATGGAACAGCCCCCAAGAGCTCTGAGTCCCGTGGCCCAGGGCTGTGTCACTTCAGCCGTCCTGATTTGTCAGCAGGGGACAGATTTTCACTGGAGATTTGGGAATACCGAGCTTTGCGTTTGATTCCATTGCTGGCGAACGTGAGCTCGTGTTTAATGTGATCAAACCGGCAGGAACCAAATTACCTCCGCATTTTGATCACGGTAGGCCAGCATCATTGGAAAATTCCCGCACTGCTGCTATTTTATTGAGGAGAAAAGTGATGAAACTCTAAATGCAGGGGAAGGAGAAATAACTCTTTGAGCTCCTCTTGTGCCTCGTTTTGGAGAAACTCAAAGCCTTTGAAGGCAGCATAGTGTCCAGACGGGAAAAGCAAATCAAAGTAACTTGCCTAGGATCACAGAGTGAGTCGGTGACACCCACGCAGAGCTACACTCCCTCACTTCCATGGTAGACCCTCCTTCCAGCAGCCTCATTAATAATGCTGTGAATCATCAAACACAACAGGAGACATTACACCCTCCAGCCCAGACTCAGACCTCTACAACCAGCAGAGTCTGGCTGAGACCTCCTTTACCCTGGAGCAACCGAGCACCAGTGGGCATATTTCAACCAGCCCAGAACCCACATGCCTTTGGGCCCTGCAACGCTCACCGGAGCAAGTGAGAACACCGCCCCACCTCAGCTCAGCGGCCACTCACCGCGTATAGCTTGAACTGTTCCTTCAAGTTTTTCCTTCTCTAACAGTCACAATTAAACTAAAGCATCCAGGGGAATGTTGTTCCTATAAGAAGCAGCAGAGGACCCTGGAGAAGGAAGCCACCTCCCTAGACATTGGCCCTGACCAACATGCCCTTGGAAGTGGGTCCCTCTGACTCATTCCTCCGTGACCTCTCGGAGGAACAGCCATTGTTTTCACCTTGACTGTGCTTTCCAGACATTAACTGCTTGCTCATTACCACGCCCCTCACGTAAATGACACCCTCCTCCTTTTACAGACAAGCAAGTGGAGGCAGAAGGTTAAAGTCGCTGGCTTAAAAGGGTTGACGCTAGATGACTACAACCCATTCCTTGTCCTCAGGCCTGTGCTTGGACCACCCTGTCCTTGCTGGAACCGTCAACCAGCAAGCCACCCATGGCGGAGGTTTGAGTGGCGTGGGAACCCGGCCACTCGGAAGTGTCTCAATAGACATCGTTGGGGTAAGTAGCGCACAGGTGAAATCACCTGTTCTTCGTCCACATTACCTGGTGCTACCCCCAGGGGAGTTGCAATGGTGCTCATGAATTTTCCCTTGTGTCTTAGAAGCTATCACCACAAACCCCGAGGCCCTCCATGTTCCAATGAGCTGGTGGCCCAGTTGTATTCTTCAGTCCACACTACAAAGAACACCAGGTCAGGGGTCCCAGGCACAAGCGTTCTCCCCCGATGCAGTTAAAATAAATAATGGTGACATAGCGCAGCTGGGATCTAATCATGGCCCAGGCCCTGCCGCAGCCTCAGACGGACCAAACCAGACCACGGTGCCATGGAGAAACAAAGGAAAACGTGCAATGACCATGGCACGGGCGGTAACAAACAATAACAATAGATTTTAAGGCCTCAAGAGACCACTCAGAGCACAGAGTCTCTCACCCTGTGTAATACAAGCCATAGATTTCAACTGTGAAAATTCCTGCATCTAGGCCAAAGGTAAAGACGTGCTACACAGAGGTGCTAGAAGGACGGAGAGAAATATCTGTATCTCTCTTGAGGCCTGTGTCAAAGAAGCCTCTAGAAATGCAAGCCTACAAATGAGAAACAATCTCCTAAATCAATAAAGCGCTGACCCTTTCTCTGCACCGGTGTTTAAACCACGGTCTTTGTGCATCTTTGAAAAGCAAGGATAAAAATGGAGTTGCTGTATACACGGGCCCTGGAGTAAAAGACAAGCTTCCTGGCCTGATAAAATTCACCGACATCCATAAATATTTCAAGGCAACTAGTTTTCAGCTCTCCCATTCAATAACCAGAGCACTTCTTGCTGCAGAAAAGTTGGGGAAGATTAGAAAGAAGTTACCATTGAAGAACAGCAAATAATTTTGCTTGTATTGACTTGAAGGGGAATACAGGGATTTCTATGAATGATTTGGCCCTATCTGAATTAAAAGCTTGTTAAAATAAAAAATAATAGTCTCAAGTAACAGTAACCTATTCCTCCCATTCATCTTGTGATGCTTTTACCATGAAGCTCTCTTTGAAATTCCTAGTGTGTACAAGTTCATACTTTCAGTTCCTTAGAACCAGCATCCATGGACAGGGCACTGTATAGCACACACAGTGGTACAATAGCAAACAAAGCTGACTCTGCAATTCTTGCACCCAGCTGGACGGCTGTCTGAGGTTTGCCAAAAATAAGCATATAGACGACATCAATGTTTTTAAAGTCAGCCGTCACCCACTTCTGTTATTGGGTTATAAAAGCTCCTACTTATGGCCATCAGTGTGTGGATGGCTATCAGCGTAGATGAACACACGTTCACCTGCAGGACCATAAATTTATTCATCCCAACTGCAAACAGCCTCCAGTCTAAAATATACAGCCCAACCATTCACTGGGAACAAGCACTTCCTGGATACAGTCCCTGGGCATTGTGGTTTGGGGGGATCTCTGGCGTAACTGTTCTCCAGATGGGTTTATCCCAAGTCCAAAGCTGCCCAGGAGTTGCGGGTGGACTTCATGGTCCCAGAGGAAGATTGACATCCTGAACAGGGACTTCCCGCTTAGGGGTAGAGCCTGAAACTCCTCCCCCACTACCTTATAAGGAGGCAGATGTCAGGGGATGCTCTGTATTTAAAGAGACAAAGGCAACAGGGAACTGTGCTAAAACCTGCCTCTCCCACAGCCCTTCCACTGGGGCGCCACATGGATCCAGGGACCACACCCACAGCACATTCCCCAATGGAAATGGGGGCGCTCGGATCTATATCGATTCATTCCTGGGCTTCTCCACGCCCATGGCAGCAAGGTCCCTGCTCAGGCCTCCCCAGATTTAGATCCACAGGTCTGGGGCTACTTTCTGGAATCATGGGTTTAGTGCTAAATGTCTCCAGCAAAGCCATGATTTCCCTGGGGAGACTTCTCCCCGGTGTAACACACTGCCCCCTCTGACTGCACTCACAGCTCCACCCCGCAGCAGTCCCTGACTCGTCTCTGGAGAAAACAGAACTGTCCCTGTAGAAAGGGGTCGCCCATTAGCACGAACACGAGGGGAGAATTTGCTCAACTCTGCTGGAGAGTTCTTGTCAAGGGCACACCAAAGCATCCATCAATCCCTGGCTTCAGCAGATTGTGTTCTCAAGACATTAGGTTCTCGTAAATACAGGCAGACGGTATAATTAGTGCTGAGTTAGAACAGGGAGAATTTTAATTAAGGCGTCGCCTGCCTGGAGGGCGCAGTAACCCCCCACTCACGCCCAACGCCAGATGTTTTCGATGGCCATTGTGATGCGTTTCCCAGTTAACCCAAGGCCCGGGCTCTCCCGCATGGATCCTGCCACTTTCACGCTAATTCCAGTGTCAAGGTGCAACTTGGCCCAGCCAGAAAGTACACAGGAGGTCACTTTGCTCAGTCACGCTACTTTACAGTGACACCTCCAGCTTGAAAAGAAAATGCGCGTTTCACTTCCCACTCCCTCCACCAGGCAAACAAAGCAATAAGGGAGCTCAGCTCCCGTTTGACACCCTAACGCAGGTGCCGTATTCCAGAAGGAAGCACTTTCAAAGCAATAAGGCAAGGCAGCTCTTGAATTTGAACTGCCAGGACACAAATGAGCATGGATTCCACAGAGCCGTCTGAGAGGTCTGTTTCAGAAGTTCTGATTTACTGTTTGTCAGGCAATGGAAGTGCTCTGTGCCAACAGATCATTGCACCCTTCACTGACCCCGTTATCCATCAGAGAGCAGCTCGCTTTCTGAGCAGCAGTCCCCTGTCACTCCCGAATTATAGATCTGCTCAGCGAAGTCACAGGAAATCATTGTTTGTTTGCTGCTGGGGCCTCAGAAATTCAAAACCAAAATGTGATTGGTGTGTTTGCTTTAGATCATGGATTTTTCCTCCCTGCTGAAGAAGAAGCACATTTATTTTGACTTCCTCAGCCTACCTGCCCCCCAGTACTGCAGATGAAAAAACAATATATTTTCTTGTCTGTGTCGGTGTTAAAGGGAGCACGCGCAGGTTTTGGATGAAAGAATTATAAATCCAAGCAGGCCGGCTGTGGTACAGGTCCAGTGTAAGGAAAGGATTGGATTGCACTGTAAAGGAGGTACATCAGCCTCATTTAAAGCCAAAATCTAGAGATTTTTTTTATTTAAAAAGAGGTGGATTTACAAATGCTAAGGAGTGATATCATCCCTGCAGGTCTTAAATGGTGCTTGGGTCTGTTGTTGTCCCTCTGCACAGGGTATGAATTTCACTCTGGATTATTAGAAATGTTTCCCTGAATATATCAAAACCAATTAAACCATCATGTGTTTGTTTCATTCAACCATTCCCTTGCAAAATTGGGAACCCAAACACAACAGTAGCGAGGCCTGGGAACCAGGAAGTGAAATGGACTGTAAACAGAAGATTCGTGTTCCAGAAATCGACAGGAAGGAAATGTGCATGGAACATAAACGGTGCAAAAATACGTGAGCATCTCTCAGGTTATTTCTCATGAGAAGGAACTGCTAGAAGCAGGGATGAGGAAAAGATACTGCAATCTACTGGTAAGAGTGCACATAGCTGCTTCCCTCCGCTAGATGCAACAAGAACTTCTTCAGGCACGTGTGTCATAGGCGCTGCACTGCTAGGCGTTTAGGAAGACTCTCCGTTCAGTGGCAGAGACAGCAGGATCTGAGTTCTATGGCACCATGGCCTGAAGCAGTGACAGCCATGAGATTCTTAGGAGGCCACAGCTTGGGGGCAATGTGATTTTTGCCTTGGCACGCTCCTTTTCAGTAGGAAAGAGGCTGATCAGAGGGGTGAAAGAGGGGAATGAGCAAAAGCAAAGGGAAAGGATACATCAGCGTTTGGAAGCTTCCCTTCTCATCAGACGAGCAGACGGGCAGGGAAGGAAAAGCGGGACACGTTACGACTATTTAGACACCAAGATTTACGATGCCGTGCAAAGGCCCGTGCCTTTCGCTCCCATCTTGCACCTCAGTTCAATTAAATTTAATTGAATTGATTTCTTGGAAGACGACGCAGCCAAGCAGAGCATTTGTTTACAGCAGAGTATTTCAGACAGCTGCACTAATCAAAGCCAGCAAAGAGACCACAGACGTGATCGAGACGGGGCTCAGTGCTGGGAAAGACCGGCTTGTTTGGGTTGAACTGACACCACTTGCTCAGGATTTACCTTCCTCTGAAACATCCCAAGTCATATCCAGCAGCCAGGCCACGTGCTCTAGCGTTCCTGTCTACTGCTGATTTCCTGCCCAGTCCTTGCCTAGCACTGGGGCCCAGGATTGAATTTGATCCCTGGAGAGTGGTGTTCTCTTTAGTCCCAGAAAAAGCACAGGCTGGGCATGGGTCTCCAATGTCCATTAGCTCCTTGGACTCTTTTCTGGGACTGACAGCGAGAGAAGGGTATGGTGTGTTTGACCCATTCATGTCACCCAGGCCAGCAAGAAGAGGGCCCCAAACCTTTGGTCCTTCCAGGCCCTGTTCTGCAGGGTGCTGAGCGTAACCCAGGATGCAAAGCTCCTTCCTCTGCCTGGGACATCAGTCGCAGCTGAGGAACCACGCAGCCAGAGCCCAAACTCAGGTCCTGACCCTGTTCCTCATGCAGATAATAGCCTGGCTCTCATTGACACAGCACGCCTGAGCCCCCAGCTGAACACCACGCTACAGGCCGGATCCTTGTGAGTGTAAATCAGTGCAGCTCCTGGAAGTTTCTAATCCACTGCAGGGATTTCTTCAGGTGGGGAGCTCATGTATTTCCTGGTCTAGCCCCAGGGGTTAAAGTAAGGGGGAACGCACCGGAACGCAGTTCTGGGGCCCACAAATTTGAGGGACCAGAGTTCCAGGGCCCCTAAAAATAGAAAAATCCGGCGGAACACATGTTTCACCCTGCTGGCTGCTGGCAGGTCCTACACCCCACCACTGTTAATCACAATAGTTATTGTGTGATGCAGTGTTTGCTCGTTTGTGACGATAATTGCTATAGACATAAATGCATATAAAATTATAAATGTTTTTATGGAGGGATAACTGATGCATGTGGTACTGAGACGTGGTTGCAAATGCCTCCCTGGGCTGGGGCCCGCACATGCATGAAGGGGGCCCGGAGATAAGGAGGGTTCCGGGGCCTGCCAAATTATACTTTAACCACTGTCTAGCCCCTAAATGTCCTTCCAGCTAGACGGAATGAAGACAATGGGCTTAGAGCAGAAAATCTCTCTGCATTCCAGATGCTCTGAAAACCCCTGGCATTTGGCAGCAAATCATGGATTTTGCTTTCACAGGACTGAGTTTCAAATGCAGCGAGGTCGGGCTCAGTTTTGAGAAAGCAGCAGTGTGTTCTCGGCTTTTATCTCGGCGAGACTGACAGTGTGGGTGTGCAGGGCGCCGGATTCCAAAGCATTAGATAAGAGACAATAATTTTATACTGTTTGCTATTCCTGACACAGGCTTTGTCCTGAGACTCATCTCATTTCCACCTTCGTGCCCCTCAAATCAATTCCCTGGTTCTGGTTTCTTGCTGCAATCAGACACAGATCAGACACCAGAGACGTTTGCATTCTTAGGCTCTCTTCCATTCTGCAAACGCCGGGATTTAGAGTCACGTAGCGATTAGAGCAGGGCAATCAAGAGGGCTGGAGTCTATTCCTGGCTCTGTCACTGACTTGCTGGGTGATCTTAGGCAAATCACAGCATTGCTCTGTGCCTCAGCTTTCCCGTCTCTAAAATAGGCATAATACTTAGTTCACAGGGAGTTGGGTTTGTAGAGATTTGTTAATCAGTGTCTGTACAGCGCTCTAGGATTCTTGGTGAAAGATACCAGAAAAGGGCAAATTACTACGTATTAGTATTTAGCATTTACTACAATCAGTCGTGTTGCTAGACAGTCACATCTAGCCCCGCCCACTCCAGCAGTCCTGAATTGTCCTCAGCAGGAAGTCCCTCAGGTTTCAGATCTGCCCTTTTCAAGACCTAGACACATAGCCTGGAAATAGTGGTGGATTTTGTGTGTAATTGGCCACTGGTTAATTGCTGTGGATTCCCCCCTCTCATCTTCATGGACCTGTAAAGTGTGGAAGGGGATTCCAGATCTGCGCTTCTTTACAGGTCCATATGAGGCAGGGTCCATGTTCCTACAGATGGGTCAGCATGGTCAGGAATTTGGCTGGATATGTTTAGAAACTCACAGCAGCAATTTGGTTGGGAAACAGAGATCCTGGTGAGATGTGGGGTGTTCCTTGGTTCCCTGGTTTCAGAACTTCCTCTCTTGTGCTCTTTTAGCATTGGCACTCATTGATGGAACCAGAAAGTGGAAATGTCTGTGAAAACGGGCGAAACCACAAAAAGTCGCTGAGATTTTAGACACTCAAAGAAGGTTCAAGGTTTGGGTGAAGTTTCTGACTGGCTGCCCCATTCTTTATACTTTCCCTCCCACCATCTTCCCCCTGAAACGTGCCTGGGTAGGCCATCTAGTAGATACCAAAGGTAAAATATGCAACGTGTAACCTCCTCCAATGGTGTGTATGCTACATGGCAAGTCTGAGCACTTCTACATATAATCCATGGCCAGAATTATTTCTGCACATCCGTGACTGAATGGACACCTTCAAACCCCACGTGGGTGAAGACATGGATGTGTACTCCTCAGATCTATCGTTTGTATTTGCAGAAGAGGAAAGCATGCAAAGGCCATGTGGAAGAGATTGCACACTCGAAACTATGCACGTGCAAATGAGGGCCCTTTGAAAACAATGTGCAGAATGGAATCCCTGAGCACTTCTCCAATGTAAAATAAGCCAACATGCGACCTGGGAGCGGCCACATCTGAAGCTCATCCATGTGGACTCTGATACTTGTTATTCATGGAGGCACTACGATTTCCTTAACGTATGAGACATGTTGTGCACAGCTATGACAGAGCATCCTGAGCTGGTAAGCTTTAATTAGCCTGAAAGCAATCTGGGCAGAGGCAGGCGTTTTATTGTCTGACTCTACAGTGCCCAGCACAGCCAAGCCCTGGAGCCCGCTACACACTACAGCAGACAAATAATTCTATACGGCTCCTGTCGTTCGTTGATACAGTGGTAAAAATGCTGGAAGCTATTGGAACCTCCCCAATTTACAATTCCCCTAGTGCTGTGGTTCTCAACTGGGGAGCATGTATCCCTCGAGTCACGCAGACGTCTTTCAGGGGGTACCTCAGCTCACCTAGATATGTGCCCAGTTTTACAACAGGCTACATCAAAAGCACTTGCGAATTCAGCACACACTAAAATTTCATACAGACAATGACTTGTTTACACTGCAGGAAATACTATACATTGAAATGCGAGTACCGTTCTTACAATTACCCGGCACACATGAGAAAGTAAGCAATGTCTCAGACCTTGCATGCTCTGACACTTTGGGGGTTTTATGTCTCATCTTGTAAGCAAGTGGTTTTTAAGTGAGGTGAAACTGAGGGGTACGCAAGCCTGCTATAAGGGAAAGGGTGAGAGTCGCTACCCCAGTGTACCACTGGGAATTTCTCTCTGCATTTCTCTAGGGTAGACAAAGCCTGCTTCCCCGGCCGCTGTCTATTCTGTCCCCATTCTGTGGATAAAATAGGTGGCTGCTGTCTCCAGCGCTGTTCACGAGTGGCAAATGGGAAGAGAAACTGAATCAAAAGAACATAACCCACTTCTGAAGCCGCCTCTGGGGGCAATGCTGAGCTTAGCAACGCGAGGGAAGCTGAGCAAAGAAGAGCATTCTGAAAGGAGCCTGTTTGTGCAGGTGCTGTCCAATCCCAATGTGTAACGCTGAATATGCCATCGTAACAAGGATGAAAGAGATTGTCATGGCAGAGCCTTACTCTGAGGGGCCCAGCAAAAAGGGAGACAGAGGCACTAAGAACCAACTGACCTGAAGGCAAAGATCTTCCTACAATTGCCACAGACTCCAGAGAACTGGTGTTAAATCACTTACAAGACATTGCAAAGATCTCCTGCTCCGACGGCTCGCCTCAGTGAAAAAATGGGGGAACCAAACTTTTTAGAAACCAAACTAATGTAGGAAGCAGATGTGCCGGCAATGCGAAGACAAAAGCAGATTTGAGGTTTGTGTGGATCAGACATTAAAATGAACTAATTTAATTTTACGCCATCTGCCAGCTCTGTAATCACTGAAGACTTGGAGTAACAACGAAACAAGAACAGAAATGCAGCCACAGTTGGGTTCTGGGGAAGTCCATTTATTAGGAGTTTTATGTTCTGGGAACATAGTGAGCAAGCCTCACTTTTACTGCAGACATCCAAGGCCAGCAAGAAACTTTTCAAGATGACATCAGCAAAGTAAATACAGGACTAGGCCAGTATTTATTCCTTGTGTTCCAGTTCAGCCACCGTCACCAGATATCTATATGGCCCCAGCTTCCTTTGCCCTGGTCTACACGACAGAAACGTTTGACATAATGCTGCTTACCTTGACCTTCTGCAGCACCTGTCTCCTCTGTCAGAGCATGTTGGAATTAAATGGAGTTGTAATTGGACCTGATAACACCCCCCTACACGTGGTGTAGCACCAAGGTCGAAATCTACAATTTGAATTTAGCTCTGTGTAGCCAGAGAGTACTGCTAATCTTGCTTTTTCTGTTTTTCCAGTCTGCTGCACCGTAGCAACATAGTTCCTCTCCTGCCTGCAGCCCAGGAAGGTTTTCAATTAATTCCTCTTTCTGCATTTAGCTCTGCGTCTCTCTGTTGTGCCTGCAGCAGAGAAACAGCGAGGAAAGTTTCTCCTGCCTTTTTTTTTAATTTAGAGAAGAGGGGAGGGGAGTGAGTGGAGGGTGACTGCCACACCACAAGCCCCTGAGCATACTACCCACAGTCCAGTGTGTTTCAGGAAGTAATTGAGCAGTGGGGACAGGAGACCCCAGCAAGGAATTTGCTGTGTGATCACTCGCGTTCACCTTCTGTAATTCAACAGCCTAAAATAGAATTACAATCCCACTCCAGTGTAGACAAGCCCTTACGCTCCCAACTGGCTGAGCCAGTGTCAAGGAGGAAACATTTCCCCGGAACAGAGTATGAGGCCAGTGACCACCATGGATCCTCTTGGACCACGATCTGATATTCCAAACGCCACATCAGACAACCTGTCCTCTTCCTTTCCCATCCCTAGGCCAGTCTATGGTCTTGTCAGAGCTCGGAATGCACAGTGCCGGGTGCCTCTCCATTCCTGAGTGAAACACACAGAGAAGGAACACTGTACCTGGCCACACTGAGAACTCTGCCTTTCGCTATCATTGCTCTGCATCCGAGAAATATGAGGATCCTGGTGACAATGGAAGTGGAAGTTACTACATCTGAGGTGGGAGCCAAACTCAAACAGCTTAATGGGACTAGATCAGGGGGTCTGGATAATCACCATCAAGGAGTAGTACAGAAAGTGGCACATGCAATTACAAACCCAGTAATAAGGATTTTTAATGAATCCGTAAACTTGGGGGTCACGTGCCCTGAATGAAGAATTGCTAATATAGTACCTATATTTAAGAAAGAGAGAAAAAGTGACCTAGGAAACTACAGGCCCATTAGTTTGAGCTCATTTGTATCCAAAGACTAAGAACAAATTTTGGAAGAGGGCATAATTAAAGACAGAGGGGAACTGGGATAAAATGCAACATAATTTTACCAAAGGTAGATCATTCCAAACCAACCTGATCTCTTTCTTTGAGAAAATAACAGGTTTTCTAGACAAAGGACTTGCAATAGATCTAATCTATCTGGATTTCAGTGAAGCATTTGATACAGTTCCACGTGGGAAATGATTAGTTAAATTGGAGAAGATGGAGATTAATATGAGAATCAAAAGGTGGGTAAGGAACTAGTTAATGAGAAGACAACAGTAACTCATACTGAAAGGTAACTGTCTGGCTGGAGGGAGGATATTAATGGAGTTCCTCCAGGATCGGTCTTGGGGTCAACCTTATTTAACATTTTCATTAATGAACTTGGCACAAAAAGTGGGAGGGTGCTAATAAAATCTGCAGACACCACACAGTGAGGAGGTATTTCCAATACAGAGGAGGACGGAATACATACAAGATTTGGATGACCTTGAAAACTGGAATAATAGAAATGAGATGAAATTTAATAGCGCAAAGTGCAAGCCAGTCCCATGGATTCTAAGGAAATGTAGACATGGGGTGGATCCTCACCCAGCGCAAATCAAAATTATTCCTTTCACTCTGCAGACAATCCCTGTGCCTCTGGGCTGTGCTACATCTGTGTATAATGGTATCATCTGGTCACAGGAGGCTATTTCCCCAAGCATTGGGGGTCATCTTCATCAACGCTTCCCCCACCCACCTCAGAGTGAGTGGGGCTTTATTAGCTCTTAAGCCCCCGAATGTCCGTTTCATCTCACTGGGATCTGGAAGTTTAATTTAAGCCTTGTGTTTAGGGAAGCTTCCCATTATCAAGCAGCGCTCTTGGGTGAGCGACAGGATTAACCAGAGCCTTGGCAAGCAGCCGAAGGTGATCAAAAGATTGAGGAATCAGGATTCTGAAATGTCAGAACTTAAAAAAAAAAAGCCCTTCTCACTCAAACCAAAGATAATCAAGGCCCTGGTAGCTGCTGATTTAAAAAACAGGGAATACACAGCAATTGGTGGCGCCTCGTGGGGTACAGATCTCCGATGGCACGTGCGTAACAGACACACACACAGCAGGGCTGGGCGAGGCTTTGTTTGCACTGGGCGTCACCCCCAAATCCCAAGGTTTAGCAAGAGAGGAACCAAGCGGCAAATACTCAAATATAATCCCGCCCCGACCTGAGCATGCAGGTGTGAGACAGAATTCATGGGCGCTGCCACCCAATGGGTCTGCGTGCAACTCAGCTCAGTACCTTATCTTCCGCAGGAACCACCACCAGGTGCGTCAGAGGAAGGTAGAAGCAACCTGGCATGAGGCAGATCCACATTAGGTCTCCTCCTAATTCCTAACGGACAAAGCTGGCTTAAGGCCTAAGCCTGGGCTTTCGCTCACCCTCCCAGCTCTGCGTAACCGTCAGCCACAGGAACTCTGGATCGCTGTGTTATCCAGTTGACGGCCAGGTGCCTCTAGGAATCTTGGGTCTCAGCAATGATGGCCACCAGCATCAGAGACTGAATTGGGGAGTCTCCACTCAGGTGCCCTGGGCACATCACAGACATGCATCCTCGGTGGATTGGGCCAGGCCCCCACAGGAACACACAACAGAGAGACCATGAGCTACGCTGGCACCCGAAATCTACAGCCTGAGGCCTTGTCTACATTGAGACCTGAAGCACCAATGTCACTGAGCTGATGCGAATTGCGTATGAAGTCATGGTGTACACTGCAACTTGCTCCCAGCGTGGATGGACACCAGTGTAAAAGGGGAGTAACATGGGAACTCCGGCCCTGGGAGATCAGCGGGTTGCAATTTGGTATGAGATGCCCTGATTCAACCGTTCGCCTCGCAGCCTCGAACGTCCTGGAGGTGTCCCCTCTCCATATCCCTGGCTGCCACGATTACCATCCTAGCAGACCCCGATATTCTCAGAGACGGCCCCTGCTCTGAAGAGCTTAGATATGACAGGGTTGGATAAAAGAATGGGGGGGGGGGTGCCACACACGTCTCGTCTCCTATGTAGATTGCAAACGCTTTGGGGCTTTGACTGCTTTTGTGTTCTGTATTTGTACAGCACTGAGCACAAAGGGCCCTGGGCCAGGGCTGGGGTTCCTAGCTGCTAAACTCATCCAAACAACAGCGGTGCCGTTCTCTGCTGTGCGGGCTGTGTGTTCAGCCACACATGCGGGTTAAACGTGTGAAGAAGAGAAGGCAGGATGCTACGAGGCATGATGGAGCACGGCACTGAGCTGAGTGAGGATGGGGGGTAGGAAGGCCAGTGGAGTGTAGAGGCAAGTATTATTCCCATTTATTATCCAGCTGGAAACTTGCACTGACTTTCCGCAGAGGAGTCCCACTAGGCTGGGCCAGATGTTGTGGATTTCACAAGCGCCGTGTGCCTCCCTCACAGGGCAGGCAGGAGCACTGGAGCTGGCAGCTAGCTATTTCTCCATTGAGCCTCGAGGGTCTTTGATCACAGGCTCCCAGCGACCCGGCCAGAAGAGTGATCCGCAGCCCTTGACGGAGGCTGTTTGGCAGCAATCCGAAAGGCTGCTCGGGGGCCCGGGATGCAAAGAGCCGATGCGTCTGGCCCACAGCACAGCACGATGCCATTCAGTCATCTCAGCAAAGAGGCCCCAGGACAGAGTGGCCACACAGGCTGACCCAGCCCTTCGGGGGGTGCCCTCCAGACCTCAGCAAAGGTGGAGTGAAGCCAGCAGTGGTGGAAAAACACTTGCTGTGCTTCTGAGCGTGCTCACTGGCGAGAAGATGTCGTGTCTCCGGGCTGTCAATCACCACTCCCAGTCCTAAACTGCTTGCTATAAATGCTGGGGTGCTGGGAGCAACACCCGCCGCCTTTGATCGCCACCAGATTGCTTTGATTAAAGAGCCCCAAGGTGCTGAGCGGATGAACTCGTCAGCTTGCGCTGGCTGTGTTGTGTGTTTGCTTCTTCCCCCACTAGAATAGCAGAGAGAGAACAAAGGGGGGGGGTCTGCTTTCCTCCACAGTGTCCTTGTTCATTTCCATTTCTCACCGTTGCTATGGGGACCAAGGATCACACCTTCAACAGACAATTTCTTTTTCTTTTTCTTTTTTTTTTGGTGCTCCAAAAGGCTTTCAGATCAGCCAGCACCTGGAGACTCCACCTCATTACACAGTTTCAGGCCCTTCAGCTGCTTCCTCTTCTGTCATTGGGCCCCACTGAGCCTGCTGTGATCAGGACCCTGGCACTCCCGGCTCTGAGCAGAAATCTACAACCACAAGGAAGTCACAATTTCCAAGTGTGGGGGGGGAGGGAAGCTTTGAAACTGACACAAGCTTCCCAGATGGGAAGGGGAGGGAAAGTGCTGCTGAATCAGGGGAACAGCTCCCTTTGGAACACAGCAGACTCCTTCCTCCAGACACCAGAGGCCTCATACAAATTAATAAAAATAAATCCACAGACCCTTAAAATCTGGTATTGATCAGAGCTGGGCTGAGTAGGCAGGGAATCTCCCACCCTGAGGAGGGATGGTGAGGAGGGAGCGGGAATCTGGATTAGAGCAGTCCTGGGAGACCAGCTAGCAAGTGTGAACAGTCAGGAAGGGGGGGATCGGTGCCCATAAAAGAAAAAGCCCTAAATATGGGACTGTCGCTATAAAATCCAGACATCTGGTCACCCTAGCTAGCAGGCTCCTTCTGTTCAGCCATAGCAGTTCTCTGCTCCCGTCCTTGGCATCCAGCAATTGACCAGTGCTGGGTGAATCTGATGGGCCCAATTCTGGTCTCCCAGTGAGCTAAAATGGGGAGCATCTCCATGGAAACATAGGACTGGTACATGTGGGGTAAGCATTCGTCCCCTCTCCCCCTCCAAACCGTGTCTGTGTGAAGGACCAAATTCAACCCTGGAGTAAGTGCAGCCAGGTGGATTGTAGGGGAAACTTCCTGGCAAAATCTATTAAGCAGCCACCTTGTTCTCCTAGGACACTCCACTGCCCTGACGGTCAGCTGAGACTAATGCTTTTATCCAAATAGTATTAGTTTTTCTCGGATTTCGCCCTTCAACCTCCCCACCCAATGGCTTCTTTCCTCCCCTGCCCATTGGGAGCCTAGACAGCATGTGCTTTGGGGGGGGAGGAGCCTTTATTGGCTTGCACAGCAGCGTGCACAACGAATCTCCAACGTTCAACGGGTGCCTGTCACACCGGTTGCGGGAACACCCTGTGCATCCGGCCCCCACTGGCTGGTATCCAGAGAAGCCATCCACTATGCAGGGGATGTTGTCTGTCACAAGCAGGGCCAGACCTGACATTGGGAGGAAGGCTCCTTCCTTTGACTGTAGGCTAATTTCTTGCAACAGCAGCCCTCAATTCTCTTTCCTCCTCACTATGTGTACCACAAGTGGTCGCCAAGCCACAGGCTTCAGGGACAGTGGGTTGATGCTGACTCACTCACAGAATGAGCATCAGTTCTCTGTACTAACGGCCCAACCCTCCACATTCGGTCAAACCACCACAGTGTGCAATGGGCGGAAAGTGAGGAAGAACATGACTCTACTCCTACGAACCTGTTTGTCTCCAGGAGGGGACAAAGTTAATAGGCGCTGTGGATGTCCAGCACCTTGCAGGATCAGCGCCTGTCGAGAAGGCGATTGGTGGAGATTGACATACAAATCATCAGCTCTAAAGGTAGCTTGCAGGATTAATATATTTCCAAATTGCTTAGCACGGACTCACATTAGTCAAGTATATGTGGCAGTCAGTCCAAAACATCTAGTTAGTATAGTCAGCAATTCTGCATTAGCTTCAAGAGCAGCCTGGAGCCAAGTGCTATGGGGAAGTAACTCGGTTGTTCATTCTGTTCAGACTCGTGTGATGCGGAAACCCCAGCAAGCCACCCGAAAGTGACGCCAATCGCCTGAGGGGGAGACTGTGTCATTTTGAGTCCCACCCAGAAGTTTCAGGGAAGCCGCAGACAATGTCTGAGAAACACCCACTTTCTGACCCTGGGAAACTAGCAAAATTGGGCAGCTTTCTGGGCCAACAGATTTCTGAAATTTTAACATTTCTCACTTCAAAACAAGCCTGTTCCTGAGGTCAAACAGAGTCTCTAAGACACGCCAAGACAGGGTCCTGCTGTCCTGCAAAACACTGACATTTCAGTGCAGGTTTTCCCCACAATTTGGACCTGTTTGAAAAGCGAGGAATCTGAAAAGTTCCAGTTGTTGATGTTTTGAATCAGATTCAACTTTTCATACCCCGTGGGCACGAATACACAACCTGGAAAATCCACGCTGGAGGGATCCGGGTCCTGGATGCAGTGATTCCAAACCTGAACTTGAATATCCACACTGCTTTGTAAGCCTGGATTTACAGATGCAGGACCTAGGTCCCACCGCCAGGCTAACCCGTCCACATTGCACTAGGCAGACCCTGGGACACAGATCTACAGCCTGAGTGGTGCCAACACCGCAGAAGGACAGGGCTAGGGCCCCAGTCACAGTGACCTATGAGGACCCTAAAGCCCAGGTCGCTGGCTGAACTGAGTCACACTGATTTGTGGGTAGACAGAAGAGGTGCTTGGACTCAAACCGGAATCAGAACTTGGCCTTAGAGTGCAATGTAGACACAACCGTGTGTCTGATTGCCTTTTAAGCACTTGCCAAACCAGCAACAGCTTGCAGCTATGGCGGGCTGACAACAAGCACAAGAAATAAAGGGCATTTCTTCCACTCCTCCGCTGTTCCAGTCTCCCAAACGCCACTGATGTTAGACTGATGTTCCAGGGTGGCTTTATCACTTGGGCTTGCTTGGGATCCGCTGTAGAAAAGAAGCCTAGCTTCCCGACATTAACATTGGCAGTCATTAACACTTCTGTACATGCTCGCTGTCATTACACAGCATGCCGCTCCAGCACGGCTTTTGAAGTTCTTTTTTTGTTCATTTATTCCCAGTTACAAACCAATCTGCTACAGAACCCTGCTTTGGGCATTTATTAAGAGAGCCAACAAAGACCTCTGTCTCTGTCTCATCCTCTTCAGAGCTTTGTTCCCTTGCCACATGTGCACAGATCTGTTTTCCCTTTGTATTTGTATTGGGAGCAACACACATTTTGCAAAACCATTGTTTTCATTGCACACAAGGCACCTCACCCTTGGTAGCAGGCGTCTTCGCACATTGCTGTAATTGTCCTCACCAGAGCCAACAGACCTGGCCTCTGCATTATCTGGTCCTGCCTTCCATACCAAGGCACTTCAGATGTTCCACTGCTTGCGAATGCTTGTAGTTGGGAAGCACCAATTTTCACTTGTCTGCAGAATAGCCACTCTACTTTGCGATGTCAAGTCCATTTCACACAATAACCTTCCTCTGACCTGATAAGAAGGGACCGACATGGTCATCTAGTTTGATATAATGCAGGCCACAGCACCTCCCGCATACTCCTCCCATAGACGCCTAAACTATGATTGAGTCATTGACTTCACGGGACAGAGAAACTACCCGCAAGTGACCCATGCTCCATGTACAGGAGAAGGCAAAAACCTTCCAGGATCCCTGCCAATCTTCCCCGGGGGAAAAAGAACCCTCCTGTCCTGACCTCAGATATGGCAATCAGCTAATCCCTGAGCACATGGGAAAGACTTACCAACCAGACAGCTCGAAAAGAATTATCTGCACCAATTCAGAACCCACCCATCTAACGTCCCATCACAGGCCATTGGCATATTTAACACTAATCTCTCCTTAGTCCATCTTCCAACTATTCAAAATCACATGACGTAGCCTTGGTATGCAAGGCTCTAACTTTGCAGCTGGATTCTTGTCAAGAAAATGTGCTTTTCCCAAGTGATATTCTGACATGGATCATCGTATTTTTGACAGTTTTGTATGATTTTGTCTGGCACTGGAATGTACCATAGCTCTCCAAGCCCTTGGGCCTCTATTGCAGCTCTCCTGTACCTCTGCAATCCTGAGAAATTTGGGTGGCACCATTTCCTTCATTTTTGGAAAGCTTTAATTTCCTGCTACCCCAGGTAATAAAAGTGTGATGCCACCAGAGGACCTGTAAGAGATGGCTCCTTTAGTTCCTGACACGGGTTAGTGTTCTGAAAGATTAACACCATCACAAAATCGACTCTAGTGGCAGAGCAATACAAGCTTTTACCTAACAGATATGCTTCTCATTATATCAACGACAGCTCAGCAGGAAGAGATTTCAAATATGCTCATTGCAAACAGCATCAAGACAACTTTCAACCCATGTTAACAGTCCCCAGGGCTGTCCCGGTGCCTTTCTCGGCCTTAAACTCTGTTTTTCATGCTCACTGCATCTAAATGCAGGCCAAGTCTAGAAGCAAAAAATATTGCGATGTTCCATAGAGGAAGAAGAAAAGCAGAATGAATTACTGCCATCTAGTGGCTCCGTGGCTGCAAAGGGCGAAAGAGCCAAGTGTTCCACCATGTCTGTTGCTAGCAATAATAATAAAAACCAAGCTTTTACAATTCAGTTAATGGGATATGGTCAATGCTTCTATGCCTCGGTAATTATATGTCTGTCATGACATGATCAACGGAGAACGATTGCTAGTGCAGTCACCGTTACTGTCAATGGTGAAATTCAAACCATTCTGAACGTTCACAACTGCTTTTGGCTACTTCCACTGGAGAGCCGGTCTACAGAACTGAGTCGAGGCCACTGGAAGAAACGTAACCTCTGGGCTACATAAATGTATAAACATGCAGCCTTAGGCAACAAATGTAACATTGTAAATGAAATGGAGAGTGCGCATCTGTGTGTTATGGCCTTCTAAATCAGAACAGGGCAAATGTCCTAGGCCCTATAGTGCTAACTGCGATCCTCCTCTAGGTCCGGTCATAGTGGCCTGTGCTTCTGAAATTGTCTCTCTGGTACCCTGTGTGAAGCTGTGAATAACCATCGTGCGCAACATACCAGCAACGCTACCATGGATTTGTCATTTCCCTGGCGTTTCTACAGCACTTTATTAAACGCTGATTCATTAACCCTAACACTCCTGGGGGGTAGGTAGGTATCATTGGTTTTACACACCGAGCAACTGAGTCACAAAGATGCACTTTTCAAAGGCCAGTGAAGAAGGCCACATCTGGAGTACTGTGTCCAGTTTTGGGCTCCCCACTACAGAAAGGATGTGGACAAATTAGAAAGAGTCCAGCGGAGGGCAACAAAAATGATGAGGGGGCTGGGGCACATGACTTATGAGGAGAGACTGAAGGAACTAGGCTTATTTAGTCTACAGAAGAGAAGACTGAGGGGAGATTTGATAGCAACCTTCAACTACTTGAAGGGGTGCTCCAAAGAGGAGGGAGCTAGGCTGTTCTCGAGGGTAACAGAGGACAGAACAAGGAGCAATGGTTTCAAATTACAGCTGGGGCGGTCAAGGTTGGATATTAGGAAAAACTTTCTCACTAGGAGGGTGGTGAAGCATTGGAATGGGCTATGTAGGGAGGTGGTGGAATCTCCATCTTTGGATATTTTTAAGGCTCGGTTAGACAAAACCCTGGCTGGGGTGATTTAGGGGGAGTGGTCCTGCTTTTTAGCAGGGGGTTGGACTAGATGACCTCATGAGGTCCCTTCCAACCCTATTATTCTATGATTCTAGGCATTCTTGGCTATGGGTGTTGTGCTCATACCATTCGATCAAATCTACCTGGCTCACCAACGACAGAGAGTAAATGTGCCTCTTTGCATTTAGCGTGGGACCGTCTGAAGAGAACAAAACCAGCATGTACTGAGGTGCAGCTGTTTTCTATTCCTTAATATTTATTCCACCATTAGATTTGCATGCAGTGCCCTTACTCCAATGCATTAGGGGTTTGGATTAGTTTCTCTGAACACACGTTTGACTGATCCCTCAAAGGCGATTTTATTGTTTCAAAATGTGTTCCTCCACATTTGTCATAAAGGGCACTGGCATGCTAATTAATAGACTACATGGTAATTTCCTGCTATAGGGCTGCCTCGGGCAGACTGCTCCGAGCCGAGGCGTCGTCCCTCTGCCTTTAGGGATGCAGGTCAGATTGAGCTGGCCAAGCGCCTTTGTCAATTCCAATAAGCCAAAAAGCATACGGAGACAGCCCAGCCCTGAGAAAGTGGTTACTGCATTTTGTATTTCTGAGCTAACACAAACCGAAAAAAAGTGGGAAGATTGTTTTGGGGCACCCAATCTAATGGCAGATCTCTGCCTTCCCTGGAATCTTTAGTGCGACAGCAGCGGCCTGGCTCTGAGCTACAGCTGAGCAGGGTCTGGGCAGTGGAAAGTGGGTGAAAAGTAGCCCAGAATCCAGATAATTGTGTGTAAATCATGGCCTCCTGCTAACAGCAGACTTCTTTGTTAATAATGCTTTTATCTAAGTGCCTAGTTTGCTTGGTGGCATTCAAGACACAGAAGGCAGCATGAACCTCCAGGAGTTTTATCACCCAAAGAGACAACACAGCACGGAGTGTCCCTGAAAAAGGTTGTGTCTTGGACCATTACTGGGGCAGGGAGTCACATTCCTATTATTTCTCAGCAATTTATGAGCATCTGCGGGGGGGGGGGGGCGCTCTGAGGAAGGATTTGAAAGCAGAATGGATGAGCACCAAGTACAATAATGGAGGAAGGATGGACTTGTGTTTCAGATGCTGAGGCAAAACTCAGTTCTAGATTCTCCTCCTGATTCTGCCATAGCACACCTGGGAGACGCCCATCTCTGTGCCTCGGTTCCCTATCTGGGACAACGGATAACCACCTTTCCCTACCAGGCAGGGTTTGTTTTGAAGGCAAGTTTTTAATGTTTGTGATGGGAAGAGGACATTCCAACCATAAGGAACACACTAGGCAAGTTTTTCCAAATGAGAATTGGAGCCTGCAGATTGCCCAGAGTCTGAGGCTTTTGTTCTGCTTTGCTCAGATACTTAGCTCTTCACAAGGAGCAGTCTAAAACACTTGATGAAAAAAACAAATCTGAGGCAGGTGAGCATAATTAATCCCATTTCACAGACCAGGAGACCCCAGTACAGCTGCGTGGTGTTATTTAACGGTTCTGTAGCAGGATTGGAAACAGGGGCTTAGGGCTTCACCTGTGCTGCACTTTTCTGCCTATGCTCAAGTGTTAGTGGTGCTGGGCTGTGCACCCCAGGGGCTGAGTGCTGGCTACTCCGAAGAGAGTCACTGCAAGATGTAGCTATACTGGATTTGTAGATTCCAAGACCCAAAGGAAACGTTCTGCCCATCTATCACAGCCTCCTGAATGACTACAGCAGATCTTTCAGACTGGGGGGGGGGGGGGGGGAAGAGTCTAATCTTGATTTTTAAATGGCCAGTGAGGAAAAACCCACCACAACCCTTGCTCAATTGTTCCCGAGTTAACGTCCCTCATGGCTGAAAACTGACCCCTTATTTCTAAGCTGAACGTGTCTCTCCCCAATCCACAGCTGCTGGAGCCTGTCACATCTTTCCCCGCTAGGCTGAGGAGCCCATTAGATCTGTTCCCAGGGGGCCCATCCCCACAGAACCCAGGCACCCCATCCCTTAGCCCAGCTGCACACGGCGGGAGCAGCAAGCGGCCTGGGGCTGTGGGGGGGGGATGGCAGAGGCTGCCCCAGCACAGGTCCCAGCCTGGGGCTGTGGGGGGGGGGAGGATGGCAGAGGCTGCCCCAGCACAGGTCCCAGCCTGGGGCTGTCAGGGGGG
>ML685954.1:5813976-5827131 GCA_007922175.1 Pelusios castaneus
GGGGGGGGGACAGCAGAGGCTGCCCCAGCACAGGTCCCAGCCTGGGGTGCACAATGGGCTACGTGGCCCCAGCCCAGGGAAGGCTTCATTTGAAGCCCCAGCTCTGGGAGTCCCGGGATTAGGGCCAAGCCCAGCCTGGGGAGATAGGCTACAAACAGCGCCTGCGCCAAGCCCCACCACCCAGCCCTGCAGCCCCACAGCCATCTGGGGGGGCGGGGCCCCGCCCGCCTTTTAAACTCAGAGAAGCTCCCGCCCTCCACGCCTCAGCCGCCGTCTCATTGGCTGCAAGCTCCCAGACGGGCGTGGGAACCCGCCTGTCGCTGCTCTCCACGAGCCTCTCCGGCGCCGGAAGCGGGGGCGGGCGAGGGGGGACGGATAGGCCGGGCGGCCAATGAGAGGCGGGGGCTGGGGGCGGAGTAGCCAATGGCGGTGAGCTGGAACAGAGCGCGGAAGAAGCCGGCAGACAGCTCGAGGGGTGGGGAGGTGGTGAGTGGCCGGCGGGAGGCGTCGGGGTTGGCGGGTGAGGCCCAGGGCCGAGCCCCGGGGCCAGAGGGGTTCTGGGGCGGGGGGAGGAGAAGGGTCTGGGGCCCTGGGGGGGAGGGGAGGAGAGGGGTCCAGGGACCCTGGGGGGGGAGGGAGGAGAGGGGTCCAGGGGCGAGGACTGAGCCCCGGGGCCAGAGGGATCCTGGGGTGGGGGAGGAGAGGGGTCCTGGGGACCTAGGTGGGGGGAGGGGAGAGGAGCGGTCCAGGGGCCCTGGGATGACCAGGCCCGGGACCCCGGGGTGCCAGGCACTGTCCAGCTGCCCAGACACAGACACGGGGCAGCAGCCTGGCCAGGCACCCAGCAGAGTCAGTGGTTGCTCCCCTTTGGGCTGCCTCAGCCTGGGGATCTCACTGCCCCCCCCCCCGGGCGCTGGGGGTGCCCTGCTGCCGCCCAGTCCATCCCAAGCCTGAAGCAGGCCTGTGGGTGTTTGGCCCTGCCCCCCCAGCAGCTCAAATATAAGAGAGACCAAGGCCAGGCTGGGAAACAGCAGTACAGCCAGGGACCGGGACCCATGCCTGGCAGACGGTAGAGCTGGGGCTAGAACCAGGGTCTTCTGAGTCTGCGTCCGGTGCCTCATCCGCTGCATCCCACTCGCAGAGCCCCACAGCTCACACGGTTTCTGTTCCCAGGCCTGACCCATGAGAAAGGGGATGCTCCTTGTGCCCACCCCTGGGGCCAGATGAATCTCCTGTCGATGGCGGTGGTGGCGGACCCTGAGCTGAAATGGATGAGTCTGTGGCTCCGTGTCCGATGGGCAGCCGTGCTGGCGGTCCTCGTGGGCTCCCTGTTGGTCCTGCTGCTCCCGCTGGCTGCTGTGGAAGAGCAGTGCCAGGCAGTGCTGAAAGGACTCTCCTTCCTGAAAAGTAAATTGGGAGCAGGCTACGTCGGGATCACCAGGTACACGGGGCAGACAACTGGACTCAGCGTGACTTCAGGGGGACTAGAGCTGCTGGTGCTGAAACCCAAAGCCACTCTTGGTAAGAAATGGGGCGTCTGCGCTTGAGTGACTAAGGAGATGTTGGTATTTTTCTAGCATTGTCTGACCTTGCAGAGGTTCTTTCCAAAAGAACCACGGCACTTCTAGCGCTATATGCCTGCTGTGGTTCAAGCAAGATGTCTTCCCAGCAGCAAGCTGTGCCGCCAGAGAAGGGCCTGATCTACAGACCTTTTTCACTAGGCTAAGCTCAGGGGCAGCCTTGGAAGGCTTTGCTGGCCCAGCTGCACCAGTATTTTATACTGGTGAAGATCTCCTAATGCACCTACAGCTAATACCAGCAGAGCTGTGTGTATCTGCCAGCATGGCATATTCCAGACCACTCTGCCCCAAGTGAAAGAAGCTATACCTGCAACCACACAGTTTTGCTAATACCCTGGTTTTCAAACTTTTTGGGTTGTGTACCCCTTTCCAAATACCATAGTCTACCGTGTACAGCATCTGATATATGGTCACAATATCCCTGATTAGATTGCCAAGTCTTACTCAATAAAGTGTGTTGTCTGTCATTACAGGATTCGTCTCCCTTACCCCCCAGACAAGAGCACACATACTCCTCAGGTTATACATACCCCAGTTTGGAAGCTGCAGCCACAGCTGCACCGGTTACAAACCTCACCCTGACCAGCATAGCTCTGCCAGCAAAAGATGATAGGGTAGACCTGGCCTAAGCGTCTAGATCTGCAACGCACAGTGAAATCTAGCATGTAATTCTTTAATGTCACCCTTGGCTAGATTGAGTTAATTTTAATGTGAACTAAAGGAACATTCTTAGGGCTTTCTGTAGCACCCATTGCTGTGTGTCTAAGTACTGTTGTTGTGTGTTTCAGAAGTCAAATTAGAAGCCAAAGCAGCCTTGAATCAAGCCCTTGAAATGAAGCGGCAGGGAAAGCGTGAGAAAGCTCATAAACTCTTCATGTATGCCCTCAAGATGGATCCAGATTATGTGGATGCTCTGAATGAGTTTGGCATCTTTTCTGAAGAGGAGAAAGACATCATTCAAGCAGACTATTTATACTCGAAAGCACTGACCATTTCTCCTTGTAATGAGAAAGCTCTGATCAATCGGGACCGAACTCTGCCCCTGGTTGAAGAGATAGACCAGAGATACTTCAGCATTATTGACAGCAAAGTTAAAAAAGTGATGTCAATCCCCAAAGGCAATTCAGCCCTGCGTCGTGTGATGGAAGAATCCTATTACCACCACATTTATCACACAGTTGCCATTGAGGGGAACACACTAACGCTGTCTGAAATCCGGCACATCATTGAGACCAGATATGCAGTTCCTGGGAAAAGTCTAGTGGAGCAGAATGAAGTCATCGGCATGCATGCTGCCATGAAATATGTAAATACCACACTGGTATCCAGAATAGGCACTGTTACCATCAGTGATATTTTGGAGATACACAGGAGAGTGTTGGGCTATGTAGACCCAGTGGAAGCTGGGAGGTTTAGGACTACCCAGGTGTTTGTAGGACATCATATCCCACCCCATCCTCAAGATGTTGAAAAACAGATGCAGGAGTTTGTACAGTGGATCAACTCCGAAGATGCCATGAGCTTACACCCTGTGGAATTTGCTGCCTTAGCCCATTATAAACTGGTATATATCCACCCATTTGTAGATGGCAACGGAAGGACTTCACGCCTGTTAATGAATCTTATACTAATGCAGGCAGGCTATCCACCCATCACGATCCGTAAGGAGCAACGGGTGGAGTATTACCATGTCTTAGAAGCAGCCAATGAAGGAGATGTGAGACCTTTCATACGCTTCATTGCCAAATGTACTGAGACCACCTTAGATATGCTGTTGATCGCCACAACCGAATATTCAGTGGGTTTACCAGGGGCTGATGGCAATACAGGTAGATACAAGCAAACTATTCCAGTCAAAACTTGAATGTCATGGCAAGCCAATGCCAGTGACCGTGGGAGCTACTCAACTCCTGTTGAACTAGCTCTGCAAGAGGAGAAAGTCACTTTAGCATTTCCTTTATTTAAAGTTTAGTAAATTATTTTTCATAGCCATTACCCTTACACCAAGCTAAACTGTGAAGTGTTAGTGTTGGATGTGCGCTAGGTCCAGCTTGTCACTGGAGGAGTGAGGAGAAAGAAATCCAACAATTGGCAAGTGTGATCCAACAGGCTGTGTAGTAAAACTAAGTGGATTACTTTCTCCAGGCCTCTCAGATAGCTGCCTAAAGCCAACATCTTGTCCTTGCCTGGATGCCAATTCTGTCCTCATTTGTACAGGGGCAGGCATGCGTGCCCTTTCTGAAAGTCCCAATGTTTTATTGTATTGCTAGTGTTGCCTTATTTCATTTTCCACCACTGCCACTGTTGCAGCACTTTCTTTAAAAGCTCTTCTGCAGGATTATTAGTTTACAATTGGCCAGAGGCTCAAGAGTTCCTTCTCTCCACTGCTAATGTGCCATACTGCTCTCCTGCTTGCTAAGCTAGTTTTCCTGCCCCATAACATTTAAGATAAGGGCTGCTTTTTTTTTTTAAACTTTGTACATGCAGCCATACTTTGCAGAGTTAGTGTCAGTTCCCTCAGCTGGGGTGTTTTATACAGTAACTGGTAAAATAAACCCACTTTTTAAAAAAGTTTAACACCCCCCAGGGGATTCAGGAGCAACTGATTAATCCTGTGTCTAAAGTTAATGGGGATTGCTTACATTGTGTATAAGGAGCTTGCCCTGCCTCCTGCAGTTTAGAACAGACAATAGCACACTGAATTCTAAAAGCAGCAGGTGTCACCCAACAGAGTGCCTCTTGAACACTCCAGTGACATGTTTAAAAACAGGCATCTTCTGCAAAACCATGGGAAGTGGCTGTTCCTATATATGATAGGATTCAAGTTCCAACCCTACCATTTCAGTAGAGATAGGAAGTTTGTACACTAGATAATCAGTGTTTTCATCTTAAAATGGTACAAAAGACTGCTAGTCCTGACTAATGGCTTTAACAATATCTTACCGCAGCTGACATCACTGGTAATGGAGAGGATCTCTTTGTGATGCTTTAATTTTACAGGTTTGCAGAAGCACATCAAACAGGTTCCTGCACTTAAGCTCCAGTAAATTCTAGTCCTAGAGTCCAGTTACCGCTTCTGTAAACACTTAAGCTGGCACTATAAGGAAACAATGTTCATCTATGGCCATGGTCTCCGCTCTCCTCCCTCCTTTGATTAAAAAAAGGGAAATGGGAGCCCATTACGACAGCTCCTCCTACCTCTTGCCTGCTAGTTATGGGACAATGACAAAACACTGTAGCAGCCTGGAAATAATGTAACAGCCTAGTCTATCCCAGCTGGATCACTTCCAGCAGCATCCTGAGTCAGAATGCAGAAAGATCTTTACATTGCTCAGTAACTAATGGGCATCATCAAGCCCTCTATTTCTGGAGTCATAATTAGCAGCTTTTCATTGTTATGCTGCCCAACTGATTGGTAAACAGTCATTTCCCCACCCACTGACAGGTGGCATTTCTCATGAGGGGCCTGGCCCCAATCCCAGTTAATAGCAAGTGTAATAAGGCCACCGCTGTATGAAGATATGGGGTTGCTGTTAGTATGTGCTGGCCCATGTCATGTATCATGACAGTGTACTAGACACTACTGATGGGAACAAACAATAGGAATTTTTCAAAGCATGCTTATTTTTGTAGTACAAGAAGTCTGCACTTTAGCTACTTGTGAAAAGTTATTTTAGCAACATTATAATAAAGTATTTTACTAAGTAAGATTTTGCTTAGCACAGGTGTTTTAATACAATAAATCTGAATTGTACTTAGTAGACCCAGGTTCCCCAGAATCTGTCTCCTCCATGTCAGCATCAGTTATTGTTATAACATCTTTCACACTCTGGGTGTGTGAACTACGGAACTTTGTTACAAGACATCCTGCCTAGTCCTTGGCTTGCTTTAAATTAAATGCAACTAGGTGTAGCTATAAGTTACTGCACTCCAAGCAAAACTTTTAATTTGCTTTTAGACTGAGGATGAAAAAGGATTTGTTACAAGCAGGGGTACATGGATGTTTGCTTCCAGAGCAGTATTTCTCAACCTTTTTGATACTCAGGTTTGCTGCCTTCCCAAAAAAAACAATGCATCTCAGGGACCAACACCAGTCACCGAGAAACACTGTTCTAGAGCACTGACTGGAACTCACAGGGCTATAAGGCAAACATGGGTGACCCTCTTACCCCCCATGAGTTATGATTTGACAGTTCTGTTGTAAGGCTGCTGAGGTGAATGAAAAAAAAGCACAACTAGAAAAGTACAGAAAATACTGTTTGCCACAACAGTGCCCACATTGCAGAACTAACCTCAGCACCTTCTCCCCATCCTCATACGTTCTGGCATCGGAAATCCCCTCTCGTTTCAGGTGGATAAGAAGTCATTTTCGCTTACATAGTGTAATGTATTCAGTTTCTGTAACTCTTCAGTAAAGCGTTTCACCATATTGATCACTGAAATGATTTAGGCTTTTTACACTGATGAAATATGATCCAATTAAATACATAACAGGCATACCGGAGGACTCTTGTGAGAAAGCCAGGAATCAATATTGCACTGGTACCTGACGGTAAGTGCTAATCAGACACCATGTATCTAAACAAAAGCGACAGGATTTTAGAAAACCTTTGAGAACTTTTGTTTAATAAAGCAATAACCTGCACTTCACATTGTGTACAAAACAAAATTCAAAGAGCTGAAACCATACAGAAACCAACTGTCAAAGGGCATGGAATAGTCATGTAGCAAGCAATGTAAAATGGGCCACAGCGGCATGTACAACTTTTACATGAAACAAAGTAGCAGCTCTAGTATTGTTTATGAAGCTTTAAAATAACAGTTTGAATGTCATTTACAAATACACAATATAAAAAACAGACCACCTGGAGCAGAACAGCGACTGAATACATTTTTATAGAATTCCCTCCCTCCCTCCATAGTAAAATAGACCATTGTGGTGAAGTTACTAGCATCCACATATTAACTTTTTCGTGGGAAGATGTATGGGCCTGTGACTTTTGAAATAAGTCGGAGTGTGTGTAAAATGTGTTGTACAGAAGCTGCCTGCCATTGTCAACCAAACCCATGTCACCAGTGGGGCTCTCTCATCACAGCATTAAGTTTTCACTCAGCTGTCTCGTTCTTTAAAAAAGTAAAAAAAAATACTCCATAAAACTTCATAGTGTGCCCCCTCTGTAAAGTGAAGATTTCCTCCCATTACCCTCAATATGAGGGATCATTTAAAGCCATTCTACCGGAACAAGAAACATACCTTTTCGCTCTCAGAGAAAAACAACTGGATCTGTAAACAGCCCCACTCTGGATCTTGGTGACTGCAACAGTCCAGAGTAGTATTTACACAAGTCTGACTGGCTGTTTCTCTCGCTAGCGTAAGTAAGGACACAACATGGCTTCCAAAAAGGCATTTCTCGTTTTACTCCTGTTCACTTTTCCAGCAGCATCCTGGCAAAATCAGCATTGGACATCTTTTTTGGCTCCTCGGTGGGTGCGGATGAAGTTGCTGGTGAGTTCTGGACCATCCCATTCTCAGCCTTCGTCACAAGATTGCTCTGGCGCTGCAGGGCACGAGGCACCATTGAGAGCTGAGTTCTGCCTTTCCCGCGTCTAGAAAACAAAAGGCATATCTGGGACTATCAAAGAGCTTTTCCGGGGGTCTTTTTGGTACATTATTTTAAATCATCAGAGGAAAGAAAGATTTGTTCATCACAAGGAACATCCATTTAAACTTCTGGCCCCTTCTCCGCTGTTTCACTAACAGGCAATGCAGTGTTTACATGGCTTTCATCTTGTCTCCCTAGAGAGAATTTCAGAGTGGGCCAAAGGGGCCTGAGTCCAGGAGACTGAAGTCTCCCATTTATCCACTGAACAGATACACAGCAGTGGCATAACCCTCCTCTAGGGCAAGCCTTAACCCCTCACCTGTGGGAGCACCTTTCAGAGATGAAATGGGAGCTCAGACTTCTTACCGCTTCCAAACCCTGGCCAATTTGCCGAGACTGTCACAAGCAGGTAATTCAGGTCAGTTTTGTGCCCTGATGTTCACTGCTGCACTGGACTGGATTTGAATTAGCAATCTAGACAGGCAAGTGTCTCCATCCTATGACCAGCCCCGTCGGTCAGCCACTCCCCCTAAATGATCCCGAGAGGGCACTTCCATAGCACCTTTCAAACAGTACCCTCTCGTGTCCTTGATGTATCCCTGTGTTACAGACCCGGTGTTCTCGAAGCATCACCAAGCTAAACATTGCATGAATACTTACGCTCCATAAATCTGTCGTGGTACCATAGACTGCGAGGCTCTCCCTGCCTCTGGTTTGTCTGGGTATTTTCGGAGAGGTGGATTGCTGATTGCCACCTTGATGACATTTTCCTTAATTGTCAGGCCATCCATTTTCACCACTGCCTGCGAGGCTTGTGCTTCATTTTCGTACTCGACATAGGCCAGGCCCTAAACAAGGAGAGCCCAGGCACAAGCTAGTTAAGTGTCTGGTATTTTCTGCACAACAGCTTTTGCACAGCACTTAAGTCAACAGAGATATCTGAGATGAGAATGGTAAATTGCAGAAGTGACATGGCTGAAATGACATTCCACTGTTCATGGCGGAATTGCAGGTGCCCTGACGAATTCAAAGACTGTCCTGAGGCCAGAGCTTTGCTTACTCACACTAATGAGATCCCTTTTAATTGACAATGTATTTTGTAAATTAGCAAGAGGTAAATGATTGTCACTGAAGGATGTGGCATCACAGAATGCTGTCTTAGTAGCGAGACCTTAGGCTGAGACCACAGGGTTTGAAAGACTCATCAGATTTACGGATCAGCACAGGGAAAGTTTGAATCTATGCAACTCTATCTAGCAGCTACAAGACAAGATCCACATGAAATGGGGTGCAATTCTTCTCACTAGGTTAAAACTTCCACTTAGGAAATCAGGTCCGGTACCCTATGGCACAAGCAGTTACTTTAGAGCACCATATCTGTTTTAGGCAACATCATCAGCACTGAATAGTAGAAATGGTCTCTGAAGGATTGGAGAAATTTGTCCCACAAGCCACATGGGAATACTCGTAAGTCATTGGTAGCAAAAAAAGCATTCCACATCAACGATGGCTCTCTGTGCAGCTTTCACTCTAACAGCTGCTAACTACACTTCTGGTAGCCCACGTGGGGTGAAAGTTCCCCCCTCATTCAAACTAAACATGGGTAAGGAGAGGCTGCATAGAAACACTTCCCCCAATGCAGTGCTGTCACCCCATAGCATACCGGGGTACTCACAGTCATTTCACCAAATGCAAGACTATGCCTTTCTAATTCTGTTACCATTGCTCTTCAGAGGGACACTTTCATAAGGGCCCACGGTTTGTGGGCACTTTTAAGGCTGGATAATCTTGAGGATGTGTCGATCTAGATCACATGAATACGTTCAATTTTAAATGTGACCTTGTTTAAGCTATGAATGATTAAATAAATTATACGGCTTTTAAGCAGGAATCTCAGCTTAAGCCAACCTCTAAACATGGACTGAAAAAGTAAAGGGAGCATGTGAAGAGCACCAGTTGAGACCTACACTGGGAGCCAGTTTTGAAAGATTCCCAAGAGCTTGAAAATCCATTTTAAAGCAACACACACAGGAATCACAGAACAGTAGTTGGTGGGGGGGCCCAACACACTTAATTGAGTCTAGTTTAGTAAGATGTGGGAGGGCAGCATTTGGAGGAGCAGCAACTGATTTAAAATCTCATTGAATGAATGTCCATAATTTTATACAGGTGCAAATGTAACAAAATCTCTCATGAGACCAGGTGGACAATTCCTTACTGCCACATCCACTGCTGGAAGAGATATTGAGCTCACTAGTGTCCAAGAATTAAAAACAACAAGCAGAGTTTTAAAACTCTGATCTCAGCTGCATTTCCATCTCTTTCCATTAAAAGGATACTGCCAAGGGAGGTCAATTTAAAACCATCTTTACAGACCTTACTAGTACCAGTTCCTGTAAGTCAAATTGAAAGATCATTTTTTTCCCATTTATACCAGTACTTTTTGCATTTCACTTAAATTGAGCAAGAAGAGACTCATTCACATTCTGATTCTCATGCACTAAAACAATACTGAAATGTTTGCGTTACAGATGGCACAAGGAGGTATGAATCCAAACAAATCTGGTTTGGGATTAATAACTTGTGAAAACATCCCAACTCCCTTGGTTGATTGGAAGCACATCCAGGAGTTTCCCACTGGAGTTTCTTTTAAAATTTAGATTCAAAGTAACATGAGGATAACGTGAACGCTGGACGCTTACCTTAGGTTTTCCAGCTCGATTAGTGACCAGCCTGATGTCCTTCACATTTCCATGTGCTTTACACACCTCCTCCAACTCTTCTTTAGTGCAGGAGAATGGCAAGCCAGAAATAAAGAGTTTATGCTTCTCCAGGGCAGTGCTGTACCTGAACACCTGGGGTAAAAAAGGAACACCAATTCCTGGCCAGTTGCAAACGTTCAGAGAATCTATGTCCAAACCATTAAATATCAATGAGACCCAGCTGTGATTCTAACAGCACCTAACACAGCCTGTTCTGATCAGAGCTCGTGGGCTCTGTAACAATACAACTAATAGGTATGCACTTCTAATTTGAATGCTAGGTAAGTGAAAGTTTCATCCCAGTAAGTCTCTACAATATGACAGCTCTGCTTCAAGTTCCAGAAGAGCATCCCAAATGGCCTTCCTGCTCTACTTCATGTGTTAAAATAATACTTAACATCTAGCTACTGTTGCAATTTGCACACAGAACCATGAGGAAGACTTCCAGGCCTCTGCATATATTTCCACAGCTGCCAATTGCAGGGCGGATGTGCTTCACAAACACAGCACTCTGGGATCCTGTGTGGATAAACAAACAAGGAGTCCCGTGGCCCTTATTTGGCTGACCTAGACTAACAAGGCTACCCCTCAGGAACTTGTGGGGATGAAGTTCACTAGTATACGCAATACCTGCAAAAAGTTACTTCTGCCACATTTGGCACAAATCTTTCCAAGTGTTACTAATTGCGTACTCTGCACTAGTCACAGCCTCTTGGACAGCATCTTACAGATTATTTGAAAAATATACATCTAGCAGGTTTCTGAGAACCACAGTTACCACCCTGAGTGAGTACACAGAGGACTAAGGATTTACAGAAGTGTGGACAGTCAAGAGAGACACTGATCCAGCACACTGCTCAGCCACCTATGATGCAAGAATCGTGAAGGGCTTCAACTGCTTTGGAGGCTCAACTGGTCAAATGCATTTCACTTGACCTAGCCCCATCCAAACAGCTCATGTCATGGGTTCTCAAGTCCTGAGTATCACAATTACCTTCCCTTACTTATGGCTGAATTCGGGTGGGTGGAAAAGAGGGGGCAAACTTTCTTCTGTTGCAACAGAACACAGAAAATGTTGAGAACCTCTGGGCCACTGTATCAATCAAGTTATTTTCTGAAAATCTACAATGTCAAAAGGTGTCGCCAATACATATTAAGAATCTCTAGGGTGCAGATAATTTTAAACAAATTACTGGACTATCAGTATGAAGAGGTTAATGCCGACTCCATCACCTGGAAGAATTCTAGAAGAGACGAGACACGCTGCTAGTCTTCCTACCGATCTCATCAATAAGGTTATTTACTGAATGATTTTAAAGTGCTGTACCTTAAAATCGGGATTCTTGTTCTTGTCAACACAGGGAGAAACGAACATTGGCCGCCCTTCCACAATCCTGCGATCCAATCCAAGGGCCTGGAGAACTGATTTCTCATCCGTAAATTCTACATAGCAGTAGCCCCGGAAAGTCCCCCTGTTGGAAAATATGGGGCGGATTTCCACCACTTCTCCACAGCTCTCAAAGAGCTCTTTCAGTTTCACTTCAGGGTCTGCCATGCTGTAAGAAAGGTTGCTGACAAACACCGTGACATTGTCTTTAGTGCTGTCATGAAGAACTTTGGGCGCTTCTCTTCGGCTTGCAGCTGCCTTTTCCTTTTGCTGAGAGGAAGTATCTGGTCTTGCAGGCATACTTCTCCCAAACAGGCCAGTTTCTACCTCCATATCTTCCACCTCTTCCTCAGCAAGCGTCCTGTCACCATCTCCCCTGTGTCTCTTGCTGGGCTGCTCTGCTGGTTAGCGAAACCAAAGCTGTAAATGATTTAGACTTTCTACCAAAGAGCAGGTTTGTATTTGTTTATTTTTTATTAAGTGGGAGACTGCCTCCTCCTAACAGCCTGATCCAGGACCCCTGAAACTGCACATCCAAAATATGATCCTAAAACAGATGAAGAGCAGTTCGCCTATCAGAACTGGAGAGGCAAATACTGCATGCCTATCAGAGTGGAGGCTTTAAAGCTGTGGCCCACATGAAATCCTCAGGACCATACAGGTAAATATATATAGTGTGTGGATGCAGCCCATAATTGTAAATATATTAAAAATCACTGCTCTAAAGGGACACACGGTTAGCAGGCAATTTTTTCCACTTACAACCTCATCATGCATACTGACATTCTATGTATGTGCATGTGTTCTTCACTCCCCACAAACAAGAAGGTGTAAGAGTTTTAAAAAACGAGCAGTCCTCTGAAACAACCCTGAGTAAGGCGCTGTGCACGTTCCTCTCTTTGGGGGACATCCCACAAAAAACCTTTGCTTCAAACTTCTGCCCTCTGTTCTAAATACAGCAAAATGCCCATTGTTTGAATAGCTTGGAGGACATACATAATGTGTCAGGGAAAAAATGGGGAGATTTCAGCTAATTGTGGCTCAAGATAATTTGTGTTTATATACAGCGAAGTAATTGTATAAGCTAGGAAGTTGCTAGCGAATTGATTAAGGTAATGTAAGTATTCATACAGTATTTCATGTTATGATCACCAACCATCAAAAAATGTGAGAGAGGTGGGTTCCTGACTGACTTGTAGAGATGAATTAAGATCCCTTTGGAACACACTGCCCTGAACAGACCCCAATAACAACATTTCCTGACTCCTGCTGACTGCAGAGAGGCAAATGAAAATGCTGCTGATGAATTAGTGAAAAATAGGAAGCTACAGTTTATACCTTCCTCCTCTTGCCCCCACTCTCCTTCATCATCGTCATCTACTTTGCGTTTGTCTCCAGGTTTCATTTTTTTAGCTTTTTTTGAAGCTTTTTTCTCAGCCCGAGACTGCTTTCGTTGTTCAGCTTTTTCTTCTTCCTGCTTTGCAAGAGCCGCTTCCTTCTCAGCAGCCTGGAAACATTTAGGAGCATGGTTAAGTCATGGCAAACTGAAGCAGATCTATATACCTAAACGAGAGATGTATATATGCACGGCGGGGACGCAGCTGTGCGCGCAGCAGCTGAATCCCCGTCTTGCTGAGGCCAGGCTGGGGAGATTCAAATCTCCCGCTCTGAGCATGCTCAGACACAGCGTGCTCAGGGTGGGAGCGGCCTGGCCGAGAAGCAGCTCTGACGGCCGTCCCCGCAGCTGCGAGCCTCCGGCCAGGTAAGGGGGCTGGGAAGGGGCTGGAGGGAGGCCTGGAGAGGGGTGGGGGGGACAAGGAGAG
>ML685954.1:5827531-5880066 GCA_007922175.1 Pelusios castaneus
GCAGGGAGCGCACGGCTGCCCGCCCTCCCTCCCACCCAGCGGTGATTACCATTTTTCAATTTGCGATTCTTTAGAGAATCGGGGGTTTACTGGTTTTTTCTAAAGCACTTACTTCTACAAGTATGCTGCATGTATCTATAGTAATAAGAAATACATTGTTCCACAAAGCTTTATACACACAGCCCAAGTGAGAGGATCACTTAAAAGATGCATCTTAACTGCTCATTTCTACAGTTTTAATTGTCATGTTGAAACTTGTCTAAGGGTAAAATTAACTCATGGCCAGGGCCAGAAGAAACAAACCATATCAATACACTAAGAAGTTAGCTGGCTTTAATCTTGAAGGTATTTCAAGATCATTCGTGGGGCTTGACAGGAGACGCTCAAGTCAGAATAGTCCTGTAAAGATGAGCTTGGAATAACTGTTTCCTAATAATTTCTCAGACCATCCATATAAAGAAATTCTGACCTTTACTCTTTGTTCATTAACTCGAGCTAGTCTATTTTCTGTTTTTTGAACAGCTGCATCCCAGTCTTCTAAAGTGCCTATAAGACACAAAAATGATTTTTAATCTTCCCATTATTTAAAAAAAAAAACATTTACTAAAAGTAAAATGATGCTTCTGATGATGTCGCTCAATATTACCTACCGTTAGACACAATGGAAAACAAAGTCTTTGAAAAGATTAGAACAAACCCAAAGACAACGGAAGTCTCGTACAGGGTGTAATACAAAGAGCACTGAAGTTAAATGAAAGGAACCCACTGACTTCAATAGTTCAGACTCACAGAAAAGAATGTTTTCCTGCACAGAAACTTCACCCAATGTGGAGGTTTCTTTCTAAAGTTTAAAAGGTTTTGCAGCAAACGCGCTGTGTACCAAAACCATTCCAGACGCCCATTCTACATCAGCATCACCAGCTCAGAGTTCGCTCACTGAACCAAGGAAGTGACCCGGCAGCGGGCTACAGAAGTTACCTTCTATCCTCTCGAGAGCTAGCAGCATCTCACAGACATGCTCTGGATAGTCACTCGTGCACTGCACCGCTCGATGCAATGCCTTCCTGCAGTGCTGGGTATCTCCATGGGCCCTGCATTGGGGAAGTTCAACAATGAAAATCTACTTCTCACAGCAATAATCACAGACGTGGAGAGCGATTATATTCTCTGCTTTCACTCCCAGATAACGTGCATAACCCATTATTATGAAACGTAGCAATTCTACAGCAGCTTTCCCTAGCAGATCTCAAAAGCACTTAAACACTGAACAAACATGAGCCAGTGAGCTACGTTAGACCCGTCTTGCAATGGAGAAACTGAGGCAGAAATTACAGCATCGCTCCACTAAGTCCAGTTCTTACCGTTCCAAGTTATAGTATTCTAACCACATATTGGCATATTTGGCATTCCCTTTAGTCATAATGCTGTCCCAGAGTTCTCTGGCCTTCTGCATGTTGTTACACAGGCGAGCCTAAAAAAGCAACATTAAAATATTCAAAAGAGGGAAGAATCATTTCTTAAGCCCACACAGAGGAAACCAGAAAGGCACATCTATCACACTTTGCAAACCCTGTAAGTGACACAAGAAATGTCAGAATAAATTCCTGCTACTGAAAACTAACTTCTCCAGTTAAAGCTCTTATTGCAATCTTGGCCTCTGGTTGTCAGACGTATTTCAGTTTATATATTCGGTGAGATCTCATTTAAATATTTCTGAATTTCAAATATTATTTGTGACCGTACACCTTTAAAAATGATGAAACATGAGAACGTCTGTCTTCATATTTATCCGACACAACAGAGGCTCTATCTGAATAGGAAAGCTTCAGGGCCAGCACCTTTAATTTGAGGAAATCAAAAGCACTTTGTGATTATATTGGGGTAACACATCCCCTTTGACAGGTGGAAGATATGACAGAGAGACAACTTACCAAATGTGGCACAAGTTTATTGCAGAGGCGTAGCCAGCCCCCAAAACGGGAGGGTGGAAGCTGGCCTTGGCCAGGCCCAGTCACATGACTGGAAGCTCTCCCTCCACCCCAAGGGAGAAGGAGAGGCATTGCGCCAAGAGCGGCAGAAACTTTGCTGCCATGGCTGCGAGCAGGGTGGATGCACCAGAGCCGGCACCTCAACTCCGCTCACAGGAGTGGCTGCAGGGCCCAGCGGCTGCGAGCAGAACAGAGGCTTCGGCAGCACTTCTGCCCCACTTGAGCCCCACTGCCGAGAGAAGAGCAGAGCTGGGCGGCCCCTGCAGCCGCAGCGGAGAAATTCGTGCCGGTGCCAGGCACTGCTAAGGATGGGCTTGATGGCCAAATGGGTGAGCACTGGCCCACCCGTGGCTATGCCCTTGGTCTGTGGCAAAGAAAGGAACCGAAGCCAGGAGTCTGGTTTCCAATCTGATTCAGCCTGCTGTCTTCACATTCATGCATTTAGGCATACCATGCGTGGGTGATCAGTTTGGAGGAACAGGAAAACACCTCAGCTATCCAGGTCACCAGCACAAGGGCAAAAGTGGTACAGCGGAAGGAGTACGTACACCTCTCTAAACATACATTTTTAGAAAGGTAATTTCCATTAGCAACACAACTTAAATACAACAGATTGATGAAAATATTACCTCAATCCTTGCCCAGTTCTGCATTATAGTGCATGACGGATCCCCACTTTCACTAAAACCTTTAGATAAAAATAAGCAGAGTTGTCTGACACATGTTTAAAAGAAGTGCTTCATGCGCAAAGTATTTGTAACACTACACTAAAAGACTTGCATTCTAGATTTACTGTACTTGTGGTCCTCGCTTAGAACATTGTAAGAAAATGAAGGTACCTCAGCCTCACCGTAACACACACAGAATAGAAAATAAGCCATTTGGGATTGAAAAGAATGAGAATACTTCAAAGCTCTGACTTACGTTCTTCCACTTCTTGTTTTAAATATTCCACTGCACGTGCAAATGCAGATCTCAGCTCTTCTAGTTCTTTACTTGAGTCTTAGAAAAACAAAGAAATATTTTCACCTTAAAATAACGATTTCTGTTTCCTTCAGTCTACAGGAGTTTCTTCACTAATGTCCAGCATAAAGAAGAAATCCACTCTCACCAATAGAAATTGTATTTGTTTTTTTCAAAAGCGTTTTTCAATTCAGCAGAAGTCACTGCATGTGGAGTTTAAAAGGACAAATAGAGCTACACGAGACCAAAAACAGAGAGGGAGTTTTGGGGGAAAGCAATCTATTCTCCAGCTAGGAACTGATTTAGTGAGCTACACAAGTTGTGTTTTAATAGACAGATATCAAATGATTATTTCCTACACAATTAGGGCCTCTTTAAGGAAAGAATATTACCATTTCTAAGGGCTACACAGAACACAGAATTTAAACAAAGGTGAGTTATTTACATAAATGTATATATAGTTACCTTGTGTAAAATCCACCCTTCTTCTTAGATAATCAAGATATGCTTGCCAGATCTCTACATAATCTGTAGCCTGAATAAAACCAGCATTCAAAGCCTTTTCAAAGTTTTCTAGGGGGCAAAAAACAAACATGCTTTTGCTTTTTTTCCTTTGCCAGTAACTGAAGTTAGTAAATTGGGAGTGGTGAAGTGTGCCATTTCTGTGGTTTTAGGAATCAAAAGGTACACTTCAAAATATGAAAGATGCAGTGAACCTATATATAGGAATTTCTGATTTGGCAAATTTATATAAAAACTGCAAATTTGTTTCAATTCAAAAATGTGCAATTATGATTATAATAAAACCACTGCTTAAACATGATGTTCCAGGAAAGAGACTCTACTGTAAAATGGTTCCACTGTTTTCATTAATCCAGCCTAGTTTTAGAGATACTTCAGAATGGGTTCAGATTCACCATTCGACAACAAGAAAACATCGTTGTCTAGATACTTTGGAAGCTGGCTCTGTACTGAATAAATAACTAATGAAAGCAGTATTTCCTTACCACAAACAATCTGATGATCAACTCTGTGCCTCTCCATTGCTAAAAGGTACCGATTCCACAGCCCGACAGTCCAGGGACAGTTCCTAACAGCTCGGTCATGTGCTGAGAGTACCAATTCCTTCACTTTCAACTGCCGATCCTAAAAGAACCACAGAATTAATGTAAGACCACTGCTCCCCATGAGTCAGTCCCCACCCTAGATGGATACAATATTACAAAAAAAATTGCTGCCTTCATAAAAGAAAAAAGCATGTTTTGATTTCACATAAAACTTTGGGAAGTGTAGTTTGAAGCTGATCACCTCCAAAGGGAGAGGAGATATGCTACAGTGTAACAGGGTAAAATATTAATCTCACATTCGGTGAACACAACTGACCAGCAGTCACTTATTAACCCATTCTGCTATGCAACCAGACAATTGTAACAGAAGCATTGAATGAATCCCCAATAAATCTTAGTAGCTCAGAGCACAAGAAAGAAAAAAATAATTTAGCATCACAGTGTGGGACGGCCCCTTTAAGGGAACTGGGTGGAGCACAACCTGTGCCTAACTCAATGCCTTCCAGGTGGTTAGATAAAAGATCAGGAAGCAGCTTAGCATGGCTATGTCTTCACTGCAGAATTAACCCGGGCTCTTACTTGGTATTGCCCAAAACCCCCTTCCCATCCACACACAAAACACATTAGGAGGGACCAGGAGGCTGGAACAGGTTTACCTGTTTTGGTCAATGTCAAAGTGTGTCTATGTTTGAACAATAAATGCACCCCCAAGAAAAGGGAAATTGATATGAGTGGAAATTACATTGACGCAGCTGTCTGGTTAGATGGCCTGCCAGCTTATGTGGAAGTGGGGAAACTGAGTCAGAATCCAACACAGTGTGAGGAGATGCTTACGGTACAAAATACAATAAAGATAATATTCTTTTACTTTCCCTACCAGATACTGATTGTAACGTGCCCACAGGTCTGGCACAAGGCAGTTCTCAGCCAGGGCACGCTCATAGATTAACTGAATGCGTGCTGGATCCCCTGCTTTGATCTCAAAATCAATATAGGCTTGATATTCTGCCAGCTTCGGTGTCTCAGCAACCACCTAGAACACAAACAGAAGTACAGAAAGGAAATAGTCATGTTTGTTAGGAAGATAAGCAGATCCACCTTGAATCAAAACAGTATTTTAGAGGCCAAGAACAATATTCTGAAGACCAAGAGTTTAAACTTAAGACCATGTGCAGATCTGGGAGAATTCTAAGCAGTGGAACTGGATTATGGCCTTGATTTTTCACAGATCTTCAGGCTTTGGCGGTAGGGAGGTCCAAATATACCCCAACTAGATCAGCATGACTGGAAGGTCTTGAAACCTAACAAGAATTTTAATGGGTACCATAGGAATATTGTAGAGTGATTTTTGATCCTGGTTTCATCGTATAACCTACTATTTCAAACTGCTATAAAATTCTCATCTGTGTTTACAATAATACAGACAACTAGAAAGTTTCCTTTCTGTTGCTTACAGTTCAGAAAGGTTTTCAAAGCCACCAGTTTACTTCTGTGATTGTTTAGGAAAAACAGTCTCAACAACACATGCTTAAAATAGTTACCAGCGCTTCTTCATAGGGTTTACATTTCTCCATCTGCTGCAGTGCTTTCTTGTAGTTCTTTATTACTGTTTCGGGTATAGGATCCTCTGACCATTCCTCATATTCGGCATATGTGGTTTCCATATCTATGAACACATACAAGGAACCCCAGCAAATAAAACAACTCTTTCATTAAGTAATCTGAACTCAGCAACATGAGTTTTGATCCCATCGTGTATGTAAACCCAGAGTGAGACGTAATAGAGCGTGGACATTTGGTTCAAGGGCTCAGATAACAGTTCCTATATTGCGCAATCTAATTCAAACTCAAGACAAACTGCTTCGAAAATCAATGGTTTTTAACACAGAAAAGCAAGATCACCCTAAGGCTTTAGGGAAGAGAGAGAACGAGCTAGCGCCCTTTCTTGACATCAGGGAAATACCAAAAGGTAAGAAAGCAGCAGCTAGCATGTATTCCCAAACTAACTTAGGCTCTTACATAAAGCTGATTGGGGATTTTTCCCCAAAGTTTTTTGAACCTGCTCCAAATTAGGCAAAGCAAGGACCTAACCCCAGGTCTCCCGGTGAGTGCCCCAACCAGCAGGCTCCTGGCTATGCTGAGGTATGGGCTCTCTACTACTCGCCCCACACCAGAAAATCCTCAAATGGTCTCGACGTCATCCCAATGTACAATGGGGAAAATGGCGGAAATGCCAACAGTTTTAATGGGATGAGGAGACTGTTTCCCACCCAGATCAGCTCGTAAGCCATGCCTATCACCGTGGCATATCCATGCCTTATTGTCTTGTGTTAAAAAGTTCCTTGTTTAAATTATAAGACATTATAACAAGGCATGTTCAGAAATACAAGATTTTATGGCAACAGCAATTTGCTCAAGTGTTGTAAAATCAAATGATCAATTAATAAAACATTTCCAAGACCAAGCAGAGGCACAAAGTCTTTAAAGCCCTCAGCATGACACACCCATGACTAGTAACTTCAAGAAGTATTTTCAGTGACATGACAAAAAGAAAACACAGTGGCGCAAGTCACTGCCCAAATTAAAGGAGGAATTATAGCCCTACCCATGCAGTCCTCCCAAGTGCATAGGCTCTTACCTAGCAGTGGGATCCCCAGCTGGCGCCTGAACAGTGAGTGGATCTTCTCAAGCTGTGCAGAGAGTGTCTGCTGCTGTTCAGGGGAGGGAACGCTGCCAGCAGCAGGCTACAAACAAAGACATATTGAGCATTACTCAAGTCCCCTGGGCCTGGGTTGATAAACAATACACTGAGTGCAAGTTTACATAACACAGACCTAAGATTCAAACGACCATCTTTTAAAAGCAGACATGGCAAAGCTAAGTCTCATGTGTGAGAACTGTAGGCGCTCACAAGAAAGATGCTCAGCCTGAAAGTCCAAGGAAAGGTCTGCAACCTGTGGCTCTTTGGCTGCTCCCTTACAGCTCTGGGCTCCAGCCCCCGCCCCCACCTCCGGGACCCTGCAGGGGGCCCGCTCCTGGTTCTGGGCTCTCCCCTCCACTTGCCAGGGTACCCTACGGCAGATGCCCTGGCCCAGCACTCCCCCAGGCTACATCCATTGCAGCTCTCCAAACACTTGGTTATTGAAGGAATTCTAAAAAATGGCTCTTAGCTTTTGGGTTGCCGACCCCTGGTCTAACTGAGAGGTACATTTGTAAGTTATGTTTACAATCACAGCAGGTATTCCAAGCCTACTACAAACAAGGAGCCTGGGGGCACATGAGCTTTCGATAAATAAATCTGAAGTGCCCCAGGATTCCTTGTTTGTTTTGTTGAACTAGACTAACACGGCCCCCCTCTGGAACAAGCTTAACCCAGTATTCGATTAAAAGAGTGACGTGACTGACAATTCACCAGCCCAATGTCAGTGACTGCAAGACCACTTCTAACCTGATGTAATGAACCCTTGAAAAGCCCACAAATGTATCCTCTTTAAGACTTCCAAGAACACTGCCAATCTTGACTAAAGACAGACTCCCTTAATATCAGGACCACCAGTTGCCCCTATTTAAACACAGTTGTTAGCATTCCGCGAGCAGCCCTTCCAATGTCTTATTTTGTAGACTATCAAGAAACAGGGGTGGCAATGTTATTGGCCATGTTGTGGGACTATTATTTTCTGCTCTGTGCCTGCATGTATCAGAGAGAAAAGACCCTCTGGAAATTCTGTCTGGAATCCAACATTCATTCACACAGGGGAGAAGAATTAATTAATTCTAAGGAATGGTAGAAAGTCCCCAGAAGACGGTGGGTGAGCTGTGTTGATAAATATTTAGCGAGGAAAAACAAATGTTAAAAATTAAATATATTTCATTTAATTTAAAACCATTTTTCTGAGCACCAAGCCATTGCAAAAGCATGAAGGAAACTAACGTCTGGACTGAGGCACCTCACTTCCTGCATCACAAATGACAGCATTTTCTTAGAAAAGTGAAGTGGTACTTAACGAGCCGGCCATTGGCTTGCTCCTGGGAGAGCAGAAACATTGGGACTTACCTGCAGAGTTTCCAGGATGGCGTTTTCAAACTCACGGTAAGCTTCCCAGATCGGTGCTCCTTTCGTCACGTGTAAGCCAACGGCAGTCAGCGCTCTTTCAAAAACTGAGCGCACTTTCTCAATCCCTCCTTCCTGACCAATACCACCAATTGAATACTGAGCGTACTCAAGCCAGATTTCAGGACCTAAATAAAAGCCATGAGAAACAATGAATTAAAGTCTTCTCGAAGAGAAAAAAGTCTCCTTTCCGCTTCCCAAGCCATCTTGTGTTTACAGCACATACACAGCATCTAACATCCACCGACAATACACTTTCCTGGCACTCAACACGTCCACAAAGGAAAAGAGAAACAAAAATATTTTTTCATGCTGCACTCTTGCCCCAAGGCAACGTGACACGGTTACTATCTTAGTGAACAGGGGAGCAGCAACAGACATGATAGCTCAATTTTAGTAAGGGTTTTGACACAGTCCCACATGACATCTTCATAAGCCAACAAGCGAAATGTGGTGTAGGCTAAATTACTATAAGGTAGCATGCACAACTGGTTGAAAGACCAGAGTAGTTATCAGTGGTTCGCGGTCAAACTGGGAGGGTGTAGAAGTTGGTTCCAGGTCCAGTACTATTCCACAGCTTCATTAATGACTTGGATAATTGAGAGGAGAGTCTGCTTATCAAATCTGCAGATCACATCAAGCTAGGGCAGGGGCCGCAAGCACTCTGGAGGCCAGGTTTAGAATTCAAAGAGACTGACAAGTTATAGAAATTGTCTGAAATCAACAAGAAGAAATTTAATAAAGACAAGTGCAAAGTATTTTGTTTAGGAAGGAAGAATCAAATTCAGTTACATATGGGGAATAACAGGGTAGGCAATAGTGCCACAGAAAAGGATCTGGGAGCACAGTGGATCATAAATGGATTATGAGTCAACAATGTGATGCAACTGCAAAGAAGGCTAATATTCTGGAGTGTATTAACAGGAGGGTTATATGCAAGATGCGAAAGGTAACTGCCTCATTTGGCACTGGTGAGACCTCAGATGGAGTACTGCGTCCAGTTCTGGTTGCCACACTTTGAGAAATATGTGGACTAATTGGAGAGAGTCCAGAGAGGAGCAACAAAAGTGACAAAAGATTTTAAACCTAACCTATGAGAAAGGGTCAAAAACTGGGTATGTTTAATCTTAGGAAAAGTAGACTGGGGTAAGGGGGAGACCTGAGAATAATCTTCAAATATGCTAAGGGCTGTTATGAAGAGAAGGATGATCAGTTGTTCTCCATGCCCACTGAATGGAGAGCAAGTGGTGGTTTTGATCTGAAGCAACGGACATTTAGGTTAGCTAGCTGGAAAAATCTTTCTAACTACAAGGGTAAAGCTCTGGAAGAGACTTCCAATGGAGATGGGGAATCCCCACCACTGGAGTGTCATAAAACAAGCTGGGTAAACACCTATCAGTTATGGTCTACGTTTACCTGGTCCCATCTCAGCACAGGAGGCTGCATTTGACTTTTTGATGTCTGTTCCAGACTGACATTTCCATTATTCTAATTTCTGTACCACTTAAGTGCACGGATACTCCAGCGATAGTTAAGATATACTAGCCAGAGTGCAGAATTTTCCATCACAAACCCTACAAAGCAAGTCACTCAAAACCCAAAGTGTAATCCGTTCCCCAGTTTCCCCTCTCAACCTCAACTATTTCTCCTTTCCCATAGTTCATGTATTTCCACCTGACCTACAAAGAGGCACTATTAAATGCCATCCATATCAACTATTACATTAATGTCTTTCAATGAGTAGTGGGTTGGTGTGGATTTCTTACATTTCTTTATATGTAGTTTCATTCTGGCGTATACGTTAAGTAAGGAAAGATACCAGGCTGAAATTAGTGGATGCAAGATTTTTCTGTAACAGAGCGGGTCAAAAAAAATTCTAACAAAGAAGTTTTTGTTCAGAAAATGTTGTTTCACCAAAACCAAGCCTTTTGTGAAATTATATAGATTGACGAGTTTTGTTTCTAATACTATGGCCAAAACACTGACATTTTTAGAATTGAAAGTTTTGATTTTTTTGTTTCTAAATTTACTTTACTCATATTAAAATGCAGATGAAGAATGGCTGGAATCAAAACACCTCATGTGACCTAAAACAAAGCTTTTCACAGAACTTTATCCAAAAAATTCAAGAATTTAAGCTTTTTGTCCCAAATCAGGACAAAAATCACTTCAGAAATCTCAAAAAGTTTTCATGGGACGGAAAATCCATTTTCCAACTCTCTCTTCTGTAATACTTATGAAAACTCCATACATTTAATACCTGCATGCTGGGAGGAGAAGGGGAGAGACACTGGACATAGATTGGACAGCACGGATAAACAAGGAAGGACAAGGAAGTTGGCAGCAGGACTGCAAAGCACAGCTCAGCACTAGAGCTCTCCTATGACTCCATGGCCCTCCAATACGTTCCCACCCCTGTAGCAAAACCCAACGGGCACCTCATCTCCAAGTTCCATAGGTCCCACCCTGCCCCCATGCCATTCCAAATAAAGTTAGCATGTGACCTTCCCCATCAGTTTCGAGTGTCTGTTTATTGCTCTAATCAAAGTACCCTATGCAAAACCAAGAAAAACAAATAGTGATATTCTGGTGGAAAGGGAGACAGGACAAGCCAGGTAAGCAGTTCCAGTACTTTTCCAGGAGCCCAATTCCGTTTGGACAGAACAGGAAATAATTCCTTTTATACATGATTTTTAAAAGTTCAAGGGTGGCTTTGCCTGCCGATCTGAAGACTTAGCCATGAATCCACTAGCAGCATTGCCATATCATCTGCCAGTTCATTTCACAGCTAGCTCCACCACCGTAAGATGTGAAGAAAACCTAGCTGTTCCGGGCACTAATTAGGCACTTAGCAGCAGCCATCTCCTGGGGAACAGGTGTAGACAAGTACCAGATATTTGTCTCTCTTTTAATGAGAGTCCCTGCAGTCCAATGCTGTAAAGTGTGGACTGGCTCGTGCACTTAGCAGGTTGGTGTCTTTGTGGTGTTAATGACAACTCACTCTGAAAAAGATAGTGGGCAATAATGTAACGCCGTAGGGACAGCAGGAACTAACAAAATAAGGTATAGAGAAAAAATGCACGGTGCTAAAAATAAGCCTTTTAAAAACACCTTCTAAACACAGGACTAGAAGCGCTCATTATGGGATACAGGATTCAATAGCTTTAAGGAAACATTCCTCATCAGGTAACAGCTTGCTACAAAGCCAGAAAATGTAGCAGGAGCCATCTGCTCCACCTTGAAATCAATGAAATGATAGAACAGAGCTGAATAATTCTAGGACTTCTCTCCAATTTGCACAAACATGAAATCTCCAACTATACGTCACCAACAGATTGTGAGTTATTGCTTTTAACAGGGTATCCTTTTCTTCCCAAGTCCAAAACAAAACTTTGGGGGAGTATTTTTCACATTAATGCTTATGATGCAGTTTCAGTATTAGCTGCAGGAAAACACCTTCCTGGGAAAAAGAAAGCAATGATATGAATGAAAAACCACAAATGTTTATTTTGTAGGATGTATTTGCAACTTACAGATATAGTCTTTCACAGCTCTCTCAAACAGCTCATAAACCTTCTCTCGATCAGAGTTTTCAGAAGCCATTCTTATCTCATCCTTCAACCAGTCCAGCCAAATTTCTGTAAGAAATCATTAACTTTAGAGGTACGTTACCAGGAATATTCAAGAGAGTCCAGACAAACAAACAATAGGTTTAATATGGCATCAATAAGTAGAACTGTTGGAATATCTGATTTTTTTGGTAATACTTTTTTGAAGCTTTACAGATAGCTATGGTCAATTTCACTACAGCTTTGGCCAATTTTTTACCACCATGGCACCAGATACATGGGCAAACTTCTATTTGTAAAGATAGAATATTACCAAGCCTGGGGGGGGGGGGGGGGGGGGGGAGTATGGTTGGTGTCAGTTTTATTTCTGGTGAACAATGGCCCCAGCACAAATGGTACCCTTCTGGAAACTCTCCAGATGCCAATAACAGAATAGCCATAAAGACTGTTCCTCTCACTTCTGGAAGAGGTTTTTCCATGTCAGGGCTGAGGCACATCAGCAACGCAGTGCAGGGAACCTTATCCAGCTGCTATCTATACCATGATTAAATAAATGAATTTCAGGCTCCAGGGCTACCTGCAACTTTCAACCGCATCATATGTAGAAGATTACCAAGTATTAGCCTTTTTGTAGGAGTCTGTATGCTCAGCACTGGACATTAATGCCAGAAGCATCCACATAACAGTAACTCCCAAAGATGTCTGGTTTGGTCTTATGGACTTCATGCTAAAATTCAATGCAAATATTTTACAAAGTGTTCAGTTTTGTTTCTAAAAACAGTGGGGGGTTCACACAGATAGCACTGGGGGGTCCAGCCGAAATCATTCTGTACCTTCCGTAAGTGGAAAGAGTTCACTCATCTTCTGGCGGGCTCTTCTAAGCTTTACCAGCTCTCCTTCCTGGCGAAGTAGTTTTATCAGGTCCAAGTGACAGTTATAGTCAAATGCATTGATGGAAAGCTTTCAAAATGAGATTAAAAAAACGTAAGAGAGTACATCTAATAGTTTCAGCAGAAAATTAGGACACAACTGCTCAGTTCTATTTGGGACTGTGCTGTTGACTATAGGAACTTCAGTGACCCAATCTGTTCATCTGAGATGAATACAACACCTTCCCTCCTTCATGAGGAGGTGCAATGTTTTACAATTGCTTTTAAAACCTTTTGAGGCCACAAAATGAGAGTTGTTAGGTTTATAAAGAATACTTCTAATAAAGGTGATTGAATGAGGCTCTCAGAGCAAGAAGTCACTGTTTACTAGTGTGGACCCACAGGTTATAAGCATAACAAGACAAGTGCCCCCAAGCCTCACTGCGCACTGTGCATATTGACGAAGTAATTATTTCAGTTCTAAACATGGCATCTACCCGAACTGCATTAATCTCCACTTTTCAATAATGTGTCGTACAAAATTGAGAATCTGCTCTAAGTAAACAAGTATAAAAATCCAAAGAGCTTCAGTTTCTCCTACAATAACTAGAAATAGCCAACAAAAGCAATTCTCATCTACAAGATACAGTAGATTCTAAGTATTCAAATGACTAAAGTTCTTTTCTCATGAAGAATTTTAGCATCCCTTTTCTCAGTGTATGTCAAGCTCACGAAAATCTTACTACTTTAGGGCAGTGGTTTTTCAACCTTTTTTCATTCCTGAACCTCTACAAAACTCAAATGGAGATGCAGACCCCTTTGGAAATCTTAGACATATGCAGACCCCCAGGGGTGCGTGGACCACAGGTTGAAAACCTCTGTTCTTTAACAACCGCCTTTTGCACACTTGCTAGACATAGTCTCTGCTCCCCACTCCCCAAGGGTCCAGAGATCACAAGTAGAAAGCTACTGATTTAGGGTCCACCTTGCATTCCATTTCAGCAACAGAATTCAAGCTCTGAACAATTATCCAACAAGCCCTTAAAAATTGCAGCCCCTTGCTGCAGCCATGAGTTGTTTTGGCAATCAGTGCATAAAGAATACCTCTGAATTTAGTAGCAATTCAAGAGTTTGCCACCGCAATTAAATTACTGAAAAGTTACACAACAGAAGGTCTACTTTATACATTTTCACGATTACCACTTTGAACCTGAGAAAAAAGAGCACACTTCTGTCGAAATTCTGAGGTTGTCTCCAACTAAAAGGGCTCTGTAGCAAGTCGGCCAGAGAAGTTAAACATGGCAACTCTCAAACTAAAAAACAACACACACAGAGAGATTAGGAAGAGCACAACTTCCATACTATAAAACTCGGAATTGGACAGTTGAATTTCGAAAGCAGTTCCAGTGTGGGATCAAAGAACTGGAGACGATATACAAAGGGATAAAAAAGTTATGCAATCCGGGATTAACGCTACAAAATGAGTGTATTTGATGGGAGAATGGCCCACTCCTAAAGCACAAGCCAGCACGCTCCCTTCCGTCCCCCAATTCACCCATCAACAGTCACGTGTTCCTTGTTCTCCACACGTGTAACTGCCCCACTCCACTCCTCGGCTGTGTCACTTCATTCCCCCCCCGGGACAGGCCGCGCAGCCCCCACGCTCCGAGCAGGCCGGCCTTTCTCCCACGAGAGCTCACGCCACCAACAAACGTGCCCCGGCCTCCTGCTTAGTTCAGGGAGCCGCCTTCCCCACCGCGGGCCGGGCGGAACTGGGGCGCTCCTCCTGCCCCCCGACGGGACCCGCGGAAGCGCTGAGGGGCCCCATGCGGCGGGGGGAGGGGAGGGCGAGGGGGACCCCCCGGTCCCCACCTGCTCCTCCAGCCGCTGGATCTCGGCCTCATTCTCCTTCTCCTCGTCCTCCGCCGAGGAGTCCGAGTCGCCCTCATCCCCGCACTCGCCCTCCGACTCGCCGGCCCCTTCCCGCCGCCGCTGCTCCTCCTCCGCCATCTTGTGCAGCTGCCTCAGACTGCGACCGCGCTGCTGCTGCGCAACCTGGGCCCAGCCGCGGGGCTGCCTCCGGCGCGCCTGAGGGAATCTTCCCCGCACCGCGGCGGGACGCTCCCCTGGAGAGAAAAACGAGCGCACGCGCGGCCGGTTCCGCGGCACCAGGCGCTTCGCTTCTTGGTAGGGAGTCACTCGGGTGCATTGATTCCTACAGGCACCTCTGTAGGCTCCCCGGGCCCTGGGCATGGGGGGCCTTAGGGAAGGTCAAACGGCGCGACGGTAGGGGAAGGACCCAGCTTGGCCGCCATGTTGTGTGTGGCAAGACTGCCCATCCACACATGCTGGAGAACCTAAGCTAGGCTTTTACTGATTTTCTGTTCAGCCCAACAATCGGCTCAGGCCCTTCTGCTCCGTTCCCTCCACATTATCCGCCCAACCATCCGTGCAGGATTCATTAGTATAACAACCATTCAGTAAATGTTACATCTTTACTATGGCGTCGCATGTTTACCGTTGCACACGAAATTAAGGAATCATTACTGTGGCTCTAAAGTACTCGCAACTGCAGGTCGGGGCATAACGCATGGCCATCTATGGTCCTTGTATATGCAAATCTCGCCCGTCCCACTTGACCCCTATAAGTGGGAGGGCTGCACAAGTAATTGTAACAACTATTTGCAAACCTCTCCCCTGCCTGTTCGACCAGTATTTGGGATGGTGTCTTTAAAAAATGTTGCAATATTAAGGCATCATGTGCGAACGAGATCTTGGTGTTGTAAATGGGAAAAATAATCAAAAGCTTCATCCCCCTTTGTACTCACTCCCACCAAAGCCAAGCAGCCGCACAAATGAGCTGCCGCCACTCTGACTGCATTTAGCTCTCTGAAAGGGAGCCGTCGCCCCGCTGCGCTGTTGTCACGCTGCAGGGGACAAATTCAGGCCCGGGGAAAACAGCATGGGGGGAACCGTGTCAGGCACTTCCAGGGGGAGTCCATGAGAGGGCGCTGAGCTCGAACTGCGCTCTGAATAACTGGGGAGCCGGTGCCAAACACCGGCACAGGGTAAAGACGCCGCTCAGCAGTTGTACCCGAGCAATTGCGGGTGCGTGGCTTCAAGCCTAAATACGGTTCCCTGCCCCAAACACGCCCTCCAGTTAGCCTCACTGCTCAGGGCATAAGACAAGCAGCCGAGCCTGGCGGGCACAAAGGCGCGGCCCGCCAGCAGCCGGAGCGGGGCTCGACCCGGCCCCTGGAGCCCAGCTCTGGGCATTCATTGCCGGGGCAAGCGGGGAGTCGCCATCCTCCCCGCTACACTGCTACTTACGCCCGGCGGCGGGGGAGAGGGGCGTCAACAATGCGCGCGCGGCGCGACCCTAGTGACGCAGGAAGGGTCAAGCGCGCGGACGTCACGTCACGTGCGCGCAACGGGCAGCAGCGATGCGGAGCTGGACGCGCGGTCCCTAGCTAACCCCGTCCGCGCGAGGGGGCGGGGCGCCCGTGACGTCACGCGCAGGCGCGCTCCTCTTCTCAGTCCTTCTGAAGCCTAACTGCGTGCTGGCTGGCGGGGGGCGCGGCTGCGTTCGGGGGGAAGATGGCGGCGCTGAGGGTGCCGGGCGGCCGGGCTACCGCCGCTCTCCTGAGAGCCGGGGCCGCGGGGTCGGCGAGTCCCAGCGCGGGGTATCACAAGAAGGTCGGTGGCGCAGGGGGAGCATTGGAAGTTAGGGGGTGGGGAGGTGGGGGGTGGGGAGGAGCACAGGGGTGGGGGTAGCATTGGGGGGGCTGGGGAGGGTGAGGACGGGGGGAGGGGAGGTAGCATTGGAAGTTACGGGGTGGGGAGGAGCACAGGGGTGGGGGTAGCATTGGGGGGCTGGGGAGGGTGAGGACGGGATGGGGGCTGAGGGGTAGGGGAGGCTGAGGAAGGGCTGGGGGCTGGGGGAGGAGCATGGGGTCAGGGAGGGGGAGGTAGCATTGGAAGTTAAGGGGTGGAGAGGTGGGGGATTGGGAGGAGGAGGAAGGGGTGGGGGTAGCATTGGAAGTTAAGGGGTGGAGAGTTGTGGGGGATGGGAAAGGAGGGCTAGGGGAGGAGCATGGGGGTCAGGAAGGGGTGGGGGTAGCATTGGGGGGCTGGGGAGGGTGAGAAAGTGAGGGAGGAGCACTGGGGAAAGGAGTCAGGAAGGGGAGGGGTAGCGTGGGGGACTCCTGGGAGCTGTCGGAGTTGCAGGGGTGGAAGGCAAGCAGGGGTCTGGGTGCTGGGGGGCAGTGGGGCTGATGAGCCCCCCCTTCACTAGCCATCTTGAGTAGAGGGCAGTTGTGGGGTGACTGCCCCCCTGCTAGGTGCCACAGGACACCTTGTTTTGCTGTACACAGACTAACACAGCTACTCCTCTGGAACTTGCCTTCCAGGTTGTGGATCACTATGAGAATCCAAGAAATGTGGGCTCCCTTGATAAAAGTGCGAAGAACGTTGGCACAGGATTAGTGGGTGCTCCAGCCTGCGGAGATGTGATGAAACTACAGGTGAGCTCTCAAATCAATACCTGGGTCCCACTTAATTCTAGGTGACTTTAAAAAAAATGCCACATTTGTTATTTAATGATGATGATAAATTCTACATATTTGTATTTTTCTTCAGTAAGAAAAAAGTTAGCACAATTAGTATTATGAACTGACCCTGCTACTATAAAAAGGTGTTCGCAAAGAAAAATAGTGAGATGGATAAGTAACACTTAATGGAAAGCTGAGCTTGTTAATCTTAAATGAAAACCACCTGACCGTGACACTTGTCAGAGAATTCTGAGCTAATGGTCTCACAAGGGGTAACTTATGCAAGAGAGAGATTTCTATCATTTATGCATCAGGTAGCACCTTGTGCAGAGTCACGGTCACTGGTTCCATTGTATTATCATTTTCTCCATTGTTGTTTTCCTGGTCTCTTCACACAGCATGGGGCAGAAGAATTTTTTTTTTTTTAAAGGAAAATGTTCTGGTAAAAACACAAAACATCAGGAGGGTTCAGGGGCACATGCACACTGCTTTTAACTCATCTTTTACAACTAAGTAGTGTTCAAGTGAATTATGTCCTCTGAATTCTACTTTAACTTCAGGTTTAAACCATTAATAAAATGACTATTTCTAGAATTAAAATATAAATGCTTTTTAATATTTTGCCTTAGGGCCTATCCTGTTTCTATGGACATCAGTGGGAAGGTAATCTTGCCCCTGACTTCTGTGTGACTAGGCTCAAATTAAGTCTTTATACAGTTGATTTCTCTGTAGTTAAGTTAATACAAGAATGTGATACAAACCAAACTGTCATTGAACTCTTGCAGGTTGAAGTGGATAAAGAAGGAAAAATTGTTGATGCAAGATTCAAAACATTTGGTTGTGGATCAGCAATTGCCTCAAGCTCACTGGCCACAGAATGGATTAAAGGAAAAACGGTAAACTCACTTCACACCTGTGAAAGAGCATATTACAGGCGCTGGCAGTAGCCTCAGAGGTTGCTATTGATGCTACACCATCCATTATCAGAGACTGTGTGGGGAATAATGGTCTGAAAAGCATAGTATGGAGTTTCCATTTTACTTGGTGTGAATTTTTTTCTAGAAAGAGGAAGATCGTGTCTCTTCCATCCCTATGAGTGGAATTTGACGCTTCTAGTTCACTAGTTTTAATTTTCATTTCTGGCAAAGCAGACTTTACTTGGGTAGCTTGATAACTTTTCAGAATGACAGTAGCTTATATAGCAGGAAATGACTTACCTTTGTTCTCTTCAACATAAACACTGTAATCCTTCCAACAAACGAGACGCTCGTATGAGAGCTTATTAGATTTCAACCTATTTTTCCCATTAGCCTAAAACATCAAGTTGTCAGTCTTATTCACATTGTGCATTTACATCTGTACTGCAGTAAACACCATTATAGGTTCCTTGTAGCCTATAACTCAAACATGTGCCTTGTTTTCAGTAGTTTGCCACTATTCATTTGAAAACCTTTTCCTTAAATCTGGCTTCTTGGGATGGAAGAAAAATGGGAAAGATGTTGACAGGTGTGGTCATGTCAGTTTGTTTTTATGCTATCCTTTAAACTACTCTAGCACTATCGGAGTATAATGAAATAATTCCATGTTTCTCTGAACCCACACCCAGAAAACTAGTCCACAAAACTCCCATTTCACAAATTTGTGAAACAAATACACCCCCATCAGGCAGTTGGTGATGAGCAATCATCATCATATATTAACAAGTTTATAAATTTCAGGTTGATGAAGCCTTGAAGATCAGAAATACTGATATTGCTAAAGAACTCTGCCTTCCTCCAGTTAAGCTACACTGTTCTAGTAAGTCACAAGTTAAATACAGATTTAAACTCTTCAAAAATTAAAACTTGTGTTGTCTGATCTAGCCTCCAAACATAATGTAGTTTACTGCAGTTTGATTCTAGAGATTTCTGTGTATTTGCAGAGGACTTACATGGGTGTGTCAGGGTGTACCTAGTGCAGTGGTTCTCAAACTGGGGGTTGTGAAATGATGTGAGGGTCACAAGCCACCCACTTCTGAACGCAGCATAGAAGTAAAAGTGGTGCTAAGTATGCTGTGGAAAGTGATATTGACAAAGTTTATTCACACCCCCCAGTATGAAACAGCAGCTATTTTAAAAAAATAACTTTTCTGCTTATAACAGTAATTTGAACAGTGAGGAAAAACTCATTTTAAACAGGGCTAGAAGTTTAGCAATTAAAATGGTATTAAATATAAAACATGTATTTTTAATTTATAGTGGGGGAGATTGCACTCAGATGCTTGCTGTGTGAAAGGGTTGCCCATACAAAAAGTTTGAGAACCACTGACCTGCTGTTATGTCTCTTGAATCTCTCGTAAGTTTCTCACAAGTGAAGTGTCCAGTTCTACTGATCTGTTTTTAAAAGCTAACTTGCAAATAAACAGTTCCAGGTGTGGCTGCTCTGGGATGTATAATGAAGGCCTGGAAGATTTTCTGCTTTTATTTTTACATTAGAAACCAAGTCTGTCTTTCATCTAAGAGTCTGTGGTGACCAAAGAATTAGTGAAGTGACATCAAAGAGCCAAAAATGAAAGCTGAGCATTTAATGAGAAGGAAAGTCTTGTCTGACCAGTTTTCCTTTCTCCAAAATATTAGTCTCAGTCATTAGATTCAGTACCCTTTCCCCCTCAATGTAAGAGTTAATTCAGAAACAAAAATAGCACAGCCAGGGGTTGGGCAAGCTTCGCTGTGGAAGCATTTCTCATGTATCTCGGTTGCGATCTGCAAGAACTTGGAGCCTTCTCTGTTTCTGCCATTGTCCCTGCGGCATAGTCTGATAGTGTACCTGATGAAAAAACATCTGTTTCTTGAGAAAGTGGATAACTTTACCCCCTTTACTTACAAATAAGTTTCAAAGCTTCTTAATTCTGCTTTTCAGTGCTGGCTGAAGATGCGATCAAGGCTGCCCTGGCAGATTACAAGTTGAAACAGGATCCAAAGAAAGAAGAGCCAGAGAAGAAAGCAGCCAAAGCCTAAAACATGTGCGACTGTAATGCTTGCTGTCTTATTCCACTTAAATTTACAGTGCAATTACTTTAGATCTTAGAGATGAGAACCAGTGTGGTACTAAATGAAGCTGTGAGGTATGCACATAAGATACGCACAACGTTTCACTGTCCATGTGTATTAAACCACGTTGCAGTGCTCAAATTACTGGAACTTTTTTCTTTTCTTTTTTTTTAAGCTTATTTCCGCACAAACTACTGTCCTATCTAGATTTCACATTGAGTGTACGGATGAGGGAGGTAGTTGCTGAGTTCTGAATGTCAAGTTGAGTTTTCAGCAATGACAATCCTCAGGTTTCGAATATTGGAAGGGCTGAAAAATCAGACAATGTATAGTTTTGCTTATAGTTTTGTATATTGAAGGGTTATAAGGGGAAGTGTTTTTGCTTGATCTGAATGTTTATGCAAGACATTGCAGATCAGGTTTATTGCATATGCTGTACATAATATATATTAAACAATCTATGGCGATTCCTGTTGTGTTGGAAGTCCATTTTACTCATTGACCTATGGTGGGACATTCATATCCGTCCACCCTGCAGTTTGTCTTCTAGTATTTCAAAACTAGGGAAATAATCTGTCTGTATAAGAACAGGGGTTTTACCAACCAAAAAGTGAATTGAAAGGGCAGATAATGGCCACTAGAGGGCAATGCATTCATAAAGCTTGTAAGAATAGGCAAGCACCATACATTGAGTTCCCTTTAAGTGTATGTAGTAATTTAAACAAATGTGAGGGAGGGGGAGCTTTGAACATCAGACCACACGTACGAAGTAGGCTCTACGAAAAGCTTGGGGATCTTCTATTAAGGATTCATGTTTGAGTTTTCAAGCGAGACATTCTTGTGTGGGATGATAGGGCTATTGCATCTAGCCTGTAGCATACGGTAATCTAACTGTAGGGAATAAACAGAACTTTCCATTTAGTTCTCATTTCTTATCATTAAAGTTTTCAAAGGCTGAATAAAATCTAGTTGAAACTGACAAGTTTCAGAAAAGGTCTAACACCTGACTTCACAGAACACCTAGAACGTTTATAGCTTCTGATGTGAAACAAGTAGAAAATTAGCTACCCTGCCTCTGTGGACCTTACTTCTTGTGACAATCTGATGGAGGAAAAGCAGTCTAGTTGGTAAAGGCTTGACTTTGCTCTACATGCTTTCTGCAGGTACAAGTGGCCACAACAGAGTCTCTAGTTGCCATACAAAATTAGATGATATGCAGTGAGTGCCTAATGCTGTCTTTCATACCAGATACAGGAAGAGAGCCTCCACTGACTTTGAGGATTATTGATTTGCAATGGGGCCCAGGATCCCATTTTGCTAGGCCCGGTATAAAGGGAACAGAAACAGTCCCTGCCCCAAAGTATAAGATGGCAGAAGAGGGATGGGAATACAAGCAAACTGTGAAACGATAGTGGTACCATTTCATTGCTGACCAGTCACCTTTTATGGGTTTCTTGTAGGCATTACAGCTACGTAGGGATTTGAGGAATGGGGTAATTTGGGGAGGGTTATAGGGAGCTATTCCCAAACAAGGCCAGCATGAAAGAAAGCATGAAGGTGCTTGTTTGAAAAACCAACCAATTGGGCAATGGAGGCAGGCATTGTTGATTGGTTACAGGCAGGAGTTAAAATTTTGATGGAGAATGAAAGATAAGAGGCGAGGAGATGGTTTTTAATAGAGCATGGGGAGCCAGTTGAGGGATTGATTCATAGAGGCTTGGCAGAATGATCTTTTGCAATGTATAATCTAGCTCAATATTGCACAATCTCTACAAAATGAAAATGGGAACATCTTTCCTCTAAAATAAACTCCCTGGCAAAGATGGACTTTGTTAGCTATTTTTAACTTATAGGGCACAGCACTGTTCATCCTGTAGAATACCTTAGAGCTTAAGTAGCTGAGAAACTTACAGCCAGTGCTGTTTCAGCCCCTGCGATTCTGCATTCTCAAAGTGACACCTACTTCTAAAATTCATGCTCAGTGATATTAGAGACCTTCTCAATTACCTCTTGTATTGTTTAAAACCCCAGCTCCTGGAAACCTATTACACATTTTAAAAGCTATAGTATGGCTGCAAAGACCACTCATGAACAGTCAGGAAATTCCAGAGTGAAGGCCCATGGAATCAATTCACTCACCATATGCATTACAGTCCAATTACATTATCGCTCAGGTCCGAGACAACCCATGGCCATCCAAACTTAGTGGATACTTTAACCTTAATCTTGGTACCTCCATTCCCCATCTGTAAAATGGGGATGATGTCCCCTCACTCAGTTGTCATGAAAATAAACTTATTTGCAATGCTTTCACAGACTGTCTGATGGGGCTGTAAGAAAACCTATCAGAAACTTAGTTCTCTTCAGAGCAGCATGCAGACACGGAGCAGTACATAAAGCACAAAGCCCCACCCGGAACAACTAAACACTGAATAGCTACTCATTAAGAGCGCTCTCCCTCCTGTGCACTGAATGAAGTAGGGGGTTTATGCAGGGAAACTATCAGAATACATCTGCACTAGGAGGCTGAATTCAGGCTGCACATGCTTTGCTGAAGCCTGCTTGGAAACTGAGACTCCCAGGCTTCCTGATTAGCTTGGGCTTTCCCACCTGATGGGGAAGTGGGCAAACCAGGCCACCCAGCTGCCTACCTCTGCAGGCATCCCAGTGCCATGAGCTAACAATGGGGGTCAGGAAGCTGGTAACCCAGCTCTGGGCTCTAGGGTTCCCTGGCTGTCCAGCCCCCTAGCAGGCAGACTGACTGGGTGGCCACATGGCTCTTGGAATGTCTCCAGAAATGCCAAAGGGGTAGCCGTGTTAGTCTATTGTAGAAAGACAACAGAGTCCTGTGGACTCTGTTGTCTTCCAGAAATGCCCTTTGGGTTCTTTGATTTTGTTTGTTTCCTTTCCTCAGAAAATGTTGCTTCTAACTTTTTGTTCTGATTTTGAAATGCAAAATTTTTCACAGGAGACAGCAAATTAAAAACACGTTCTATTAATAAATCCTGGTTTGGTACAGCCTGCTCTCACGTGTTCTGAGTCTTGGAGACTGCTTTGTAAGCCTCTTTTAGGGTGGGAACAATGTTTGCCTGTAGGAAGAAAGTGGGCTCTCATATCAGATAGTACACATCCCCTCCTTCCTGTGTCCTACAGCCGTTGCATAGGGCACGAAGGTTGCAGGGGAATGGGCCCTCACAACAAACACATTCCTTCTCCAGTCTAATGCAGGGGAGGGTGCTGGCCCATTACTCCTGGGGGCACTGAAGCGCTGCAGGGGGGAATACAGGTGAGGAAGCCTCTGAGGGGACGGATCCTGAGGAGAACCCTAGGAGGCAGGAGCCACCAAACCCAGTCCAGCTCCCGTAGGCTGGTGTTGACTACATCAGAGCCTGCCTCTGTGGTCCTGCCCACATTCAGGGGAGGCACCTGCAGGGTTCCAGTGTGGGGGAACCCAACAGGCGTCCATCTATGGTTCTGACATCAGCCTCAAGGAGCCTGCCTCACTTCTTCCATGTGGGTGATGTCAAAGAGGCGGCGCTGGAGAGGGAACATACGTGGGAGGGGCGTAGCCTGGTTGGCTTATTGGCGGAAGTCATGTATTTGAGGTGTTCTTCCGACTCCAAGCCAGTGATGTGGCACCACTCAGCCCCTCTAGCTGCAGTAACCATGATGGCTTGTCCTGTGGCTGGCCTGTTCGTGCGGGGCGGCCCTCCCACCCAGACACACAATCTGTTACACAGCCGTGCGGCACACTCAGCTCCTGGTTGCAGACTGCTCTCCCGTGGCCTGTGCCTTTCTGGGAGCAGGAACCACCTGAGTCCCTCAAGCTGTGAATGCACCCCACGTGCTAGTTAAACTGCCTGGCTTCCCCCCCGAGGCTTCCTATCAAGTCTCCCCCTCCCATCAGCTCTGTTCCCCACAAGGCCCATTTAAATTTGCCCCCAGACTCCACATCAGTTCTGCCCCCATATCTTCCCGTCCTCCAAGCCCTGAGGTTAATTCTTCTACCAGGTCCAAGTCATTTCTGCCCCACATCAATTCCCCTCTCCCCCAGATCTGCCTGTCTCTTCTGCCCCCAACACTCCTTCTGCCCCTCTCCTCCTGGTCTCCAGAGAGCCACAGGCCCTGGTGCATGCCCTAAGCCTGCCCTGGGGACAGTCCTGTGCCCCCTGCACAATCATACAAACTACTCAAGATCAACAGGTGCTGTGGGCTGGGTGGCTTACAATAACCAGCAGCTAGCAAAGTGAGAAGGAAGAAGCTGGGTTTCTCTCCTGACTAGTTCCTAAAGCTCAGGCCGCTGTTTAAAACGACATGCTGAGAGCTCCTTTCCCCACCCAGAACGGGACTTTCCGTCTCTCTCTGTTACCACGGAGGTGCAGCATTATTCCGATAGTGACTCCATAGTCGGGTGTGTTCTCACTTCCCATTTCTCTCTACAAGTAGGAGAACACTGGCGTGGAATTTCACACACGGTTAGATTTTATGCCCTTTGGATTTTAGGTTGGTTTCTCTTCAAATGTTTTTAGAAGAAAACCTGGCTCACGTTTTTGTCTTGCAGCCCCACTTTTCATTGTTGGCTACTAGCTCTTTAAAAAGCATCACCTCTCCGAACAAAATTTAGCAGCGAGGTGGATCATGAGTGGTCTTGTTTGTTTGCATTGCGGGCTTTACAGTCATTTTTAGCCACTATTCATATTACAACTCAAAGCATGTACACTGCACATGCAATCCTGATCGACAGGAACAACATGAGTGACTGGTGCTGGATGTATCAAGTCTGACTGCTTGTCTGGTGTCTGGCTGATGGGGGCTATATGTTCATTTCTACCTCAGTGTGTGTCATGAAGAAGGCTGTTTACCTTCACCCTTACAAAATCCAGGAAATTACTCCTTTTGTGGGCCCCTCTAGCCACTGAAAGGAACAGAAGGTCCACCCATCAAAGCCCATGGAGAGAGAAACCACCCAGTAGAAGTGGAAAGGAATTTTATGGGGACAGAGGCCTGTGGAGCCTCTGTAAGTTTGGATAATCGTCCAAGCTCAGAATCTCCAGGGTTTTTTCATGCTGGAGTTATGGGGAATCTGGTTCTGAAGAGGGTGGTTCAAATGCTGGCTTTATATGCCATATGCCCTGCATGGCTTTTTATATTTCCCCTCGATGACTGAAGTCAGAAGACTCCGCCATGTTTTGGGTTTGTATATGGTTTGCACACGTGCTGTGTTAGCTGCTACCACGCCCACTGAGCCCTCACCCCCACTGCCAAACTTCTGCGTTAGAAGTTTGCTATTTAGTTCAAGGGGTGAAGGAGCAGGCTCTTGCTGATAATCACGGCTGTGTGAATTGCAGGGAGGTGGAAGATATCACAGCATTAATAGGAGTCACAGGGAACCGAAACAATGTCTCACCGCATTTATCAGAGCCCACCAGGTTCCAGGCAGAGAAAACACTCATGAACATGGAGCAAAGACCATTAAAGCCATATCCCAGAGCTCAGCACACTTACCAAAAACTCAGCGCTGCTCCGTCGTCGTTTGCCAGACCTTGCTTATATACTGGGTCCATTAGCACACGTGTCATCTCCCACTTCCGCTCTGTGTAATCAAAGCCAGGAGCTGACATACGGCAGTGAACTGGATTAGGTCCTGCCAGAGTTCCTCGGGGTAACTGGTTAATGCAAAAAACTTGAAGTGCTAATCGCTGCCAGGTTTTCTTGCTGTTTCTTCTGGTCTCCCTTGACATGTCATCAGCCTTTGACAATTTCTACAGGAGCAAATGTTTTATACTGCGAAGGTTCAGGTTGTTAAAGCTGTCTTTTCCCTCGCTTACCTAGGGCTGGTCTTAAAGGCACAGCCAACTACCAGCACTTAACTTCAGGGTTGTGAACCCCTGGTGAGTCACCATGCGTCGATGTGGGAGTCACAGCCCCCATGCGGGGAAAAAAAATCAGCTAGTGGCCAACAATGCTGTAGATCTGCACACCTAACACTCCCTCAGTCCTAACCCCCAGCATTCTGCCAGCCTCATTCAAAATGCAGCACCCACCCACTCATCACTAAAGAAACAAGCAGGTGCAAAGGATTGGGTGCTAATTGTGGGCTAGCACAGCAAATTGTGGGTCTGGGGTAACCATGTCACTGAAGTTCCAGAGGGGGAGCCGTGTTAGTCTATTTCAGCAACACAAACAAGGAGTCTGGGGGCGCTTCTAGAGACTAAATGGAGACCACTCGTGGGGTTACTCGTGTGGAAGGGTCTGTGCACTCCCATATTAGAGGAGAATCTACTTGTTTCAATTAAATAATAAAAGCAGCCCAGAGAGAGGCAGGAGGCCTACAGCAGAACTGAGATTGGAAAGCTGGGGGAGAACTCTGAGTTGCAGCGAAGGCCTTGAAATAAACCGAGGAGAATGGAAAGAGGCCGGGAAAGTGGGTCTGTGGATGGTGCTTACGGACGTGGTCTTGTTCTGTTTGCTTTGGCAGGACACAAACGCCGTGTGCTAAGAGCAGTTGGAGTAGTCACAATTGAATTGTGTTGCGGCTGTTTATTAACGCAAACACAATCTGCTCCAGATAGGTTCTATTTAAACCCAGGTGTGAGAGGGAGGGGGTTTAAAACCCAGGGAAAGCTTTTATGCCACCCTTCAGAGCAGTGCTGGTCTCATATGGCTAGCGAGCAAGGAAAAATGCCTGCCCCCACAAACATCCCCTCTACACACACATGTACACATGCCATGCACACCCCATATTCATAGATTTGCCCCACTCCTTCCACACACACCGAGCACCCCGCACCCTCCTAGCGACGGTCCACCAAGGCGAGTGTTGAGTTTTGTGCCTGGTTGGTTAAGATGCCAGATTCTAGTTTAGCCAAACGGGTGAAGCCTGGGGTGTGACAGGGCGTCAGGAAGGAGCTACGTCTTTTCAGTGATAAAAGGACATGTCAAAAACTCCCCCTTGCTTATAACACTGTAGCTGAATCATGACTCTCACCTGGCTCTTTTGTGCTTTTCCAGCTGAGAAAGACTGCAGTTGCCAGCCACCTATCCCCAGGTGCACATTGGATGGACCAACAGCCAAAAACTGCTGATTCAGGTGTGTGTTTGGGGGCTTGTTTCCCATTAACCCTCCTCATAGGGCAAAGGGCTTGACCAGCTCCTTTCATGTCTTATTTGCATTCATTATTGTCCTCATCTGAAGACCATAGTGATCAGAGGTGGGAAAGGCATACGGTGTCCCATCTAATCCAGAGTGCAACCTCCAGCTGTTCCTTTGCTCCAGGGTTTCATGCTGTCTAGTTAAGCTATCCTAGGTGGTGGACCTTCCCTTCCTCACTTAAGAGATGCATCCACAGTCCAATAGGGCTTCCTTCCAGGGAGCTTATCCTGAGCTTTCCAGGCAAAGTTTTAGTAATTTCATCCCACTATTCCTAACTGTGCAACCCTCAAAAATTCCCCCTCCTGATCCTCCCACTGAGATTTGCACCATACGCCAGATGTCTTCCAAGACACTCCCAGCTCCATAACCTTTGAATCCACCACCAGACACCCTTGTAACGCTGCAGTGAGGCACAGGACAAACCCAGATACCTCTGCAAGCCACGGGGAGAAGGGGAGGATTGCATCCAGCTCTTGACATTTATCATGTTTTGACCCCTAAGGTCCAGTCCTGCTACGCTCCCTGTATGCAGCGCTCACCATGGGATCGGACCTCAATCATCATTTCAGGTGTGGCTGCAGCAGAATTGCGGGTGGAGAAGGATGTAGGGGTCCCCAAGGAACACACTGTACCTGCCGAGGGCCGATGTCCACTCTCGGTTATGCTAGCATGAAGCCCCCGTAACACCAGGGGTTGATGGGGGATCCCCACAGTTGAAGCCGAGAGCGGAACACTGCACAAAAGCTGGAGAGTAGCGAAGGGGCTGATTCGTTTGCATCCTTTATCTCAGCGGTGCTGGCTCCCCCTTCAATTTGACAACTGCAACAGCCACCTTGGGACTGAAACAAAGAGCGGGAAGAGGCAGAAATCCATTTCAAAAGCTCTCACACAGGAAAGAGTCCCTTCTTGCTACAGTGATTAATCGCCATTCACAGAGCTCAGAGTATACAGGCGCCCTTTGCCCTCCCGCATTACTAGCCTGCAGAGAACCAAGTGGGTCAGGCTGAAAGGAGAGGAAATCAGTATTAAGGCCTCTCAGCTGTTCCCATGCAGCTCTTTTCTCTCGCCAGAGCTATGCTGGCTATTTCCTGTTTTAATCCCGGAGGGAGATACATATAAGGCAGCTTTTCCCAGACATGGCACTGAGACATTCCGAGGTTTAAGCAAAAGTCGCCATCAAAATCGTTAACTGCTATTTAGGCCGTCGAGGAGAGCCAGACAGATAATGAATCACAAGGGATGGGTGTCTCGGTGCCACTTAGAGATGCGGAGCACAAAGACCGCACCAACCGAGTGGCCCTTTTCAGAAAGAACCACTCTCATTTTTGGACTATCTGGTACCTAGAGACACATCCGAGGCTTCGGATGCATTGATGGGACTGGGTATAAGCATACCTGCACGATGCCAACACCGGATACGTGTCAGTCCCTGAATTATCTGCTTGACGGTCCGTGGGGAGTCCGAAGTGAAAAGTCTGGATTGGCTAAACTAATGTGAATATACGCAGCTCTTTTGCCAGTGAATCAAGCCAGGAGTCGCAGCAGAAGAGGTTGTCTCCCACCAACCCAGCGTGGGCATCAGAAATTACAGCTCTGACTTCAACAGTCTTTCCAGGCACGGTCCATCTTCCAGCATCCTGCTATTAAAGAGAACCCAGGGGTCTTTCATTTCAGAGTACTCTTCTAACGCCATTTGTGAGAAATGACTTCATCTTGTTGGCCATCACTTTTGAACCTTCCATGGGGAGCCACGGGCAGTACTGTACGTAAAAGGAGCTCATGCTTTCTCTGTCTTTTCTGCTTACCTATTAAGTGCCTTGAGTCAGAGGCTGTCTCTTAAGGATGTATAGATCGCACCTAGTACACTGGGAGCCTTGGTCTTGGACAGAGTTGTGATGCTGGCAAACCAAGAGCCAGCTCTGGCCAAAGGCCATATGTATTAGCAAAGAATTTGACAAACTTGTAGCTGGAAACCAAACCCACTCACTTGTACGTTAGTCTTATAAAGCGTCTGACGAAGTGGGATTTTTCTCCCACAAAAGCCCATGAAATTAATAAATCTGTTAGTCTTTAAAAGTGCCACAGGACTCAGATTCTAAACATCAAACACCGTCTTAAAAACAATGAATTGCTAGTAAGTTGCTTCGCACATTAATCTCACTTGTAAACCCAGGCATAGGAATTGACCCTCCTCCCCGCAACCGCAGGAGGGACATCAAAAATTGAGCAGGCCATTAGAAGAAAAAAGCTTTGTTAATCATCAGATCCTCCCCTGGAAAAGTACATACAGGCAGCCTTCTCCTACCAGTCTGAATGCTGGAAGAGGGAAATGAAAATAGCTGACAAAGATTTTTCATCTCTCTGCCGTTTTAATTTTTGTGGGGCCAGAGATATTAAACGAAGGTAGAGATCCCCAGAGTTACCAGAAAGACATTTTGAATTGACAGATTACCACATCTGACATCTTTAGGAGCCCTACAGTGTGTCTATGTTTGCTTGCTTTAACCTGAAAATAACTCATTTCTTTATCCAGGTTAATAAACCTTTAGATAGTTTATTATAGGATTGGCTACAGGCATTGTCTAGTGTAAGATCAAGGTTACCAGCTGATCTGGGGTAAGGGACTGGTCTCTGGTCGGACAGGAAGCAACTTGCATATTTAGTTATTTTTGGTGCAAGTGACCATGGAGCATTAAATCCAGCAAGCCTGGGTGTTAAGATAGACTGGAGATCCTAAGTGGACTGTCTGGGACTCCATGCTAAGATAGTTACAGTGACCCAGGAGTTCACATTTGTTACAGGCCTGGTAATCTAATTACAGAACATACCGGCAGCCTTGGGCGTCTGACCGGAGCTTCGCACTCATGGTCGTGAGCAGCTTCTGATAGCACGACAGAGATTGTAAGCAATCCCATAAACACAAAACTAACAAGTCAGCCTTCTCATTTTCTCAGCCACAGAAACACAAAACAAATCTGCACAGAAAATGTCTTTATTAATAACGGGGTGGAAGATGAGGGTGGGCAGGGTAAGAAAGAAAAAAAGAAAATTCCTCTTTGCAATGTTATTTCAGGTTATTTTCTTAAGAAATCAATGGAATGCTGGCCTAAAAATTAAAAGCTAACTTCTTACTAACTCTTTTTTCCCCACCTCCATTATTGGCTATCTTTAGTCAAGTTCTTGTGGTTGTGGGGTTTTTTAATGGAGACCCTGAGTAAAATATATTTCTGTGAGTCATGTTAACATCTTTATGGAACAGTTAATCAGTGGATATAAAGAAGCGTTCTCTTTTTAATCTATAATTATTATTATACACTGCAACGAAGTATGGAGGCCAAAGAAAACAACTGTAAAACTAACGGTTTACAAAGAGCCTCATGTTCCCTCCTAGAGTCCATTGAAGACCTGGATGTTCCAGAAAATGTCACTCAAGGTCATAAATATTGGTAAAGCCTTTACGAGACCAGACGAAAAGTCTGAGGTTATGTTTGAAAACAAGATTCTTCACACTAGAATGGAATGTCATGGTCCGATTGCCCTATTCTATGAAGTAACCCCCCTCCTTTTCAAATTAGGGCGAGGTCCCAAATTCCCATCTAGAGTCATCATGATACACAGAGTTTCTTAGCCACCAAAGGTCCTCCGTCGAATAATATAAAAATGAATTAGAAAAATAGCATTTGCTAGAAAGCCGGCAACATCTTAGGTTGCAAAGAACAAACAGTTCCGAAGAATTGCCTGGGAACTCTTTAGGAATTATATGTTGATACTAATGGATAAAGGCCCCAGATTTTCCACTGTACCTAGTTCAGAACCTTAGGTGCTCACACAGTTTTTATTCAGGCAAAATTCCCATTGCTTTCCCCTATATAAATGGGTAAGGACCGCAGGATCTGCACCATATAAATGGCTGGTCATACCATACATAATTACAGACCACCATTAGAGACAAGCTTAAGCCACAAAATTTCACCCTGGATCTGTCAATCACCCTAGGTCATGGATTTTGATCAAGCCCGTACTACATATGTACTTACTGTAAGTGAGAGCTACTAAGCAATTACACAGTAACTGAAGAGTCTGTTCATGTAAAACACAGTGGCATACTAAATCTATTCTGTTTTGATATTAGATGGTATAATAAGAGGGGTTCCACCTTGCCCACTTAATATGAAAATAGTCCGTTGCCGGTTGAATCGATTTCCCAGTCAATAACATGGGCAGCAGATGAATGGCGATGGGTCATTTCTTAAGCGTTGCTCAGGAGCAAAGGTCCATCTTTCTTGTGTCCGAGTCCCTTTGCTACACACCTGCAGCAGCGGCGTCGGGAGCCTCTGGAACAGATGCGTCTTGTCTCTCGCCTTCTGCGGTTTGAATGACGGGAGCGGCAGCCCCAGCGCATTCTGGGAGCTCTTCTGGAGATGCCTCCTTGGCTTGCGGCATGTGCTGCACCTCCTCGGCCAAGGGAGGGTCTTCTCCTTTGGCCTCTGTTTCTGCTGGGCAGTTTGGAGGTGGGGTCTCATTCTCTGAGTCAGCTCTCTCCTCGGGAGCCTCCTGTTCTTCGGAAACGCACTCAGCTGTTTGTTTGTCGTCCTCCACTTTGGTTCCTTCCTCCTGTTCTTTGGGGGGCTTGCCCTCTATTTTGGTCCCATCGCCATTTGCCAGAGTGCCCTTGGCTGGGGATTTCAAGTTCTGGGCAGCAGCCAAAATGTCTGCTTGCAGCTGTTTGGACGAATCAACAGGCTCCTCGGGATGGGCAACGGGAACCTTCTCAGGAACTTCATTGAATGCCTTGGCACCCCCCAGCCGGTCATTCTGGTCCACGTACTTCTTCTTGGGGAAAGACGAGGGGTAATAGGCAGAGCCTTTGTGTTTCTGCCTGACTATGGCTGCTGCGCATACAATGAAGAGCAGCAAAAACACCAGGGAGCCTACCACAATGATTAACAAAGTGTACTCTTTGAAGAAGTTCACAATCTTGTCGAAAATGTTGATTGAAGTGGCCGTGCCATTGACGGAGTTCACCGCGATTGCCCCAGAGGTAGGACTCGCTCCCAAATTCACGCTCACAGAGGGGGGGATGGAAGAAAGACCTTGACTGTCTCCACTTCCACTGTTGTCATCCAGGACAGTCGTCCGTACACGTGTTGATCGCGCGGTGCAAAGAGGCACCACCAGAACCAGAAGAACACAGATGGTAGCTGGAGGAGCCATTTCCCGGACAGGGATGCACAGAAATCTGCCAAGAAGAGAAAGAAAACAGGGAAAAGTTACTATCTGTCCAGGGCTATGGTGTGTGGAAGTTCTGTTAATGGCAAGGTGGATGCTTCTGGGTAAAAGAACGAAGGACGTGCACTGGCAGATGGTTTAACTTTTTATGTTCTTGATTTTGTGGTCTGTGTCAGGTACGTTGCTCGTGTAGCAATATTCACTGCTTCTCAGTGTATTAATTTCCTAGGTGTGTTTTAATGCTTTAATCAAGGGGGGGTGTTTGGGAAAGGGGAACAGTGGAGGAACTCAGGGACCTTCTTTCTGCTAAGCTTTATTTAGTTAGATCATGGGAAGGTTTTCTTTTGGGGCCTGGGTCTCTGAGAGCTAGTGGTCAGCACTAAAATAGTAGGGCTTCCAACAGGAAATTTCAGCCATAGCTCATCTCAGAGACTTTCTATTCCAAATAGAGAAGAGAAGCCAAACCAAAAATGACACAAAAATCTCAAAGGGCATAAAGCTAAGCACAGGTGAAATGCCCCAGGGATTGGCCTCCCGCTTTTGGAGAGAAATCAGAATTTATTCTCCATCACCAACCAGTGTTAAAACGTAGCCTTAAGTGTGGAATCGCCATCAGGCACCTAATAAATTATAGAGAAAGGGTGGGGAAAGGCACCCTCAGGACTAATCAGACGGAGCCTCAGGAAAGAGTCAGGACAGAGAATCAGGAGAAGCAACCTGCACTTTCTGGAGCCAGCTTTCTTAGCTGGGCTTTATCACCCCATGCTCCTCAGCAGCTGCTGATCCAGAGTGTCATTTTCACAATCCTGCTGAGAGCACAGAGCTACCAGTGACATTCCCAATGGCCCGCCGAGGGCCCCACAGCTCAGCACTGCTAGTGTGTCACATTATTATTAGTCATGTTGCATAGTTATACCACCCACAGGAAATCGGCCATGACTGGGGCAAACACCCCAGCAGAGTCGTGCCAGTGGGGCCCCCTGCCCCTGGCCAGACTTGAGTTCAGATATAAACCCAGTCCCTCCTGAGAATCACCCCATGCAAAGAGCAGTGTGGAGGCAGCATGCTAAGGAAGGGAGGTGCAGGGAATGACTCTTCCTGGCCAAAGTTTGTGAGAGGGAGGCTTGGCCCGTCCCAGGACTTTCCAGGGTACATGTGGAAAGGAATGCAAGGAATACATGCGCGGGAGCAGGAGCAGAGCCGCACAAAGAGACGCAGGTGGATGCGCATCCAAAAGCATCTTCTCCACAAGCTCAGAATCCTCGACTCTGTTTCGCTCCCTTTTTCTCAGCCGGAGGATGACGGGGCCAACTTCCAGGAGTGCAGCTCCAATCTGCACCTCCGAAAAGCAGGGGATGGGCAGGCTGCAGCCCATTTACCCACCTCGTCTGGCACTTAACCAGCCAAGGTTACCCCAACTACCAACGGCCTTCAGCAAGTGGAAATGTGGGCCCAGCAGAACACGCATCGCCGCCACTGAACCCAAGGAATCTCACAATGGAGTCAGCCACAGCGTCCTTAACTCGGCTCCGTTCTACCTAGAGGTTTCTAACTGTGTGGACCCCTACGAGGAGGCAGCATCTGAGCCAACCTGTAGAGAGACTGCACAGTTTAGACGAAGGGCCCCCCAAACGCAGAATAGTGGAGGCCAGACGTTCCCAGTGACGTGACTTTGCTTTCGTTGGTTTATTTCTCAAGCCTGCCTTTAACAAGAGAAGCAGTTTTATGAGTGAGGGTGACGCTGTGCAGCTGTCACAAGACGCTGGGAAGCTGTGCACGTTCTAGCCGCTACAAAGATATTTCTGGTGGGAACCAGACCTGGCAATAAATTATTTTAAGCGCCGGCGGGAGCATGGGGATATCTCACAACAGAAACTATATTTGCAAAATAGAACACACACGCACACCCTGAGAAACTGACAAGTAGCTTCCCTTATTCGCTGCTATCCCTTGCCAGCAGCCGCTCTTTCCAGCTCTGCGCTGCAAACTCCTTTACAAAGTGGAAGTCAGAGCGGGAAGCCAGGAGGCCAGGCTGTTCAAAGGATCAGGCCCTGGAAGAGCTGTCTGCAGCCCGGAACTGGCTGGGTTGGATGGTGTGTGTGGGTGGGAGGGGACACAACACACACGTTCTGCCCAGCCATTGTTTTAGCCAGGGGCCCCTTTAACTAATCCTTCGCCAGTCAGCAGCCATGCCTGTCCAGATAAGGTCCCTTGCTTGCAGGTCTTGCAAAGGTGCACAACGATGTGCACCCGACAGAGACCCAGCGCAATAGAAAACACTCTTTTTGCTGGATCTGAAACTCCTTGGGTATCTACATTCCTCTCACAACACACACACACACACACACACACACACACACACACACAGTGCTGCCACCCCACCCTATCCTATGCCTCAGTTTTTCAGGGGACTAGTTTTAACAGGAGCATTCAAGAGTGTCAGCTTGTAGCTCGCACACGTTAGCCGGTTGCACCAATCATCCAGTCAGGAAACAAATGCTAGTGACTTGTGGACCGCCTTTGACGAATAATGTATTTGATGATAAACTGCACTATAAGAATTTTGCAATCTGTTCACCTAACACATTGGTTAGGTTCCGAACCAATAAGATCAGCTCCATCTACAAAGAAATGCATCTCATCTAATCCTTGAGTTTTGAAATGCTATTTATTCAATAGAACCCAATGGAATGGAAATTAATTTTTTTTAAAAAATCCCTAATGTCAGAGACAGAATTGCGTTTGCTTATATAAATTTGCTGGCAGGAGTTTTAAAGGGAGGAAGCATACATCATCATATTCAAAACAGCACGGTAGTTACCAAGTAGCCCCTTTTAAAAGTTTAACGGCATTGCTTTCGCCAGACGTTTCCAAAATAACAAAAGCTGGTTGATTATTTTAGGCCCAAAGTTACTTGCCAAGTTTCATTTCTTAAAGAAAAACCAACAAACTTTGATTTCATTTTTATGATTGCAAAGAAGCAACATAAAGTGCAAGATTCCATTTGTTTTACACTGACGCACTTGAAAAACAGATGAAAAACAGATGAACTGGTTTTTTTCCCTTAAGTTTAGTGTTTTATAAATGCACTGCTGGAGTGGATATGCCAAGATTCTGGCGCAAGCAAAATTAGTTTGGCTGATTAATAAATTCCTGAAAACTGAGGTTGACAATGGAAACTTTGACATGGACTTAACTACAGAAGAGTAAACGGCCACTCCACTGATCCATTGCACATTTTGTTTACTAATCATTAGATCCACGTGTAGAGCTGTAACAACTGGATACAGATCACCACCCTCCTAGTGCATCATTCAAAACAGATTCATTCAAGGATTTAGCTTCACCCAGATACCATTGCTGCACGTAGTCCCAACCGGCAGGACTTGGAGAATCAGGGCAAGCTGCTTCTATATTGTTCTTCGTGCCTCATCTAGAAGGACTGCTATGTCCATATTTCATTCAAATTTGCAAGGCCACAATTCAGGCCGGCACTTCATAGAATCATAGAAAATTAGGGTTGGAGGGGACTTCAAGAAGTCATGTAGGCCAACCTCCAAGGGCATAGCCATGGCTGGGTCGGGGCCCACCCACTTGGAGAAGAGGCGTGCCCACTGTAGCACCAGACAATGGCGTGAACTTCATCACTGCGGCTGCAGGGTGGCGAAATCCACGCTGCTGCCAGGCGCTGCAGTGGGTGGGCCTCTTCTCACCACTTCTCCGTCCTTCTCACATAGGTCCACTTACTACCTAGCAACTCAGGTGGCTTCCAGGCACAAGACCAGAAGCTGCCCATGGCCAGGACCAGCCTACAGACTCAGGGGCCTGGCCAGAAAACGGAGGCCCAACCGCAACTAAACCATCCCCGCCAGGGCTTTGTCAAGCTGCTCCTTCAAAACCTCTAAGGATGGAGATTAAACCACCCCCCAGGCCACCCATTCCAGTGCTGCACTATCCTCCTAGGGAAAGTTTTTCCTAATATCCAACTAGACCTGCCGCACTGTACCTTGAGACCATTGCTTCTAGATCTGTCATCTGCCACCCTAAGAACAGCCTCGCTCCCTCCTCTCTGGATTCCCCCTTTCAGGTAGTTAAAGGCCACTATCAAATCCCCCCTCACTCTTCTCTTCTCTTCTGCAGATTAAACAAGCCTCACCTCATAAGTCATGTGCTCCAGCCCCCTACTCATTTTTGTTGCGCTCTGCTGGACTCTTTCCAGTTTGTCCACATCTTTCCTGTACTGGGGGCTCAAAACTGGACACACTACTCCAGATGTGTCCTCCCCAGAGCCGAACAGAGAGGAATAATCATTTCCCGCAATCTGCTGGCAACGCTCTGCTAATGCAGCCCAATATGTCCTTAGCGTTCTTGGCAATGAGGCACACTCTCGACTCACGTTCAGCTTCTTGTCCACTGTGACCCCCAGGTCCTCTTCTGCAGAACTGCTGCCCGGCCAGTCGGCCCCCAGTCTGTAGTGGTGGCCGTGTGATTTAGCCCCCACCATTCAGGACAGTGCTGAAACATACGCTTAACTTTCCCGTGCACTTAAGTCCTATTGAATTCAATCGCGCTGGGCTGAATAGGGATCTTTCCGTGAACTCCCGAGGAGCTAAAGTGAGAAACGCAATGACCAACCATTCAAATTAGCGCTCACCTCTGCAATACCTCAGTTCCCACGATCCTCACTACAGATAGCCTTTGAGGCAGCTTACGATGGCACTTGCACATCAGCTGTGAAAAGAAGGCCAGCAGGATCACTCAAGTCTATGACATCTATCGACCCAGCGTAGGACAAGCGGTTCATTTGTGCCAGCTGCCCAGGAGAGCAGCGACTCCTGCTATCTGGACCCTGTGTGGCTCGAATAGAGGACTTACGAGAAGACCCGGCGTATTCGGTGAACAGGGACCACCGGTGCCGTGCACAGGCACCTCTTCATTTACATAATTACTGATGCAGATGCAGTTAAGTTTTCCCATTTATCTAGTGAAAACGAGGCTGTGCCCAGCAGAGAAGGACATTGCACGTGTCCTTTTGTGCATCTTCGTACAATTTAGGTTTGGGGGGGGGTGTACACTGAAGCGCTAACGAAGGCCTTTTCTCAGCTTCATTGCTGACTTACCACCCCGTAGACCATCTGCATTTCGGGGGGCCACAAGGCCTGGGCGGTAGCTTTTTAGTAACAGGGCCATTCAAATCCGGCCCAGGTGGAGAGGAAGCAGATACCACAGCACGTGCTGGAGCATTAGACAAGCCTGTGTACACGTGCAAATGGCCCCTTCGCTGGTAGATCAGAACGGGGGGCAGTCCAGCTTGCCTGCACTGCACATATGGGGGGGAGCTCTCACTGGCTGATGGTGGGGGGAACGGAGGAGCCATTCCGGGAGCAGCATTTGGTTCTCCAAGTCATTTGCCACTGTGGAGTGGGTGACCCCTCCATGCCAGAGGTGGGGGGCTTGCTCTGCCAGCAGCCAGCCCTCCAGACGCGTGGGGAGGCCTTGGGGCTCGCTGCCGTTTAACCAAGGCTGCTTCTCATGGCCAGCTCCTGCTGTAGGTCCTTGCAATGAACAGCAATTGGCACCGGGGGGAAGACCCCGGGTGGCTGGAGTTGCATCACAGAGTTAGCTCAGCCAATTCAGGATACGTGCCTGCAGCCCCCGCCCCAGGCAACGGGCTTTAACCCTGAAGAGGAAAGACGCTGGCTGCAATGAACAGTCTCTGATCCCTTGGCCACGATCAGGGACGTCGAAGGGACAGGAGCGGAGACCTGCAGCTTCTCTCAGGGAACTCAGGAAAAGTTCCTCCGGTCCCAGCCAGCCGGCTGATTAACTTAGGGAGGGGTTTCCTTTGTTTGTGTTTTCCTCCCCCATTCACTTTGAAGGCTGGATTGAGTCTGGGGTCAGGGTAATCCAGGCAATAGAAACTCCAGTCCACACCTGGGCCCCGCTGTTCTATTATCACAGCTGCCTCATGGTCACACAGGCTGCTGCCCAACATCCTCACGGCTGAGTCAGTCACATCAGCCAGCCCCTCAGCCCGACCTCTCCCCGTTCCCAGCACAGACCCTCGCCTAAAGGAGAAGTGAGTCCACGCCTGAGTTCACCTGCGTTGATTTCGAGCTGGCTCAGTGGCAGCCTGGCCCAGTGTCTAGAGTGAGGACCTGAGACACGGGAAACGAGGTTTTCTTTCCCAATTTTGCAGCGGATTTCCTGTGCCAAGATGCTTCATTGCTCTCTGCCTCAGTTTCCCCTCTGTAAAGTGGAGCTAATAGCTTCCCTCACAAGGGGTTAGGAGTCCGTCCCCCCCAACCCTACATTCTTCCTTTAAAAAAACCCAAAACAGCTGGTTTTAAACAAAAGAAAACATATTTTGAGACATCAGAAAGAAAAAAAACCAGAAGCTGGACTTTATATTCATTGCCCTGAAATCTGGGTCCCACCAAACACAGAGAAACAGACCAATGGCTCTCCTCTCCCTCACACTCTTAGTTCACGTCCTTGCAAAGACGCTTTGCAGCAAAGGGGGGGAAAGGAGCTACTGTTCCAGTACCCGAGTGGGTCCTGGGACGAGCTCAAGCTGCACGCTGGGGATTCAGGGCCGCACTTCTCCAAAGTCCCAGGCTTTTGTTTGAAGGCCACTGTTCCGTCAGCCAGCAAAGCTAAGAGCTGCTTTACAGGGCGCTCGGTTCCTTCTGACCTGCTTTTACTGGTCTTCTTTGATCAAATCTATTTATTTTGTGAACACTTGTGTAATTCCCATTCGGACGCCTTGTCCCCTAGCCCCACCTTCTCCTCCTGGACTGGGGAGCTGTACGTCCCTCAGCGACACAGCAAAAAAAAAAAAAAAACCCCATCAGCATGGACAAACCAGAGAAACGAGGAAGCTAAGTTGTCCGTAATTATAAACGACATGCAGTCCCCTTCACACAGCATTATAAAGCACTGAGCAAAAAGGACTAAATGGGGGCCCTGATCAAACCATACACACCCTAAATCCAGGGGGACTTCAGATCTAATGCCAACTTTTCTGGCTTGCTCCACTTCACCGAGATACGGGATGTTATACTCAAGGATTCAATCCAGGCAGAACTCCCCGGGCCTTCAACAGGAGGCTGCCACATCCCCATAGCCAGCTTTGCTAGAGCAGACCAGGAGCCCTCGATGGCTTCAATACCATTTAGATTTCATTTTAAGCACCCTTTGGAGCGACGCTTTCCTCTCAACTTTGCTCCAAGTGGCTCCCACTGTATTATCCAGTTCAGTGCTGGCCTCCCCGTTGGTATTAAAGCGAGAAAAAGGGCATGACAGCCACACTGGACATCCGGGCTTCAGCAAGATCAAGAAGCCCTCTGGTACCCGACTTCGAAGGAAGCCGCAGCAGGTTTCAGCCACTGAAGCACGATGCAAAGAGAAAGCCCCGCGTCTCTCCCCCCTGCCTTAAAAATGACGTCGGACTCTCTTCAACCCTTTGCTAATGTGCAGCTTGGGCAAAAGGAGAACAGGGGAAAGCTGCAAAGTGTCACTTCCTTCCCCTGCCACCCAGAAACCTGCCTGCCCCCGAATTACGCCCCATTAAGTGGGCCAGCCCTCCCCAGCCATGGTGGCACTCAGCACTCTGCTGGGGCCTCGTGTCACCGACCACAAGAAGCTACGGAAACAGTGAAGGCCAAGTGCCCCAAGATTCCTCAGCCACATTGTGCATCCGAAATCCAGCACACCCTCCCTCCCCCAGCCCAAATCCCCAGCATATTTTCCCCCAAACACCTGGCCAATCACACTAGCTATCCCGAGCCCTTCCCTAAGTCCCCATTGTATCCACTTCCAAACTCCTCCCCATGGCATAATGTGTTCTCCCCCAAACCCCCAGCACACTCTTCTCCCCCTGAAACTGTCGCAAAGGACCACAGGAGGGACGCTTAATTGTAAAGCAAAGGGAGCGACTCTAACCCAATTTTCCTCTTTTTGGCAAACTTCTCTTTTCCCAGCCGCCCCACCCCAGCCCACTGAGTTCTGCTCCCTTGATGCAAATGCATCGCAGCCACCCAGCCGTCGCCCAGGCCAGCTCGGTGTGTTCACTACAGTGTGTTGCGGGTCTAAGTGCCCGGCCCTCCCAGCTATTATTCTGCAAGCAACTCCAAGAGGAAATCTTCCCCCGGCCCCTGAACTCTTAGTCCCAAGAGAAGTCTGCCAACCTGCCCATCTAGCTGCATGCACTCAGTTTGGTTCACGAATGATCATGAACTCCTAACACCAAAACACCAGGAGGGGGACCCGTATCTGTGGCAAGGAAATTGGGAAAGAAACACACCGGACAACAGCGAAAGCTGCAGTGAGGCCCTCGGAAAGCAAAGAGGCGGCTGGCTGGTTTGTTTGTAGATGAAATATGGGAAAGAAAAGGGAAAGATCTGAAATATCGAGGGGGGAGGTGGTTGCATGTACTCACCAGCTGTTGGTTAGCCAGAGGCCAGCGTTTCCCAGCACCCTCCTGCCAGGGGATCCGTCTGCAGGGCTGGAAAGAACGGAAAAGCAAAGGGGGAAAGTTTGCTTGTCCTGTACTTCTGGTGCTTGCCCAGATTCTTTGGCTCCTTGGGATGGTGTATGATCTGAGCCCTCCTCCTCCTCTGCAGCCTTCAGCTCACTGGCTAGGACTGCTGCGGACCAGCTTGTTTTCATTAAGGCTGGCTTCATGTGGGGACAGGGGAGGGAGAGAAGAGGGGGCAGGGAGACCCTCAGTGTTTCCCCCGCCTGCTGGCAGCTCCCTCCCAAGCTCAGGAAAACCTGGGCTTTCACTCCCACATCTGTAAAGCGGGTGGAGGCGGAGCGGGGAGAGACCAGCAGCTTGTTCTTTATTGCAGATCTGTCAAGGTGCCCCCGCCCTGGACAAAAGCAATCTTTAGTTCCTTCAGCAAATCTCTCTCTTAGTTCCCCTTCATTATCCACTACCGTATAACGGGAATCAAATGCCCTTTCACGGCACCACTATTGAACGGCTCCAGGAGCTGCTGGGGTTGACGTTGGGGGTCGTGGGGGGGGAGGAGGGGACACTCTTTAACAAAGTTTTATTACTGCCTATGATGTGAAGGGTGGGGGGGAAGAAAGAAACCCTGGCTTGGAGCACCGGCCCTCCCTTCCAGCTCTTCTTCACATTGTCCACGGGGGCTAATTGGCTCTGGCTTCCCTTAAATACCCCCAGGGAAGCCGAGTGCATTAGGAGAGCTGTCCACGGCACCTCCAGATGCAAGGTCTGTTCAGTGGCCAGGAACATGGTCCCTTGTGGCTGGATGTTCCTGAGCCCCTGCACTCAGAGCAGTGCTCCCAATACGGACGGGAGGTTATCAAAGCTGGGGCAGGTCACCTCCAGTCTGCAGGAGAGCTACGTGACAGCCTCTGTCCCACATCCACGCCTTTCAGTCTACCCCGCCCCCGACGCATGTGGCATCATACAGCAGAAGCGCTCAGGGGCCGGTCACCTCCACAGGCCGACAGTCAAGGGGCAGATGGCTCCCACCTTCGCCTTTTGATGCACATCAGCTGCACCCCTGGGGCACCCAGCAAGCTGCCAGTGCAGCCCCCAAATGGGCAAACTCTAGGCCTCAGCCACATCCAGCTGTACGCATTTCCATAGCATTACCAAGGAGCAGCAATTTCTTTGCATCCCTCCACCTTTCCATCTCACAGAGGAACCCTTCCACTCACGCACTCCTCTCCTGGGACGTTTCCCACCAACCTCTCCACTCCCCACACAACTGCTCTGTCCTCCCTTCCCCAGAATGGCTCAGCTGGGGCCTGGGACTCAGGCTGCAGACCCAGTTGGGGCCTCCTGAGAACATTGTTGAAATCAGTAGATATTTGCCAGGACAAGAACCCTCAAGATTTGGGCCTGTGGGAAGCCCCTGTCAGCATCTTGTCCTTCCCTGGTTAAACCAGTGTTTCACTGAGAGAGACCGGAGGTCAGACACCCGTCCTGGGAACTGAGGCTGGGTGTGAGTCACAATCCAGGAGCAAAAGTTTTAACCCGTGGGCTGCACCCAGCGGTCCGTTTCCCCTGCTTTCAGTGTCCCCACCGCTGTGAGACGGCCCCATCTCCTGCAACAGAGTTTAGCATCAAGCCATGGCCAGAGTTCAGCGAAATGCATCTCAAATGAGTTGGAGGATGTCGGACAGGCCACCCAGCTCTGCTGTGGCCGCTCCCAAAGGGGACAGAGCTCAGACCACTGGCACAGGGCAGTCATTCTCCAGCCAAGCTTGTGTTCAGAACCTGGGATGTGCATGGGGCACGAAGGAGAAATAAAGAGTTGAAAGGTTCCCTGTAGGCCTTAACCCACAGCAGGGTCAGGGAAGGGCTGTTAAACTCCAAAAAGAGAGAGATTTCTGGATTTCCTTTGGAAGCATTGACAGAAAAGTCACTCCTAGCATGTGCAGCGGGACATGGTTTAACTGGCTATGGATTACTTGTGTCTAAGAGGCCATTTCCCAAAATCTCAAGCCAGAAAACATTTGAAGAAGAATGCTTTTCTCTCCCCACCTCAGCCGCATGCACTGAGCTGGTCTAGGAAAGGTGGATGTGTCTGGAACCCGAGCCTCTTCCGATTGAAGTCAGTGTCAAAAGCAGCATGGACTAGGGCCCCCAAGATGCTCTCTCATCATACAAACCAAGGTATTTTCCCCTCAGCCCAGCTGTGGCATCCTCCTGAGCTAAGCTCAGCCAGGCTGTTTCCTGCTCGGGGGCCAGTCTTTGTTGTTGGGAGCTGTGGGCTAAAAATCCACTTCATTTTGCTTCACGCACATGCCGGCATTGAGCATATTAAATTGATGCCCTGGCAAAATTTGCAGACACAATTAAAGAGGCTCTTTATTTATTAAGGATTGGCGTTTCCGCACTCCTGCGCTTGAGTTTAGCTGGGAAAATCGCCTGCTGGTTGTTAACAGGCTGCTTTGTCATGTAGGCACATACGGGCCTTCAGGCGTTGGTCAGAAACTCACTAATAGAAAAACCAAAAGAGTAATAAGACCGGGGGTGTCTACCGACTGTGCGTAACCCATGTTATTTAGTCTGAGTGAAGTTACATCCATTGTAGAAAAGACAATTCTAGTGTAAGGCGAAGACTTTTCCTGGTTGCTTTGGGCTTTAATGATGGGTGATTGTAGATTACTAATAATTTGACGGCTTTTCCCACACAAGACAAGAATACGACAACGAATCGCCTGCTTTTTCTTCATCCCATGCACTAACTGTGCTTGGGGGAGCTCATCAGATTGGCATTTGATTTCCAAGTGTTTTCCCAGCAATTCTGAAGAACTCCCTAACAGGTTTGTGATAAAACGCTTTCTTCCTCTCACTCCCCTTTTCCCACAGGAATGAAGCAAACGTGCCTTCTTGAGGGGAGCTAGATTGTGAGAATATTGCACCATAGGACTTTTATTGCGCTGGGCGGATGATTCGGGATGGAAATAGGAGGCCTGTAATTCTTGACCCTCCCTCCCGGAATTTTTGCAGCACTATGCTCGGGTCCCAAGGCAATTCAAAGGAAAGCCTTTGGGTTTCAGATTTCACCCATGTTGCCAAACTGAATCAAATTCATTTCTTTCAGAAATAATTAGTCAGTCTTGTGTGTTGTCCAATTATTGTGTCCAGCAGCATAATTCAGCCCAGCTGCTGGGAACACTCTTATAGATGTCGAGTAACTGGGCCCAACCCCTCCAGGAAAACAGAGAGGGGAAAAGAAAGCGAGAAAAAAATTTAAAAAGACAAAAAGATGGAAAGAAGGAAGGACGCTGGAGAGAGTCTTTTGTTCTTCTGAACTCATTTGACAATGGCGCACCAAAGGTTTCAAAGACTGGCTTCCAAAAATCTATTGCTAGAAAGTCCCGCTCTCGCCCTTCCGGGATTTCAGCATCTGATGAAGTGGGCTTCACCCACGAGAGCTCATGCAATAAATACATTTGTTAGTCTTTAAAAGTGCCACAGAACTCGTTTTTTGTTTTGCTGAACTAGACTAACACGGCGACCCCTCTGGAACTGTCCATTTCTTGTTGGTTATTCTGATGCGTTAAATGTGTAGGATTAAAAATAACACAGCTGGACCCATGGAAAAACTGCCATGGACACAGGCGGATCAGGCAATGAAGCTTACTATGCTGTATACAATTTCCATCTCTGCCATGAAGTTCTCAGTTTATTTATGGTGGTATGCACGCTTTGATGGTTGTAAACTCACTACCCACGATATGCTGCAGGATCATCCAACCGTGTGTCTGGAACTGTTGAATGTACAATTGTGCGTCAAACCCGGGTAGAGCATATACATCTCCTAGCACTAAAACACATTGTTCCTGGCAAAGGGGCCAGAGCTGAGCTGAGAAACAGCACTAGACTTGAATCTTCCACATTCAAGCAAGGAACAATCGCTTGTCTCTGCTGAGCCAATCATGCACCACCCATCGTCTCTTCCCACAGAGAAAGACGGTCTCCTTGCCTAAATCGACAGGTGCCTCTCCTGCTTCTCAGCCCATGAGGGCTTCTACCTCCTTTAGCTCCCCTTGATGATCTGTCCCATAAGAACATTCGTGCCAAACCTTGGCCCTGAGAGAAGAAATTCAAGACACATCACACTGGGTCTGGTGCTGCTTCAGGAAAGTTTAATAGGACCTATTCCATCTGCTGTGCTAGAGCATAACCGTGGACACGGCTCCGTTGGTGTATTTCCCTTTCCAGCCATTATGCAGTGGGAAGGGAATGGAGTAGGGATCCAGCCATTATCCCAGTAGGGATCCAGCCATTATGCAGTGGGAAGGGAATGGAGGTATCAGAGAAATGACAAATAAAGATCTTGGGACAAATGAGACATGTTCCACCCCTCCCAAAAGAACAAAAATAAGCAGGGAGAAAAGCGAGATCAATTTAGGGATTTTTAAAAACCCTCCCTTGCCAGAGGAGGATGGGTTGAACGTCAACCTCCCTGAACTCAAGCCAGGAACACTAGAGCGTTTGGAACCAGCCCAAGAGTCTGGATCCAAATTTTGCAGTTCGGGCCCTTCTCGGGTTGGCCCAGATTGGCCCAGAGGCCGAGGGATTGCATGGAGACAAAGTTACAGCCTAGACGAGGCTGTACAGCACAGGAAGAAGAGGTTTATGTGGGGAAACCCATTGGGCTGCTGCTGTTCAGTCGACAGCCAGAGGATTTCAGGCCCCAGGGCTCATTCCCCCACTAAACTCTCTTCTCCAGTCACTTAATGAAGAGAAGCTGTGCTGAACCCTGAGGGGCCATCTCAGCCAGGCCAGCGTTAGGGACAGAGCGCGCAGACGTTAGCCAGCCGGCTCGCCTGCACATGGATGCCGTGTGCAAACCAGCCAAGCCACACGCCCAAAGAATGCTGGGAAGCAGGGCCAAAGAGACCTTGGCAGGAAATCTCTGGCCGCTCATTCCTCTCCATCCGTAAGAAACCAAGGCTTTGACAGTCCCGCTTACGCAGCTTTTTGCCGGGCCAGGCACAATTTCCCCACTAATTGAGTCAAACAGGCTTTGGTGCAAGGCCTGTCCGATTACTCACTCCCCCAACAGTTTTCTGACCATAAAAAAACCCAGTGTTTTTCCTCTGGGCCCTTGCCGTAAGCACATTCCCTAATGGCAAAGGGAGTTTCTGGTCCCCGGCGGTTGCCCTTGCCCATGTGGATTCGCCATTAGCCAGGCACGACAGAGCTGCAGGGCAATTGCAAAAGGGAAGTCCTGCGTTCTGTTTGCTTGCCCATTATACACGGTCCTCTAGTTATTTCCCAGTAGAGCTGCTCAAAAATATTTTCTACCTGAAGTAAAGCTAGAAAAGCAGGAGGACTGCATCCACCCCCTCCGTCCCCATTCTCCATGGTTGGGGGGGGGACAAACCAATGCTTTCCACAGCTCGCGCTCACTCTCCATTACAGCCCCAAACCTTACCAGCATTGTTGGCCTTCGGCTAGTGCCATCGGAAATGCATTCTGCTGGCCCAGCCGCCATGAGCTATTGAGGTCTCTGCTGAGCTGCACCATCCATACGTGTTGTAGGGAACACCTAGGATGGAGCGGAAAACCCCAACACCAAGCTCTTCTGTAGTGCTTTCACCAGTGGCTCTCAACGCGCTGAACCAGCGCCACCATTAACCCCACTTTACAGAGCGTGGGAAGAGATTTGCCCCAGGTGACCCAGAATGACGCCCAAACCATGCGTAGGAGGATGCTGTGATTGGGAAAGTTACACGAAGGTGCCCAGCAGACCTAAAGGAAGGAGTTCCTTTTCACCTTCATCCATTCCTTTCATTGCCCCACCTGAGACCTGTATGTCACTCGCCCTCCTCTGCTCTGTGATTGGAAGCGGGTTGCAGCGCAGCACATAGACCAGACCTTTGCCAGAATCAAACAGCCAGCCCCATCTGCCAGTGTGACCGGCTGGACACGGAACAGGACCAGGCACTTCAGCCCAGACATTCTGATGCCATTTTAGTTTGCGGGATAGGGTGGCCCAGCTTTCCGACGCTGGGCAGGTCCCGCAATTCTACTCCTACTTTGTAATTTAGCCCAGATGATATGTGGAGGCCTGCAGCTGGCTGGGCTCTGCGGCATTTGCAATCCAGGCTCAGCTCTACCGTGCAATTTGACAAATTTCAGTCCTCTGCTTGTAATTTGCTTTTCTCGGTGGCTGTTTGCTGGCACGGCTGATTGCAGAGGTCCACAGGCTGCGTGTCCACCTGCCCTGAGGACAATACACAGAACAGTTTTATGTAGATGCGCACACACACGTGCGCGTGCACACAGAGATAACTAATTCCTGTGCACCAGCTGGCCTCCCCATCATCTTTCCCCTCCCATGATTAACTGCACTGCTCCCACCTATATCTGCTCTTTAATTCCTGTATTGCATCTCTGATATAGGGGCCAATCCTGCAAGACCCTGAGATCTTTCTGCTTTTGCAGGAAACAGCCCTTAAATTATACGGAGAGAGGGAATAACACTCTTTGCTCTATAAACAAGGAGTCCAGGGGCACTTTTAAAGACTAAACCCGTTTATTTATCGCATCAGCTTTCGAGGGAGTAAAATTCATCTGACGAAGTGGGGTTTTCTCCCACGAAAGCGCATGCGATAAATACATGTTAGTCTTTAAAAGTGCCCCCAGACTCCTCGTTTGTTTTGCTGAACTAGACTGACACAGCCCCCCTCTGAAACTTGCCCCCTTTGCTCTGTGTTTGCAAAGTACCAGGCCTCTCTCTGGCCCTCTCGAAATAATTAAGAACCATTTAATAACAACGTAGTATCGATCTACATAGCCGCATGCCCCGGCCTGGAGATGTTTGTGCAGAAGGACTCAGCAGCTGCGAAAGCCGGGTTTCTTTTCACTATATAAGATGATGCACAGACCCCACTGAATTTTCCCTGAGTGGGGAAAGCTCAGCGTTTCGAAGACAGCATGCGCTGTTCGCTATAGGTCTAGAGCCGACATGTCTATGGAAGCTCCAGGTTTCAAAGCTTCTGGTTACTAACAAAACCCACAGCCCAGCCAACGCTAACAAACGCTCGGTACAGACAGCGGGTGAGCTCATGGGAAGCGACGGGTCCAGCTGCCTCTGTCATGTGCCGAGCTTGCAACGGGGCAGATTAACTAAGTGTGCCAAATGGGGGGGTGCCACGCTTCAAATCTCGGGCTCTCATGCCAAGAGTCGCAGGAGGTTTATGTGGAGGCTCAGAAAAGCACATCTCTACCCATGCTTCTCCCCCCTTCTCTCACATCTGCAAAGCCCCAGGGAGCATCCAGAGGCACAAGCAAACGTCCAGGGCAGGAAGCTGGAAATAGCATGAGTTTGATCAGCCGAAACCCCAGGGTCCAATCACCTGAGCAGCAAGAGTCTGGCCGGGTGTCTCACGTCCTGCGGTGTCCGTGAGATGCCAAGAGGGTGACGCAGAGCCCAGCAATCCAGGGTAACAGTGCTGCACAACATGCTGCCCTCATTACCCAAAGCTGAGAAAGTGACATGTGCTAGCGATCTAAATACAGGGCCACCCGAGTGCTCCTCACAGGACCAGCACAGGTTTACTGCATAATCGCTCTGCCTCACTTTCCCTCCCTGTAAAATGGGGATAAAAATGCTTATTACCCCCAGCCCTGGAATCTTAAAAACCCCTCTCCTTCAGAAGGGGCTGTCTTTTGGCCAGTAATTCACTGGCTTGTACCCTGCAAGACAGGAAATACCCTACAAAATACAGGGGCATTTCAGGCCACATGGTCCTTCAGAGCGAAGTCGTGAGGATTATTAACTGCTATCCGCAAAGCACTCTGAGGTCTTTGGATGGAAGAGTCCCCCCCCCCCCACACACACACATTAAAAGCGTGGGGGGGGGGCTCAGTGTTCTCAGTCAATCACTTAAAGGGCCACACCAGCAGTATATGGTTTTCCCTCTTCCCCTTGCAGTATCCCTGGTGTTCTAGGAGAAGTAGCTGCCTCCCAGATCAGCAAGTTATGCCCTGGCCATCTCTTCTGCTAGCCATGGAAAAGGTCAGTCTCACAGGAGCAGAAATTGTATCTATTGTCAGTAACGCGGGAACAAAGACGCCTTTCCCATTTCTTGGGGTGTTTCTTGGACCCTTTTTTGTGCTAAAAATGCAGCCTCTCCATTCCAAAGTGGCCGGTCGGAAAGAAAAGGCTAAGCGGATGCTCAGGTACTTATTGCTTGTTGGATAAATCACATATACAAAAACGGGACAGAGCAAAACCCCACAAAACCGAACACCAGCCAGCACAGCGATGGCCCAGAAGCACAGAGATAAACCCACAGATGCCAGAGATTCCTGTTCCAGGAACCATGGCTAGTGGGTCTAACAGAGAAACAATAGTCAGTCCTGCTGCCTTCCACACTTACTTCTGCAGCGGACATGTTGGGCTAGGTTTTCTCAGCCCCTGGTGCCTCAGGATCCCCATTTGTAGCAGGGTATAACCTACCTCCTCCCGCAGCTGAGAGGCTCAATTTGTGCACAGAACCATGAACTATGCAGATGAGGAAGGATGGCCCAGCTATTGGGTCTTTATCCAAGCCACAAGAGACCTGGGTCAAACTCCTAGCCCTGTTGCTGACTTCCTGTGTTCACTTAGGCAAGTCCCTTAGTCTCTGTGCCTCAGTTTCATATCTGTAAAATGGGGATAAATCCATTAAAGTGGCAGGGAGCAGGGGGTGGTTCTGATGCAATGGAGGCCATATCTTACATCACTGATGGTGCATACCCATGAATCCCAGTGAGCCAGCTATTGTATTAAAACAGAAATATCACTCATGGTGGGGCCACAGACATATTATGTTACCTGCTTCTGACCCGAACAGTTAGCTGCTTTTCCAAACACGGAACCGCTGAGATCTGCCCATTTTTCTGGCATTATCTCTTCAAGGGAAGACACTCTTTTGAGGTTCTCTTGAAGGAATAGAGCAGATTCCTTCCCCGTCTGGCTGGCTCGTAAACCCCATGGGCCCCACAGACAGACTCTCAGACAACAGAATAGGTCCATCCTGCATTTACCAACAATGGGAATCTATTTTCAAAATTCTTTCACAAAGGAACAAACGTTCTATAAAATCTTTCTCTTGCATCACAAGAAAAAACGACTTCAGCTGGCAAGAAACACCCGCGTCTATCTTTGGAAGACAGCTTTCTTTAACACATGTTGTAGTCCATGGGGTTAGGAAATTATAGTACATGCCTTTTAAACAAATTCTAAAGCAAGAAATGCTAAGAGCCATCTCCAGCAGCAGGAGTCCCTCTGATGTGTGCCTCAGCTGGGAACACTTTAATTATGGAAACGTGGCTGAATTACAATCCATAAATACTCTATACAGCTCAGGGTGGACTCCATCACACACTATAATGACAACTCACAGGAGCTGCCATTATGGAGCCACAAATGTTTCATGTGGACAGAAAGGTCTAGGTGAAGAAGAAAGGGTTTAAAAAAATAGATCATGTGAACTGAAGGGAGTTCTTGTACAAGAGCTGGGAAATCTGGTGGAGATGGGGTTGATATAACCTATTAGTGGATGACCAAAAGGTGGTGCTGGGGGCTGGATGAGTTTTCGAATGGAGCTCAGAGCTGAGTCCATATCATGAAAAGTCCCTTGAGCTGTTCTTGTGAGAGGTCTGTCCTGAATGTAAAAATCTCCTGCTCTGAGATTTCTGCTGCCTCGAGAACAGTTTCCACGAGATTTCAGATGGCTTCTGAATTAGAGCTGGAAACTAGCCCTGAACAGAACCGTAGGGGCAGCTTTGGACCTGGAGGTTCATATCAGACTTTCTACTCAAAATGCAGGTATGAAGTGATTCGATTTCTGGATTCAGGTGCCATCTTCATTAGTTCTCACTCAGCCAATATCCCAGGGTCCTCTGGATATGGAGGGGGACAGGAACACTGAGTACTGAAATAACCAGACATTTAGATCCCAGCTGGAGTCAGATAGCTCTGCATTGGGGCACTCATTTATGAATTAACTGAGTGCGAATAACCTTAGCTAATGCAGCTTCCGTACCGTACATTCCTCACTGCCTTCTCCCGGCATGTGTTAAAAAGCTCCAGCTACGAAACGTCTACCGTTTCCTGAAATCAGAGACATCAGAGTAGTCATCTGCGTGGCACCACTATCCATTGCTCCCAAATAGCAAGCTCTGCCACTCGACGGAAAAGGAGCATGGCCTGTAGCCACTTTCCAAGACCACAGCCTCCGGAGGATGAGACTAAGACCTGGGGTTACAGTGGACAAGAAGCTGGAGAGGAGTCAGCAGGGTGCCCTTCTTGCCGAGAAGGCTAACAGCACTCTGGGCTGCATCAGTCGGAGTATTGCCAGCAGATCGAGGGAAGTGATTATTCCCCTCTATTCAGCTCTGGCGAGGACACATCTGGAGTACTGTGCCCAGTTTTGGGCCCCCCCGCCCCTGCACAAAGTGTGTGAACAAATTGCAGAGCGCAACGAAAATGATGAGGGGGCTGGAGCACATGATTTCTGAGGAGAGGCTGAGGGAACAGAACTAGGCTTATTTAGTCTGCAGAAGAGAAGACTGAGGGGGGATTTGATAGCAACCTTCAACTACCTGAAAGAGGGCTCCAGGGAGGAGGGAGTTAGGCTGTTCTCAGCGGCGGGGGGAGACAGACCAAGGAGTAAAAGGTTTCAAGTAGCAATAGGGGAGGTCTAGGTTGGATATTAAGAAAAACTTTTCACTAGGAGGAGGATGAAGCACTGGAACAGGTGACCTAGAGAGATGTGGAATCTCCATCCTTACAGGTTTTTAAGGTGTGGCTTGACAAAGCCCTGGCTGGGATGATTTAGTGGGAGTGGTCCTGCTTTGAGCAGGGGCATGAAGTAGATACCTCCTGAGATCCCTTCCAACCGAGAAGCTGAGGGTTGTACCTTCCAAAGAGGGCAGAGGTGGCAGGATGTGGACAGGCTACAAATGCCAGACTGTCCATCCTGCTTGTGAAATACACTTCAAAATGTTTTAGAACCAGTTTGCCCCAGCTTTAAAATACAGAGATGCACAAATGAGCAAATGATCTGCCCCCCTTTCTCCTCCTTCCTGGGGAGGAAGTCGCCACGGCCAACATCTGGATCATCTCTACTTATCCTTTAATTTGCAAAGTCAGAGCTTTGCACCAGGATCGATCCCCGCAGTGGAAAAAGATCACAGTCGGCAGATTCCTGCTGACCCAGGGCCTCAGCTAAGGAGCTCAAAGCCTTCATTTCCTGTGCCCACAGGCTAACCAGATGCTGACTCATGTGTAAACATTTACATTCAGCTGGATAAAGCAAGGGGAGAATGAGGTTTATTAGCCTCAGCTGGAAAATATTTGAAGCAGAGTATGAATGTAAACACCAAAATCTTCAAATGCAACGTTCAAAACCATTGCTTCCTCTCCGGCCATTTGCTCTGATGCCTCTCTGCTGAACTTGGACACTGTCTTAGCAGAAGGTGAGTGGAAAGCTTCTCATACAGCCCTCTCAAAAAAA
>ML685954.1:5880166-5967496 GCA_007922175.1 Pelusios castaneus
CACACACACACACACACACACACACACACACACACACGAGTTTTCCCTCTTGTCTTTAGTCTGACGGGCTGGATCTTTGATGGGAACCCAGCCCTCACCAAAATTAAAGGACTGTCAGCCCTCAAAGCGAAAAAAAAATGCTGCCTTAAATTCCACCCACAACCCAGACACTTTAGAAATGGCTGGTGTATCAAATGTCTTCTGCTGCTCTAAAAAACCCACTGTGGGTACCCTCTCTTGGCCTCCACGGCGTCTCAGGCATTGCCATGCCCAGAAAGGCAGAAGCAATGGGGTGAGCTTTTTTTGATGTAGAGACAGGCGTCTAAAATGGGGTTCGAGTCTGGAAAGTGACAATTGGCCTCTTGATGACCACAGACCCACTGTTGATCATGTGTGGTCACATCTGATATCGTCAACGGCATAAACACCTGAGTATGTTGTACTCCGGCGAGCGCTGCTGCAGCGCAGTGGGATTCTACTCTGCCTCACGCGCCCTCTGCAATGTGGCTAACTAAAGTCCCATTGCAGAAACCGAAGGAACCCTGCTTGATTCTCAGATCCCAGAGGAACCGTCCGCCCTTCCCCCAGACACACACCCTGCCATATTTCAACTGTAAACCAAGCTCAGCTGAGAGCTGGAGGAAGAAAACCAGGGAGCCTCACCGTACCATTTTTAGACACGTCTCAGAAGAACGGCGCTGGAAGAAGAATTCGTAGTAGCCCCAGAGGCCGTGTGCCAAAGGAGACAATTCTATGGGTCTGCTTTGCCTCCTGCTGGGAAAAATTACCCTCTAATGTTATTTTACTTCCCCAGCTGCTGTTTTCTCCCTGTTTTTAATCTCTGTGGTCTTGCCAGATGAAGAAGGCTAGAAAATAAAAGCAATGAGCTTTCCCTGGTGTATTTTATGGCTTCCTACGAGCCCCTAGGCCTCTCAGATGGAGCTTGGAAAGCAGACAGATTTCTCTCTGTTGCAGTCAATATTCTAAACACAAAACACTGCCACTAAGACTTCATTGCGTTTTTAAAGGCTACTCGCGAAATTTAATGGGAGTCAGGCTTAAGCAAAAATAGCAACAGCCGGTTCAAGCTGTCCACTGGACTAAATCAATAAAAATGCAGCGGGATTTGAATTCCCAAATTTAGCCCAAATTAATGCCCGAAATACAGGTCAGGGCACCATTTCCCTCTCCTACACTCTCTGCCCATGCGGAGTTCCCCCTGCCAGGACTGGGATCGAAACCGAGAGAACTTGGTCATGCGAGCTCAAAAGACTTCACCATTTGTGGCCTGCCATGGGGCCAGTTCATGACACACGAGTCTCCTTGGAAATCTCTTCACAGTGCAATGCTCCCACGACCCAGAACCGTGGATTTGCACTGCATCACTCAACAGATGCTAGCATTGAACCCGCTGGCGAGCGTGCGACACTAGCAATTACCTAAGGGGTCAAAGCCTTTAGCTTGCACTTGGTGGGGGGACAGGGAGGGAGACCGCTGCTGTCAACGAGGGGTGGACCTGAATAAAGATTGCAGAACTTGCTCCCACTCCTGAAGCTGCGGCTGCTGTCGATCACTGATCTGAGGACACCTGCCCTTGTGATGAGCGCAGCTGCAGACGGAGTGGCACCGTAACAGACAAACCATTAGCACCCACCGCGTGGGAAAGCAGCGTCCACCCCATCCCGAATAAACAACCAGACTCACATTGCTTCTGTGTTTACATGAAGATTCCTTACAGGGCTTTGAGATGCAGCGTTTCCATCATAAACCATTCTCTCCCTGCACTCACCCGCATCCCTTTCAAGGCTATGGTGGCAATGGAAACTGACAATTTATTACAGTTTCAGACCCAGGCCTGCACGCCTTATTCAGGCAAAATTCCATGGAAGCTGAAGGAGGAGAGTGTATCATCTTCAACAGAAGTCTGGCCTAACAGACCACAGCATGACCGTGCCAAAGGCTGTAAAAAGCATCTGACTTTGATACCTTTAGCATCAAACTCACACTAGCTCCCACAGAGCAGCTTTTCACAGCTCTCCAGGGACTTTGCCTCCATTTTACAGAAGGGAAGCTGAGGCACGGAGCAGGGAATTGACTGGCTAGAGGTCGCGCAGCGTGTCAACGGCAGAGACAGGAATAGAACAGGCCCCTTGATTCCCTACCCACCGGACAGCGCTGCTTCCGAAAAACACAAACTCCTCCCACCGGAGCAGGAGCAACTCCACACAGTGGCAAAGGGCACGCTGTTGTGCTTGCTGAAGCCACCGCTAGAGGGAGAGACAGTCGCATCACCCAAGTCAACGTATTCTGCAAAGACCTCAGTACCCTAGAGGCTAATTGGTGTATCGATAAGAAAAATAAAATAAAACTAACCATTGAAGTGGCCTTGGGAAACCAGCCATCCAGCTGGGCTGAGCAAACACAGTGCAAGAGGAAGGGAGCACGCAGCGTGTGGCTTCTCCAGAAATTTGGCCCACCCTGCAATCTGTCTAGATCACCTTCCTTTCTTCACTGTGCTACAAGCAGACGTCTCTGCCATTCGCTGCACACACACTCACACACGAGTGCGTTTTGGCCCCGAACATTAAGTCCCCCCCCCCCCCCCTCAGCGTTCTTTGCTGGATCCCTCCCGGAAGCTTGCGTTTAACGCAGCAGCAACACGTGCAATTACAAACGTCAACCAGAAAATCCAGCTTGGGGGTTATCCTGGCAACGAGGGCGCTTACCTTTGGTCTGTTGTAGCATCCCCAAGATCCGGGTCAGCTGTCCAGGAGCAAAACACGGACCCTATTCATTAGCATGAAAGGATTTTTTTAAAAAAACCCTATAAATGGAAAGCCGAAATGGCTGAATATGAGGGACTGTCGGGGTTGGGCCTTCACCCAGGAATGGACTGGCTTGTTATGGCACAGCACAGCAATCAATTATCTGTTAGCTAATGGGCACCGCGGCTGGTATCTGTCTCCTTGCACGTCTCTCACGGCCAGCCCTGGTGCTGGAAGTTTGTCTCCAGACTGAGACGGGGGGGAGGCTCATTTTGCTGGAACAAGCCAACCGCAAACGAGATGGGGATCTGACCCCAAAGAGAGCCGACAGGGCGGGTTACAGATCCCAAAGCACTCGGCACCTCAGACGTGCCAGGGCTCGGTCTGGTTAGACTGGGTTTGAACTGCAGGCCAGGAAAGGATTTCTGATAAGTCATGGAGACTTCCTATTCATAGACTCTCATCGTATTGGTCCCTGCTGACCTTAAAAATCTAGGCATCTGTTTGCTAATTTGTGCTTTTGTACTGCGAGGGTCCAGGGAGTCTCAGGCCATCTTAAAGAGGAGGCGTTTATAACAGACAACAGCTACAACCACACCCACAAACAGCCTCCACACTGCTCGAGTTCCTGCTTGGTCTCCTTTGTTCACCAGGAACCACATGCCATCCAAAGCTCCGTATAGAAAGCAGAATCACTGAGTGGCTGATAAATATACTGCAAGTAAACAACATCCTGCCAGGTACCAACCTAGGCAAGCCTGACACAGAGCAACCCGAGTAACTGTCTGAGCTGGCGAGTTAGCACCATCTGTGAGCTACAGCCAGCACGGGGCTAAGGAGATCACAGGCTGACAAAGGACACAGAGTGACTTATGGTGTGGCAGACACCCAAAGCCATCTCTCTCCTCGTTGGCCTTACTGTGGAAATTCTTCCAGCGTCCCGTGCTCTATCTGTAGTTTCTCAACAACCAGACAGCCCCACAGGTAAGCTTGCTGGGGTAGCAGGGAAGTCTCCGTGGGTTGTACCTTCGCTGAGGGTGTGACACACATTGCAATAGCTAAGGAAAAGGTAACCTTGTCTCTGAACCCCTCTCCCTCGATCTCCCGCCCCCACTGTCGGCCACAAGAGAAATGAGGCTAATGGTCTCACGGCCAGTGGGGATTTCAGAGGAAGAGACCTAGAGGAACCGCCTCTAGCTCAGGGCTGGGGGGGGCGGGGGCGGGAACTGCTTGTTTCATTTTAACCACTTCCCCAAGGCAATTCTTCCACAGTCAAGGCACTCTCAATCTCCATCTTCTTTTCCCTGCCCATTATTGCAGCCCCAGGATCCTGGTTAACCCCCTTGTATCACTCTAGGGACACTGGCCCATGCACTGATTTCATATCAGGCCTGTCTAGTGGAGGGAGCACTGAACCAAGACTCTGGGGACCTGGGTTCTGTTCCTGGCTCTGCCACTGGCCTGTTGGATGACTTTGGGCAAGTCACATCGCTGCCCCATGCCTCAGTTTCCCCATCAGCAAAATGGAGCTAACAATACTGCCCCTCTTTGTAAATTGCTTTGAGACCTCGGGACGAGAACACTAGAGATTATTATTTAGGGACAGGCCCCATTTTAAAATGGTTGCTGTTGCTTTTCGGAAATTGGCCGATGATAACAGCAGTGCCACATCTCCCCATCTAGTTTCTCACGGAAAACGAAGAACTAAAGCACCACATGATGTTCTAGAAATATTTACTGGTTAGCTAAACAAGAAAGTGGCGCTGGCCTTTGCCTCGTAAGAGCAGCAGAGATCTCAGATAAGCAGCTGCAATCCCAGGAAAAAGCGAGGGAGGCGGGCGCTGTCGTTGACTGGAAAGCAGAAGACGGCAGAATGCTGTGATGCACAAAGATTAGTTATTCATACCCAGGGTCACACCATTGCGAGGGGCAGAGTCTGTTCCATAGAGCTGCCTGCGCAGCAAGGGCTGAATTTTAAAGCGTTTTTAAATTATACAGTGGATGAAGAAAAGACAGCTACAAATAACTCAGCTATTCGCATAGAGTCAATGTCAGTAACGAGGATTTGTGCAAAGTTAGCTAGTGGAAGGAAATGGGCAGTTCTTTATAATCCGTGACAGCGATGCCAGAGCAGTTGAGATAAAAAGCTACGTTTTACCTCAGATTATACAAAAGAGCCACAGTGCTCATGATTCAGGAAATCAATTAAAGATATGCTCAAGTCCACCCCTGGTGTGCAAACCACATTAGATGGATGGGTTCTGAGTTATTACAGAGAATTCTTTCTTGGGTGTCTGGCTGGTGAGACTTGCCCACATGCTCAGGGTTTAACTGATCGCCATATTTGGGGTTGGAAAGGAATTTTCCCCCAGGGCAGATTGGCAAAGGCTCTGGGGGTTTTTCACCTTCCTTTGTAGCACGGGGAATGGCTCACGTGCAGGTAGATTCTCTCCACCTTGAAGTCTTTAAACCGTGATTTGAGGAGTTTCATAGCTCAGCTCTTGATCCCAGGTTTATGGAAGGAGCTGGTGGGGGAGGTTCTGTGGCCTGCCTGGTGCAGGAGGTCAGACTAGATGACCATATTGGTCCCGTCAGACCTCAGAGTCTATGAATATAGATGCTTTACTGAATCAGGGTGACGGTAAGTAACCAGACACCATTTAGAGCATCACAAAACAACGGGTTCCATTGGAGCCCACGACTTGATGCAGCACAGATCTGTTCTTGGCTCAACCTACTAGCAAGAGTTGGCTTCTGGGAAAGCTCTCTGGGGTAGGGCCGGCCTTGTTAGCTCCGGGAAGGTATGGCTCTTCGGTTAGAGAGACCCAAGCTATGGTTATCTGGGTGGTGCCTGCAGATCACAGCAGAGGCCTGTTGCTTGGGATGGGTGGGTTATGACGCAGCTCTGTCTAGAGCCTGGATGGACAAAAGATAACCGATCTCTACAGGGAAAATGCTAGGGCCAACTGGTCATGGGCAGGAAGCGTTGGCCGTGGTTAACAATCACGTTACTTTCATTTCAGCCTTCAATAAAGCCAGAGGCCAGGGCAGGAGCAGGAGTGGACAGGGACTGAGGGGGTGTATCCTGCTCAGAGAACCCCTCCATAGTAGCTCTCAATTGGAGGAGGGAAAACAATTGTTGTTTACACCCACTCTGACTTTCCCAGTCTCAGCTCCTTCCAGTCTGCGCCACGCTGCTCGTGACGATCTATATTGCTAAATTCTGTGCATTTAAAAAAAAAGAAACAACAATAAAAAAAATCTGCAAGCTAAGAGTCCATCCAATGTATTCTCTTCCCTGTACGGGCTGGGTCCCAGAGCTCCCTCACCCCAGAAGTCCTGACATGGGCAAACTTTAAGCGCCCTCTAGCGACAGCACCATGTTCTATCATAAAACCAACCAACATCCTACCCAGAGCTGAGCAAGGAGCTAAAAATCAACCAGGTGGTTTCTTTCCACTGCTCAGTGGGGATGAGGAAAACATTAAAAACAGGGGCACCCAGAGAAGGCGGTTAGCGACGTCGCTCCCTGGACAGAGGCAGAGTTGGCAGCTTTCCAGGAGTCCTAAGGAAAATTGCTCGCAGACCTAAAAACGAACAGTCTATTGATCCATGAACTCCATTCCATCCTCCATCAGGCCGATGATCACGCTCCGACGCTGGAAAGCCCCTGTTCTCAAATGCCATGTCTTGGCTTTCAAACTCATCCAGTTAAAAACCTTCGTCTCCACTGTGCGTTCCCTGAGCAAAAAACCCCAAACCAGCCACCTCTGCAATGTGCTGCCTGCAGGCAAGCCACTAAAATGAAACTCCGTGGCTGGCTGCCCAAGTTCCAGCTGCAAACCGCACTGAGATCTCCTCATTCCTAACCTCTGCAGCCATGGAGCTGAGATCCGCAGGGCTTATGGGACCCAAGACAGGACGAGCTGTTCTCTCCCGGGCCTCCCCTTCGGCAGGAGACAGTGAATTACTGTGTCTTTGGGGGTGCTTAATGCTGGCATGTTCCAAGGAGTTTCCTGGTTACTCCAGGGTCACTGAGGAACTCCTTAAATCAAGGCACAGACTCATTGGTGAAACAATTTAACCATTGGCTGCACTAATCACGTCTGCACCGAATGGGAGCCCATCATACCCCATCCCAGCATGCAGAGGGGTCTGTGTGGTGTAAACGCCAGGCTGGGATCCCCTGGGCCAGTCTAGGCTAGGAGCCGAAGTCCCGCAGGATCACTCTTCTTAATTTGGTGACCAGGGCTCTGTCCCGCCGCTCTGCCTGCTCCGAACCTCACTGAGGTCACAGACGCCCGTACCGGGCCACGCAGTGCAGAGCTCAGGCAAGATGCCACAGGGTCATGACGTACTCGGGTTATTCGCTGCATCACGCTGGGAGGCGCAAAGCCTGTGAAACAAGCTCTCTGGGGAGCCGGCTTCCTTCTGTGGTTCACCACGCAAGCAATCAGCAACTGCTTAATATTTCCCAACGTCCAGCCGGCCACAGCCCCCGTACCTCCATCCCATCCAGTCTGGAATGACAAACCACCGACCGTCCAAAAGCCCTCGCCATGGGCCAGTCGTGTTTTTCCCCAAGGAACCACTGCGCCCCTTTGAGACGCCCCGTCCCCGACCCACTCCTCTCATCAGGGGGCATTTCAGGGGAGCAGGCCCAGTTCAGTGCCTGGCAGGTGGCCACACCCCAGCTCTCAGCTGTTCCCCATGGCACGGAGCAGTGATATAAGCTGCCTGTGCCCAGGGCCCGTATCCTGGGGGTATAGACAGGGGGGGTAGGGTGGGAATGGAGGCCCAGGATCAGCAGGTGGACTGTACCTTGACTGCTCTTTTAGAAGAGTCCCACTGCCTGCTGGCTGGGGAAAGTGCCGAAACACAGCGCAGCCTTGGCCCAGGTGGGGATTTTTCCTGCCTGGATTTCAGTGGGGTTTATTTGATCTGGGGCAAAGCAGCAGGGGGGTAGCCTGAAAGAGCAGTAACAGAGGGAGGGAGGAAGCCACCCAGCTGGGTGAGCTAGGAACCCAGCTGTCTCTAGATGTCACTGCTGCTTCTCAGCCAAGCAGCCGCTTCTTCCTCCGTATTTCAAGGCAGAGGAGTGTTGTAACACCATGTCCCTCCCGACCGCCTGATGGAGCTTTCGTCACCTCCCCTGGCTGCCCACGCAGACCAGTGACTCTGGATTGCAGGCTCTTCTGCAATCAGGGCAGAGGACGGCCTCGCTTAACCACCGAGAGCTCGGAGGTTTTGATCTGATTTTCTGTGGAAGCCGGTGCTTGCAAAGAAACCTGATTTGGGGTGGCCGAAGCGTGGTGGTGAGGGAGGGGCAGGTCAGGAGCTGGAGGAGGGCTGCTAGAGAAAGCTGTATGCCATTCCACAACCATCACAAGTTGCGTTGGTCCCACAAAACCCAGAAGCTAAGCTCTGTGTTATTGAACGCCATTTACCAGCTCCTCCTCTGTTAACTATTGACAGGCACCAAGCACTCCTGTACCAGGAGCATCATCCGTTTTACAGAGGCGGAAACTGGGGCAAAGAGAGGTGATGCGCCAGGGCCTGCGGTGCAGCCAGCCTGTGAGCAACGAAACCCGGGTGGCTGGCCTGGAGCCACCAGATTGGACAGAAGAGGCAGCAGCCAAGACGTTAGCCAAGCAGCAGTCAGTGCCGGCTTCTCCCCAGCTTTGCTCCCACCTTGTCTCACTCCAGCTGACCCCGATTGACCACTGGCATCCGGCCTCTCATTTCCGTTCTGACCCCGGGCTCCAATTCTTCTCTACTGATTGCTGCTCCCCTGTTAGATCCGATTCCTGCTCCAGAGAGGAACAGGGTCAGAGAAACACCACCCAACATTTCCCGCCCAGTGCCAAGAACAGTGCAGGCCCACGTCTGGTATCTGAGTTGCTCTCCCTCATCTGCCGCTGACAGCCCGTTGCTGGCTGAACCACCATCTCCTCCCAGGCCAGAAAGCAGGCTGTGGAGGAAGGGAAAATCCATCTTCTTCCCTCCCAGCAAAGCACTGGGTGAGTGCAGGCTCCCGGCCTGCTCTGCAGAGTCCGTTCCCCCTCTTTCCTGCTGCGCACGTACAGCACAAGAGCAGGGCAGAGAACTGGGGACTCAGGGCTCAGCAGCTCACACAGGGCAGATGCCAGGGCCGTGCCCACCCAGGCTGTCCCACATTGCTGAATGGCTCCAGGTCCCTCCCAGGACCGAAGGGCTGAGAGCCACTGTCCTAAAGAGCCATGCCACGCCAGACAGCGTTCACAGAAGAGATTCAACCCCAGAGAGGTACACAGACAGATTTTAATGATATTCATTTGGATGAGGAACATTAAATTGAGATTCCTTCAACCATTTAAATGCAAAATAGTCATTTGCCCCTCATACATGAGTATAAATTAAAACAGTGCCCGGGGCATCAACTGGCTGCCCAGGAGCATCTAATTCACCCCTGCTGAGGATCCAGCCCCTTGCACACAGCATCAAACGCAGCAGGTGGAAAAAACAAACAAACAGAGCTACCAAGATTCCACCGCCATGTCTGCTCCTAGCAAACACTGGTTGCTGACGGCTTTATCTTGCAAGGTGCCAGGTGCCTACAGCTTGTGGGACACAGCACCCGGCGCTGCCGTGGCTAGAGAGACACGGTCCCCTTCTCAGGTAACACAGACGGAGGTAATCTAAAGGTAGTTAGATGGCCACCTAGGACACAGCCTCCAAGAAAGCACCAGGAAGACGAGGGTCACTCCAGCGCCCAGATAGCCCAGGAAAGGAGCATCTCAACTCCGAAGCAGGGACGAGGCATCTAATGGTCTGGCAGGAAGCTGTTCAGCGTCAGATTGTCTGCATCGGTCTCAGAGCAGTTGTCCATGGGCAGCTTCATCCTCTTGACCTTGCTGGGCTTCCCCCCGTTGGCCAGCGGCTCGCTGTCAGGCAGCAAGGCCGAGATACACACCATCTCGGTGGCGTTGCTCTGGCGTGCCCGAGACACGTGTTTCTGGCGCCACAGGAGGGTGGCGAGGACAGCGGTGCAGACGATGAAGACACCAGCCACAAGGGCCAGGATGAAGATGGCCAGCAAGCATTTCCCCACCAGGATGTTCATGTGCTCGGACGGCATCTGCAGATGGGTTTTCCCTGTGACAGAGCTGCCGGCCAGGGGCATCAGGCAAGAAGAATTAGTCTTTCCCACCATGATGGGGCCAGGCCTAGAAACAGCCGACTCTTTCACGGGAGGCTCTGTGGAAATACCCGAGGACTCTCTCGGAGTTTCAGGTAGCAAAGTTGGGGAGGTCTCCCCCGGCGCCTTCGCTTTCGCTCGTCTAATGGAGGGGCCATTCTCCCGGTTCTCCATACTGCTGGTGGGGATTTCTTCTGTCCCATCGTCGTCCACCTCTGAGGAGAGGCTGCTGGTGCTCAGTGTTGGGGACGTAGTGTTCAGATGATTGCCTGCTGGAACGCCGGCCATTTCTGCAGAGGTGGCAACAGACCATGGCTCAGCTATAGCAGTTTTATCATCATAGAAGTTTCCTGGGGGGTCACTTTCGTCTAGCGGCTCTAGAGTCGGGAAGGACTCGGTTTCTTCCCCCGTGTGTTCCCAAAGAGTAGTGGCGAACACATTGGAGTGCCCAGCTGTTGTCTCTTCAGCAGAATGGTTAGACGATTGCACTTCAGCTTCCCTCTTTCCACGGAGGAACACAGGGAAGTCAGCAGCTCTAGCCCCTACTGCATCCGACACCGACTGGCCCCGGCTGGCTGGCTGAGAGTCCCCATCTGCAGCAAGCCCTCGAACTGGGTCATCTTGGCCACTGAGCTGAAGGGCCGGCAGCTTGTAAGCAGGTGTCTGGAGCAGGCTTGAAAACAACAGCAGCAGAGGGACCCAGAGTAGAGCCATTTGATCTAAGAAGAGAAAACAAAGAAGCCAAATGAATGGTTAAAAAAAAAAAGTGACTGAGGAGTGAATTGCTGGAGTGTGAGAGAAGGCAATAAAATGCCCTAGCAGAGATGAGTTCAAGCCACAAAATGTGTGTGCAAGTTTCTGCATCTCCATTCTCTGTCTCGCTCACATGAACTGGGTATTTCCCACAGCAACACTGGCTGAAAACGTCCCCCTACCTCAGGACGTATTTACTGCCCCTTCTCCCCACATCCTTCCTCTGTACCCTAACAAACCCCTTCCCTGCTTCCAGCAGGTGCCTGTTAGTGGTAGAAGGGTTAAGTCACACCTAGGAAACAACCAGAGGGCACACAGTCCTAGGGGTAGTGGAAGATGATGGACGGTCAGACATCACATGACCCCAGGAAAAATCCAGATGTAAAGTGCCTGGATGCTCCCCTGGCTTGCAAAAAGCTGGGATATTTTACCCAGCGGGAAAGACAATGAGCCATGAGAGGGACTTGGATGGAGTCACGAGTCCCTTGCGTTATTTCTGCAGCTGCTGGAGCTGGAGATGGGGAGGTGACGCGTCGCTGGCTGATAGGGCCCAAGAGCCAAGTCAAGGATCGGCCTTCCTGTAGTAGGTGTTCGACATGTTATGAAGAGGTGGGCCTTGCCCCATGGAGCTTGCTGGGGGCGGGGAGCAGCTGTGTGGCCAAGCACGGGGATGTTGCACAGGAGTTTGGTGAGCTCATCTCCTGCAAACTTCTTCCAAACTCCCCCTGATTTAATTTCCATGCTCCCGGGGCTGGCTGTGTAGGGTGGGTCATGCTGTATCCTCCCAGGCCCTGTGCAAGGCTCAGCCTCTTCACCCTCACATCAATGAAAGAGTCTCTTGGACTCCTGCAAGAAGGATTGAGTGGGGGGCAAGAGGGGTGAGCACAATAATAAAACAATCGAAAGCGAGACGGATGAGTTCTCCTCAGGGCTACCAGGAAAACCCAGCCGAGGGCTGGCCTTGAAGAGCTGGACTCACAGCCAGAGTGGGGGGCTCAGTTGGGAGCACAGAGAACCCCCTGGTCCAGGAGCAGCTTGGAGTCTCTCTCACATACTACCAGAGCAACAGAGAATGACCCAGGCAGCTCCCCTACACACTGCACCACTCCAGGCCGCTAGCGCACACAGAGGAAACCACCCCCCTGTTTGAAATAAGAATTGGCTCCACCTGTGCAAACAGCAATAAAAATTGCTGCTCTGGACAGGGGTTGCACACATCCTGTCATGCACATCCCTTTCCCACAACCGGTGCACCCGGCGCGTGGGGCGGGGTTCAGCGATGTCGAGTCAGCCGTTCTTTTGAGTGGCTCGTCCCTCCGCCCCCTCTCGCTGTTGCAGGATTGCTTTCAGGACCCCGTTGTGAGTGATCCGGTCTGGTGCTGGTGAGCCATCACTGGATCCAATCCCCTGGGAGATTAAGCCATGGGATTCAGGTTAACTGTAATTACGCAAGGTGGAATTTGGCCTGGACAGCAGGTTACTGCTTTAGTCCTATGAAAAGTGCCTCCATATTTTTGAAGCACCCTAATTCTCAGGTCACTTTACAGCTCAACAGAAAGCCAGCCCATTCAGCTGCTGTACAAGCCTCTGCCCCATGTACAGTCATCTCCACGAGTAAAGGCTCTCCTGCCTACTGATCCTCCAGCAGCCTAAAGCCTAATGCAGACAACACCCATCTCCATCTCTCGGTTTAGGTCCAATTTGTTCACCCTGATCTGCAACAGCAATTTGATTCACAACATCCAAACAAAGACCCGGCTGCAGAGTTCACACACGCTGTCTATCACAGGGCTGGGCAAATTACAGCCCATCTGAGCTTCTCATCAGGCCTTCCAGCCCAATTTCATCAGTATATGTTTTTATAACATTTAAAAAGCGATGTGAGAGCAAAGGATGTTTCTATACTACCTTGATGAGCTGATAGTCAGCCCAGGAACGAGATAAGGCCATCCGTATTAGATCATGAATGCGGCCACGGTGCTGCCCTGCAATGCTCCATGTGTGGTGCTGCAGGAATTGTGCTCTGTGAAAAGGCAGTGTGAAATAAGTGCAGCATTTGTTTGCCCTTTTTCAAAAATGAGTGGTGCAAAAAAAAAAAAAAGTCAACAGTGAGTATAAAGTAATAGAATTGGAAGGGACCTCATGAGGCCATCTAGTCCAACCCCTGCTCAAAGCAGGGCCACTCCCACTAAATCATCCCAGCCAGGGTTTTGTCCAACTGGGCCTTAAATTGCACAGGGGGAGCGGTGTTAGTCTATTGCAGAAAAACAGAGTCCTCTGGCACTTTTGAAGACTAACAGATTTATTTATTGCATGAGCTTTCGTGGGAGAAAATCCCACTTCGTCAGACGCTTTGAAGAATGTTTCCAAAGACGGAGATTTCCACCACCTCCCTAGGTAACCCATTCCAGTGCCTCACCCAACAAAAATGGGCTATGAAATATGTTTTCCCCCAAGGTGGATTTGAAGGCCATCTGCCTGATTTGGCAGGAGAGCGTCGCAATATTCAAGGAGTACAATTTGAATCCCCATTTTTCTGCAAAACATCCCAATTATGGCCGCAACTTAGCTGAGGAAAGGGCAAAAAAAGCTGAGAAACCGGCCTCTATTGTAAAAGCTTTGAAAACATTTTTGCTTGACAAGCTACAGTTCAGGAGGCCACTACAAAAGCGAGTTATGAATCGTTCGTTTCTGGCCTGCCATACAATTCCTATACCCAGATGGGGCCCTCAAGCCCCAAAGTTTGCCCACCCGTGATCTGTCACCTTAATAGGCTTCCGAACGAGTGAGACGCGTTGGGTACATGTCTAGAAGGGCAGCCTGGGTGCGTTTGGGTTTCTAGACCAGCTCCACCCAGATGCAGAGAAGTGTTTGCCGGATGGGCAGCGTGATGAAGCAAACCACAAAGACAAGGTTTACACAATAGACACACCCAGAGCCAGGAGGTTTCAGATGCAAACAGCAGCTAGGCCAGTGTGGAGGAGGAAAACATCAGCTCAACCTCTTTTGGTCCCATCACCCAAGCTCAACCTTGTTCAGCGCTCAGAAACAGATCTCAGCCCAGGAACCCACCAGAGCCCAGTCTGCATTGTAGCTCCCAGCCGCAGCACTGGGAACTTCTGCTGCAGATTCTCCAGGGCACTCGGGCAGACAAGAGTCAGTCCAGGATCTAGATGGGGCCGAGATCCTGACATCAGCCTTTCCCTCCCTCACACCAGAAATAACGTGCAGGGATTACTTAGTGTGACACAGGCCTACTGTTAGAGAGGTTCTCCTGACACCAGAACAGACAGCCAACTGTGGGGAGGTGAAAGATTTGCAATGTGGTGGATAAAATCTTTTTAAATAAAATAATCAGGAGCTTCTTAAAAATTATTTTTAAATCTTTTTTTTTAAAAAATTTCCCTTTTTAAAATTAAATTTCATTTGAAATTATAAAAAACTATATTTAAGGTCTAAAGTGACTATAATCTGTTAAAAGCATTTAAATGAAATCAATGATCATCAAGCAGTATATGCTGGCTGCCAACATTTTAAAGAAAGTCAGAGGCTGGAACTGGTGGATATCGCTAGCTAAGACGGGGAACCAGAGTTTGCTGAAATCCTAAAGCAACTTTTGATAGCCGTCTGTTCTTCTGCACGCTCAGACAAAATACTTTATTCAACTACTTCAGTTTCATGACTAGTTCATTTGAAGTTGAGAAGCTGATTGGGATTTGAAAAAGCAAGGAAGTTTGGTTTCTCTGCTTCCAATCGATGATTAAAAATGAAACGTGAGAGGATAAAATCTACTAGTTCTAGAATCTTGAAGGGGTTGGTGACCAGAAAGAATTAGATCAAAATCACTGACTACAGAGAAAACTAACTGATTTATTAAAGAAAGGAAATGTTAAGTGCAAAACATGTTTGATAAATATACCTTTTCCCCCTTTATGTATGAAGGGCATTTAACAGCGTTTTATTTAAACAAAACCCTGCCTCTGAGGCTGCCCTTGAGGTCCCCTAGAATGGCTTCACCCTCTCTTTCACAGCTGGACTCAGGACACTTTCCTGGAGCCACGGGGCCCCAGTCACACGAGGGCTGCTTTGAAATCCCATTACACGTCACATCTGCATGGAGGCCAGCGTACAAGGGAAACTGCTCCCAAACCTTTCATGGAGGAATTTATTAAGCACCAAGATTCCTGTCTAGAAAGGCAGTGCCCTCCATGTTCTGGAGACCAGGTTTTCTATCCCAACTCTGCCTCGACTTGTTACTGACCGTTTCCAGGTTAATCCATACATTTAATATCGGTATGCCATTTTACCCCACATGCCTCCCTTTCCCCATCGCTAAAGGCAGGGAGGACAGCACCTGGAGATCTATAGCAGAGTCCTACACACACGTTAGCGGCAGAAAGATCTGGGTCACATTTTGCCCTTCTCTACAGCCAAGAAACCCCACTGCCAGGGCAGAGCAGGGTGTAGAAATCAGCCCCATCTTACAGTTGGCATTTGAAATGAGACCTGAGCCCATTGGCCTGGGGGACCTGCGGTGTTGGCTCATGCCTCGCTGAAGACTTCTTCCCCAAATGGCTCCAGGAGCTGCAGCTATGACAGATCATTCAAGTTGACTCTGAAAATGCCCCTGGCTGACTGAACTCCAAGCCCACCCGCCCAGCACTGCCTTCCCCATGCCAAATTGCTGCTTACCTGGGCTTGAAGAAGGCTTCCCGTGGAGATGCGCAGGGCAGTGTGTGTCAGGGTGGAGAGGAAACGCCTAATGCCGCCTCAGCCAGCTCATCTCTGCCACACTGAAATGAGAAGTGGCCCTCCCAAAGCCGACTGGCTCCCTGCACTACCTGTAATCATTCAGGAAGCTGGCGTAAAAGCAAAAGGCGAAGGAGGAAGCGAAGAAGCTGTGGTTTGGAGACCACGTGATGCTGCTCCCGTAGAGAAAGCGTCACGACTGACAAGGAGAATCGACACAGGCTCCCAGACCGGCTTCAGAGAGACACATCATTTGCTGGGTAGGCAGCGTGTCACGAGGCACCTCCAACACACGTGGGGCTCAGCAGCAGGATAAACCTTCCCCAGAGCAAAGGTAGAGGCAGGAGAAGATGGAGATGCTGCAGATGCACCCAAATTAAATGGCCCAGGACTGCCGGCAGCATTCAAGGGGGTCAGAGTCTTACAAAGAGTCAGCAGCCCCAACTGGGCAACGCCTCAGCTTCTCCTTCCCCATGGCAGACGCCTCACTTCCTCCCAGGCTGCAGACGGCCGTCCGTACACTGCTGCAGCAAGCCATCCCCACGCACCACGTGGGCTACAGATGCTCTTGGTTCCTTGCCCTTTACTGTATTTGCAGCATATCCTGGGCTTCGAATGGGGAACCGGAACCCGGATTGCAGCGATGTTTAAATGTGCTAGGTAAATCTCTGCTTTTAAGGGCTCTCCGAGTCCTGTGTGGTAGAGACAGGAACCTGGCTTTGAAAAGCAGAAATAATGAACGCAGTTGTGTGTTTTAAAAGCCCTCTAATGGCCCATAGCAGAGTCAGTCTCTGGGCTTCCCCACAAGCACCCATCCTCGGCTCTGCCTGGGACCTCTGACCATGGTTACCCTCCAGCTCTGTCCCTCAGCTCGTTCCTGGGCTTCACCCACCCGGGATCTAATTCTACCCGGGAAGCCAAACCTCCTCCTAGCTTCTGACGCTCCCAAATCCTCCCAAGGCAATTGCGTGCAACGCACGACGTATGTGGCACATGCGATGCCAGGGAACGGGTGAAGGCTCGTCAGCCCCCTGTGGGGTGATGGACGGAGCAGAGTGCCGCCATCACATAACTTACACTGACAAACCCTTTCTGCAGCCCCCGCCCCACCCAATGCTTCACACCTGTAATGACAGGCACAATCGCTCGGCCGGCTGAGAAGTCCAAGCCTCGGCAGCTGCTTTGGATCCTCAAACCAGACTAGAGGGACCTTTGACGGCTCAGAGCTGAGGCCACAGCTTGCAGACAGAGGGGGGTGTGTAATATGGACACCTCCGTGCTCTGACCTGGGGCCTTCCCAGGCCAGTATCTCACTGCAGTACTCGATGAGGGGGAGGAAATTTCCCCTTTGTCAAGAAGAGGAAAATTACTTTTTTTAGCCTCCGCCATTGCGGTGGCCTGATCTCAGCAGCTGGCGAAAACAGCAGGGGCTGGTATGTCCCTTGCACCACACCCACCATCCTCATCTGTCACCGACCAAACCCTTCTGAGGCTGGCCTCACAGAGTCACCCCCAAGGTGAATGAGGAGCTGAAGTCTGGGTGCGTTTGGCAAGCGCGTCAGCGCCCGTCAACACCAGGCTTCCCCCGTTACTGTGTCACAAAGCCGAGACTTTCCCAGGGCTTGGGTGAAGGCTGAGGCTGGGGATGAACCAGAATTCAAACCTGTTCCTGAGGTCAGACCCGCATGGAGACTGGAGTGGGGAGATCTGCCACAAATGCCACGTGCGACTGTGGGCAAGTTACTTTCTTCCTTCCCCATCTGTAACAGGAGACCTATTACTTCCCCACGCAGGGACTGTGGGAACTTTCACCAGCCACAGTGGGGCCTCAGTTCAAGTGGGGACCTTCAGATGTGACTCAAAATAAACAAATAATCTGGGATAGGACACAGGCCCGAAGAATGCCAGGAAAAGCTGCATTTGCCAGATTGGGGGGGACCGAGATTGCACAATTGGTAATGTTTGCTCACCTCCCCCAGGCAACTAGAACTGGCACAAAATGATGGAGCTGGGGGATTCGGTGCCTTGATGTCGTTGAAAGAGAGGCCAGAAATGGTGTCACTAGCCGGGCACACAGAATTCCCCATGTAGGGCAGGGAGAGCGGGTAACGCCCCTTTAGAGGAAGGAGTCGACTGTCTTGAGGGTTCTCTTTTTAGACTATCTAAAAAATGGTTTCCATCCTGCTCACACTCCCAACAGGCAGATCGATATGCTTCTTAAGTGTCATGCATTGCGCTGAGCACCTCACTTTCCATCCCTGCCCTCCTGGGAAGCCTGGGGGGCTGGATTGGTGTTCCTGGTATTTTAGGGCTGGTTGCCATTGCATTCCAGAAACAAATCTATCTCCGGGGAACATTTTCAATGCAATACACAAAGCAGGTGGGGAGAAGTTAGCGGCTACTTTTAACTTTAAAAAATGCTAAGGGGTCATGTGCCCATCCATCACCTCCCAAAATTATGCTTGGGTCAACTCAAGAAGTGGCACTTTTAATTAAATCTTTGCAAGTAGGTGAGAAGGCAAAGGCACAAAATGAGTTACAGATAGCAAGGAACAGAAAAGGCAGTAAGAGGTTCTCTAAATGCATTAGGAGCAAGAGAAAGACCAAGAAGAACTGAGGTTCTCTACTTAGCTGGGAAGGAGAGCTATAACCGTGACATGAGGAAGGCTGCGATGCTTAATGCATCTTTTGCTACAATCTTCTCTAAAAAGGTTAATGGTGACCAAATACTCAACAGTGGGGACCCCAGAGGGTCAGTCCTGGGTCTGGTACTCTTCAATAGTTTCATTAATGACTTGGCTAACGGCCTGAAGGACATGTGTATAAAACGTACAGATGACACCAAGCTGGGAAGGGTTGAAAGCACTTTGAAGGGCAGAATTAGAATTTAAAGTGACTGTGACAAATTGGAGAATTGGTCTGAGATCAACAGGAATACAGGATATTTAATGAGGACAAGTGCAAAGTGCTTCACTTAGGAAGGAAAAGTGTCAAACGCAAAGCTACGAAATGGGGAATCACTGGTGAGGCGGAAATACTGCTGAAAAGAATCTGGGGGTTATAGAGGATCACATATTGAACGTGAGTCAACAATGTGATCCAGCTGTGGAAAAGGCTAATGTTAGCCTGGGATGTATGAACAGGAGTGTCGTATACAAGCCAGGGGAGGTAATTGCCCGCTGTGCTCAGCCACAGTGATGCCCGAATGCAGAGCTATTCTGAGCACCACACTTCAGGGAAACCGTGGACAAATTGGCGAGTTGTCAGAAGAGAGCAACAAAAATGATGAAAGGTTGAAACAACCTGCCGCATGAGGAACGGTTAAAGAAATGGAGCATGTTTAGTCTTGAGAACAGCAGAGTGAGGCGGGATCTGATCATTGTCTTCAAATTCGTTAAGGGCTCCTAAAAGAGGATGGGGATCAAGTGTGGCCCATGTCCACTGAAGGTAGGACAAGAAGGTAGGGACAAGAAGGACTTAATCTGCAACAAGGGAGATTTACATTCAATAGTAGGAGAAGCTTTCTAACTCTCCGGGCAGTTACGCTCTAGAACAGTCTTCTAAGGGAGGTGGGAGAATCGCCATCATGCGAGGTTTTTAAGAACAGGCCAGACAAACGCCTGGCAGAGCTGGTCTAGGTTTCCTTTGCCTCAGCACAAGGGGCTGGACTTAACTTCTCAGGGTCACGTCCAGTCCAACACATCTAGGAGCATAGTTCTTCCTGAGTGACCTCTCCACACACCAACTTCATTACAACACTTCGCCTTTCTCCCGACTAGCCCAACAGCCTTCGCCAGCCTTCTTCCTCATCACGCGCCGGTGAGGGAGGATATAAAGGTCCTACAAAGTCAGCCACTGACACACAAGGACAAGTGCCGCATGTGTGGGACATGGGCTGAAAGAGAAGCCAGGAGTCCTGACTTCTAGCTCCCTTCTTCAACCAACACATGGGGGACAGCCTGCTCCAGTCCTCAGCATTCCCATCGGTTTCTGAATTCTTTACATGCCACCCAGAATTTAGTGAGCGTGAAACTTGAGCCTATGGTTCAGCTGTGCAGAGGCCACGCTCTGGAGGAACAGCTGCCACCACGAAAGAGGACGTGCATCCGATTTAGAGTGTTTGGGATTCTGCACGAAGGAAGAGTGAGAGTCCAGGTTATCAAAACTCCACATTGTCCATGGCGCATTGTTCTCCAACCCCGCTGGGTGGGAGCCAGACCTTTATGAGTCAGCAGTGTTGGCAGTTGCCACCCAAACCTGGCCCAGGGTATCGGAGGGCAGGAAGTGCTCAGACGTACAGTTGTGAAATGAATTGCTGCAACTTGCTGTAAATTCCACAAAACAAAGCCAGCAGCGAGTGCCAGCGCGTAGTAAATGGCAGCTGCTACTGTGAACGACTACTGGCTTCCAGCTGTCGACTTTTCCTTTCAGTCGAGGTTTTTCAGAGCGGACTGAGGCCCCGGCACTTCCAGTCCCATCCTTGAACCCTGACGTCGCCAGGTTTCTCTTCTCCTGTGGTAAACGTCAAACAGATTGAAATCGGGAAACTGGCTGACAACAGCGCAGCTTTGTGCAACAAAACCCAGCGTGGGCCGAGTCTGTTCTTCTTTCACCTCACACACACCGCTCTTCCTCCTCAGCTTCCTTCACCTTCGGAGGCCTCCCCAGCCCCTCTCAGCCGGCTGCAAGGGCCGCCCTCGGGATTGTGACGCTCCAAAAACGCTGCGTCGCGTACTTCAATTAACTGAGCAGCTCGCCTCTGAAATGAACTTTGTTTTCCCTCCCAGCCTTCCTCCCCTTTTCAGCTCCTGAATACAAAGGGGATCGACGGAACCAGTTTCCCAAAAATACACGCTTCGGACGTCTGATTTTGCCACAAATGGGCTTCGCTCGGTGGTGAAGGATATTCAGAAGGGAACAACTGATGTGCTGTCCCTTCGCAGGGCCAAAGGTGGGAAGAGCTAAGCCCGTCGGCACTGATTCTGCTGCTGCTAAAGAGGAGCTGTGTCCCCATCTCTTGGCATGGCCCGTCTAAGAATCACTCCCGGACATCCATTGAACTCTGCAGAGAGTGATGCGGGGAAAGACACAGCAGCAGACGCAGGCTCACTGTGGATTCTGCCCCGCCACCCCACCCAGCTTCTCGACTCACTCAGGAAACTGCTGTACGGGGAAGTTGAAGTTTGCAGCTGAACTCCGGGGAAACCCCCAGCTTTATGGGAGTAAAGTCGCCTGGGGAGTGGGGAGAAGCCAGGCCCAAAGCCGGGCTGTGGATCAAACAGACGAGATACCAAAGTTCCAGCTGGCGCAGGCACACCCTGGAGCAGAGAGACGGGCCGCGGTTCCACCTACCACAGCTGGCCGAATGCTTCTCACACGCGGCCAGGGATGCATCACGGCGGGAGGGCCAAAAGTTGCCCAAGGCCACCTGGCAACACGAGATTCTTCCGGGGAACGGGAAGACATCTGTAGATCAGTCCCCCATTGGTAACCTGGGGGTTATCCAGCACCCTTGGTCTGCAAGGATCCTTTATGAAGCCACAACACTTTTGTTCTAAACAGCCTCTGGCCCTCAAGTCCTTCGGGGCCGGGCGGCGTTTCAACAGGTGCAGATTGGAAAGATGGCGCACGCAGCAATGCGCACCGCAGCGGGCTGGCCCCACAGACAGTCTGGCCATTACACGGCAGCCTGCAGGCAGATGGGTGCTGAGCCCAGTCAGGCATTCGGGGTAACACAGCCACTCCCAGAAGGCCAGGGCTGGGAACAGCGGGAGATCTTTCAAACCCACCCATCATCTCCCCTGGTCAGCGGGGAAAATGTCAGGTGCAATGTCACATCTGTTCCGAAGCAGGCACGCTGTAGCTGCAGACATCAGAGCCCCCTTCCCCTCCCCGTTTTACAGCACCATGAAGGGAAGAGGGGGAGACAGTCTGTGTCCTCTTCTCAGCCTCACTGCAACTACTAGCAAGGAATGCCACGTTTAGTTGAACTTTCCCTTGATGAAGGGAAGCATAAGACTCCCTATGCGGCTCTCCCATTGCGTCTTCTCTGTCCTTTGGAGAAGCACCATTACAGGGGAGTCCGTCTGGGCTGCATGACCTGCTGGGGCCGCAGGGGGGGCGGTGCACACACTTGTTCTCTGCTAGGAACTGAGCAGCCGTGGGATGGGTGCAATTTTCAGTCCCTGCTGATGTGGCTTGGATTCAAGCTAGCAAGCTGGAGGGGAACAGCTCCAGGCTCCATTACCCTCTCCTCAGCCCACACCCTGACCTACCCACAGAAAGACAAGGGAGGGGAAAACTGCTTTTGAAGAGGGTGAATTCTGCAAAGCTGGAAGCTGACTAGAAAATTCAAGGCCGTAGCAGCCAGGCTGGGGAAACACTCAAAACACATGAAATACAGAAGCAAATTGGAGAGTTCTGGGCTGATTTTTGAGACTCAGACTGAAGAAAGGACGGGATCCTCGGCTAGAACGGCAGTGGGTTAAATTTCCAGATGTGCCTAAATCCCATTGCAAGTCAACAGGACTTGGATTAATTGCCTGGGTCACTCCTGAAGATGGGACTCAGGCACATTTTTGTACATTTCAGCATCTATATCTCTAGATCAGTGGTTCCCAGCCCATGACTTACAGTAGCTTTCAAAGTGGCTGCAGATGAGAGCCGCTGTCTAAGGACCCAGGCGGAGTGCATTACACAGGGCTAAAAAACCCAGTGCAGGCTCCTTGCTGCAGCCACGGGGACAGGAAATCAGCATTCTGCCTGAGTCCCTAGGTGCTGGGGTCCCTGCTGGAGGCAGGGGTGCTCTGATCTCCCCTCCCCCTGGCTGCAGAAGGGAGCCACTGCCTAGGTAGCCAGGTAGAGTGCACAGGACTACAGGATACGTGCGGTTTACTTGCTGCAGCCCGGGAGGCAAGAAATCAGGGAGGAAGGAGGCAGCCTGCTTGGTAAACTCCTTACATCTGGCTGCAGTGGAGGGGAGCCGGCTGGCGAAAAGTGGTGGCCCTTCAGGACTGTAAAAATAGTATCTGTGGCCCTCAAGCCAAAAAGGTTGGGAGCCACATCTACTGCTCAAGATTGTTGCATCTTTTTCTTATCGCTTGCAAACATACAAAACCCTTAACTCTCAGCAAGAAACAAGCCAGTGACTGTGGCTGACCTGCTCAGGTTGCGGACACTCATTCCAACGTACGCAAGAGCACAGAACATCCCAGGAAGGAAGCGTCAAAGAAAAACAACAGACAAGGGAATTTTGTAATCAATGATTTTATCTTTGAAAATGGAAGCAAATATTTGGACAGAATACTACGGCCGCTCTATAAGAGCGCATCTCTCAAATACTTGGCTGGTTCTCTTCTGGGAAAGCACGGCTAAAAAAAGCTTCAGGCACTGACTCCATGTGAGCCTGGTAGGCATCATCAGTTCATTTAAATAAAGTACAAGCTATAAACTAAAAATCAAGGAGGCCTTTCCCCACTCCCTCCTTCGGCCATCCGACTACCTCTCATCAGCCTTGGTTAGGCAGTGAAATCGGGCATTTCAGAAATTTAATTCCCTCTGATTAGAAAAACAACGGCCCTCAGCACACAAACCTGAAGCCACACATACAAACGAACAAGGAGGTCGCTACTACAGGGAGTTGGGTTCGGTTTTCTTTTCCAAAATCCACATCACCTCATCAGCCACTGATCGCAGTACAGCAAACACCAAACATCCAAATAACCCAGAATTGGCAAATCCAAGAAAGCCTTTTTCAACGCACAAGGCCCAGCGTGTTTGCTCACTGCCGTAAATAACCCAGAGCTGGGTTCAGGAAGCTTTCTTCCTGTGACACTGTACACAGTTTCTGTCCTTTCTCAGCAAGTTCTTACACTTCTCCTGCTAAAAGTTCACGTCATTGTCGGGACATCCTCACCTTCGGTCACAAACACTCATTTTCCAGAACAAGAGACTCCTTAATCGTAGGTTTTGAACATGCAAATACAAGAAAATGGAGAACTTGAGGAATTCTAGCTAAAGAAGAAGAAATTCAGTGTTCATGCCTTAGGTTCCATGAAGGAATGCAAACCCGGCCTGTTCAAAGGCAGCCTGTCCTATGGCACTTCCCTGGTGAACTGAGACAGCAGCCCTCGTGTGTGTGTGCGTACGACAAGCACATGCACACGTGTGTATATATATAAATAGAGTAAAGCTGCAGTGAGGTGATTCGAAGATCAAACTGCAGGTGGAAAAGGGTATTTTAGGCTAGTTCTCTGCTCTGGCATGCAGGTTTTACCTACACTTGTGTTTGACCAGCCCTCCCTGTGCCAAGACAGGCTGCCCCGGCATGCGCAGCGCTCAATCCAAATTTGACACGCACCACAAGGAGTCCAGCCCACTTTGCCCCGACCGCTGCTGAACACTTTACAAGCCTGTTCAGGGCCCAGCTGGGAAGCTGCGTTTGTCACCAGCACGGCTCCGTCTCAAGGCAGACCCTCCCAGGAAGCAGACTGTCTGGAGGCACTCACTGCACGCCCAAGTCAGGGGCTGGCTTTGGGTTACCAAGCCCTTATTCGGAGTCTTTAACCTGAGGTTTCTGAGACCGGGACAGGAAAGCTGGGATTTTACTCTAGCTAGTGGGGTTACCAGGAGAGAGTGACAGAGGGAGAATGGGGATTGGAGAGGTTTTATTTTGGGGTCCTGTCAATGCAAAGTTACCCAACTGAAGGCCAGCGGGCGGCTCTCAAACCAGCATCTAAAATGGGGGGGAAGAGCTGAAAGCTCACAAATTTAAAAGCATCTCAATGAGCAAAGAAGCCTCGTCTTGCAGCATTTAACGCAGACACTCAAATGTACAACTCCACAAATGAGTGGAATAGACGTAATGGGAAACTCATCTACAAGCTCACATCCCGCCGGCTTGCAAATCCGAAAACCGGGCATTTGACTTCGCTATTTCGCCTTCCACATTATGCGAGGTGATAAAAAATGTTTGGCCTTTAAAAGCCCAAAGGGTAAACAGCACTGGTGTCCATTTTGACAAAGCACAGGGTGTCTGAGCAAGAGCCGCACGCTCCATGGGGTCGGTCTCCAGAACGCAGAAGGGTTACATGGGAACACGAGTCACTTCACTTACAACCTGGCTTTTTTGTGCATTTGGTTTTGAGTTTTTTTAAAAGGTAGTTTGTTTCTGGTGACTGGCACACTTAAAAAGGGAGAATAAAGTCAACTCACATGGGTTTATGGGAAGGTCTCTACAACTGTGTGGTCCACACTGCAAATGGATTGTTCACAGATGAAATTTTATACAAAACAGATTTGTTTTGTTCTCTACACAGCATAGTCAAAAGTACATCCACACCTGATCTCCCCCCCCCCCAGGGCTGTCCCTTTCAATTTAAGAAACAAATACTGCAAAGTGTCAGATTGGAAAAATAATAAGCTATTTTTTTTGTGGCAACTTTAAAACAAATGGTTAAGAACGACGTGGCATTGGTCTGTAATTCTATAAAAAGATAGTTGGGCTCAACACTGAACGACAGAAGAGTTTGTTCTGCAAAAATGCAGAACGTCTGGAGAGAGTGTAAAAGTAGCTCTTGTTCTTTTGACTCATTTTCACAAAGTCATGTAACATTAAAACATCAGAAAAATCTTTCACTAAAAAGCTTGGCTTTTAATCATCGGCTTGCGCTGAAGTTAATTTAGGAGAATAATAAAATTCTTATTGGAATGCTGCACGTTGCTGCTTGACGGACGTCTGAAATGGAATGTCTTCTTGAATGGCAGTGCCTCCCCAGCCCCCCTTCTGCTTAACAGAGCCAGTTCCGCCCCTTTGCTCTCAAACAGCAAGCTTCGCCATCTGCTGTTCTAACTTGGAAATGCGCTCGTCTTGATTGCAGATTGTGTCTTTTATAGATTTAAGCTCTTTCAAAATCTCATCCAATTTGGCTTCGTTTTGCTGGAACCAAAAAAACCCCCACAATTCATTAAATATTGGCCAGGAAGGAACAATTCTGTATATTACAGTTTGAGTTTAAAAAGCAAACCTTGTTCCAGTGCAAAGGGATTTCAAAAGAGGAATCCTGCAGATAAGCCAGCTAGGATGGCTGGGAATCTTGAGCATTACGATGAAGTTTCTGGCACAGGGCAACACGCTAACAGCTTAGCTTGCCGCACACGCCAGCAATGTTTCTAACAGAGTTAGTGTCAATTTAAAGGGTACACTGGGTCAGAGTTTGCTTTTTAATGGAGTTTATATTCCCCTTTATTCATAGAGATCAGTTCAATACATTGAACTGCTTTTATAACAAACAATATTAGAGCACCTGTCAGCCCGCAGACAGCGCATTTCACACACTCTTCTCAGCCAGAGACTCTAGGAGGGGTTAGTCTAGCTGATTTCAGACAAGTGAGGGGCTCTTGAATTAGGCTCCAGAGTTCCCCTGCTAACCTGCCGCTTTCTTTGAATTATATACAAGTCAGACTCCTGCAGCCACCGCCCCGGGGACCAGCTCCTGTCACAAGCCATTTCAAACGCTCTCACTGCAGAGCAGCACAAAGCCATTTCTCCCAGTGTAGCCTGAGGGGAAACTGGGCTGAGGAAATGGAAACAGCCCATGTATGTGTGGAGCCAGAACACGAGGCTCAAAGGCTCACAGGGCATGCCAAGGGCCACAGCTGCTCTTCAACTTACCTCTTGTCCATATACCCCAGCAGCACCTGGACCCTAACTCCCTGCTAGCTAGCTAGACTGTCCCTCCAACGATGGGACCAGCGTAACTGATTCAAAGGGTAGAGCGCCCCTGCCTGAGACTCCAGTGCCGCCCCCTGATGGCCTGTGAGACATTACTCACAATATTTGAGGTGTCTGCTGCTTTCTTTGGGGTGTTACTGAGATCACTTTTCTTGTTTGCTGCAGGCTTGTTGTCCAGTATGTTCTTCTTGACCACTTTGAGATCCCGGTTTTTGCCTGGAATGTACCCATGCTTCAGAGAAATGAGAATCGGATCAGCATTCTTCCCTTCAAACCACTCCTCAGGTTCCAGAGGTGCTTCGGGACCAGCCGTATCGGGATACAGGTCATCTTGGAAAAGGTCAGACTAGAAGTCAGAAGGAAGGAATCGGTAATGCGTTTTGGGCCGGAAGGCACGGAAGAGCTCGTAACACGTAACCGCAGGCGGCACTCACCTTCCGGGGGACTGTCATGATAATGGGCTCGCACTTCCGCTCGTGAAGTTTGAAGAACCTTCCAAAAAGAAAAAGCATAACTCAGTGGGAGCAAATCCAAGTCAGCGTGTGAAAGCTGGGTTTGTTTCTCGGCTCCCCCAAAGAGAGCAAGTCGCCACGGCACTTGGCGAACAGGTTACGCACAGCCCGTCTCCACACCCTTCTTCCACCTCTACTCATGTTTTAAGCGAGAAAACCTCCACAATTAAATCATTAAGGGGGGGCTCTTCCTTGTCGTGGGATGTTTGCCTGTGCTGTGCTGGCAGTTTTGAGCCACATCAGCAATCCTTGGCGAAGGCAAAGGTGCGAGCCTGTTCTCCCAGAGGAGAATGAATTTCAGCTGCTACATTGATGCAGCAGCATTCTACCGCCTGAAAGGCCATTGCTGTTCATCAGCAAAGAGCTCTCTCTAATATTTAACCCTGCGGTAAACCGACCCGGGGCAGGCAATTACCTAGACCGAACACACTGGGGTTTACGCTGGGCTGATTCCAGTGCTCACGGTGGCAGATGCTGCTGACCCATCGGTTATTGTCCCTACTTCCAGATCGTATCAGCCCTAGCAGACATATTACCACTTGTCACAGGAACATAACGCCCCCACTCCGCCTCTGGGTCTCTAAACCAGTCCTGATTTGTATCCCTCGCAGACCCAGTTCCTTCAGTTCTCGGACCCCGTGTGTCTCTCTTGCTTGTGGGAGGCTGTTTCGCCTTGCACTGTCTGGCCCTGGCCGGTGCAGCCCAGGCTGACCCGAGGAGCCTCTCTCGTTACCTGGCTATCTCACACTTGTTGACGTCCAGCCCCCTCTTTGGCATAAACCCCATCCCTCTCTGCGGCTCTTTGCTGCTGAAGGTGTTGAGGTAATGCACGTATGGAGACTCATCTGTGATCTCAAAGTAGCGAATGCTGCTGTCACCCTGTGGGGAAGAAAAAGGAAGAGTCATTAGAGACCATGGCGCAGGGATTCCCACCTGACTATGGGGGGCTCCACGTCCTCCACGTTTAAAAAGCGGCCTGCAATCTCCTGCTGTCGATCCTCTTCCCTGAATGACTCATGCCAATGCAGGAGCGCCCCCAGCCTACTGGCCACCTCTCGGCCACCATCAAACACAGCGGCCATGCGAAGAACCCGCGCTGCTCTGATGTGTCAGCAGTCCAGAGCGGACGTGGCTGAGGCCATGCTGAAGATGCAGGCGGTCCCAGAGTACCACATACATGAGGTGACAATGCAGGGAACCCATGGAGTTTCCATTACACAGGAGGTGAAGGGAACATCTCATACAACAATCTGACCTTCAAAACGCATCACATAAAACGAGAGACACATCAGAACTAATGGCCCTGTGAGTAATCTCCATTTTATAGTTAATTTCCTCCAGCTGAAACTTCCCCTGATCATCAGGCTAATGGCCTCATCCCAGTGTGCCCAGATCAAACCGTCTAATGCTGTGGCTATCAAAGAGGCGCCCTGTGTAATAAGGTTCATTGTCTCAACAGGCTCTCAAAAGTGAGGGCTATTGTCCGGATTTAGAAATCTAAGTGGTGTACTATTCTCAGCGTAGGACTGGAGACCAGGAATTTCCATGGGATAGTTCCACCTCCAACTTCTTCTGCACATTTGGACAAATAAAATTAACCTCCCTGCCTCCTCAGCAGAATGGGGATAACTCCTGCCTTTCTGCAAGCACGTAGAAAGGACTGGTTATTTCCAGAGCACTTTGAAACGCTATGTATGCAACCATCTACTAAAGGGTCTTCTTGCTGTAACGAGGCTTTCAACGAAAGAATCTTTTCCTGCAGCATCGACGAGGAAGCATTTGCACCGCTCCGAGTCTGTGTGGAAGTAGAGACTAATAAAAATGGAGGGTCTGGAGATAACGGGCAGGAAGGCTAGAAATCAATGACTCCTCACGAATTCCAGGGGATTCTAGCTGTGTCTCTCTAAGGCAGCAGGAAAGATAGCAAGAATGGAAAATGAATCTCTCATTAGCTGCTTATTGTGAAAAGGTTCTTCCATTTGCCGCTCCCCGGTAATGGCTCGTTTATCTTGCTCCTCTTTAGCTGCTCGTTTGCAGGCAGCGTGGAGCAGCGGTGCTCAGATGGTGGCACTTTAGAACACATTAACACCTCGCTTTCCGATGCAACATGGACAATTCCCAGAACGGACCCAGAAAACAGAAGTCGGCTCTGCTACGCATTCAACTGTGTGTGAGGGAGCGAAGGTGCCATCAACGTCCACCTTCCTTCTGCAGCGGGCACCTGAGTCAGCACCATCACTGGGTGAGTCTGGCTATACGGCAAGTCTAATAGGTACAGCTTCGTGTTGCCCCATTAAACCGTCCCGAAACAAAGGCAGGGCAGCATCCCTTGTATTACAGACTCCATGGGACCCTTGTAAAATCTTACGGACTGGGAATAATCGCTCCGAAAGCCACTCATCCTTGACAACTGTTGAGGCGTGACATTTTGGTTTTGAACTTTCCAACCTCCGGCTTTTAAGAAACCAAAGGCTTCTGCACACCATGAAGGGTGCCGCGTGAACCAGCCGCTCGTAACGCCCCTCCCTCACACCATCCCAGCCGCATCACTCCTCTTTACCTTGCCGCACAGGTAAATGATATTGGTGTCTGCGTCATAGAATGGGAGCAGCACCCCATTGCTGGTGTCCATCTCGTGCAGGGCTATGGGCTCGTCCATGTTTTTCTGCAAAAGAGAATTTGTGTCGTATCATTAGAGAACAGAAATGCCCCTGTATGTTCCTTTGCTAAATCCTTCAGGATTCCTACGGTTTAGTGGAACAACCAAGAACTGTTCTCTGACGGGCTTCATGGGGCGGCCCACAGGACACAGAACATGCTATTTTTGCTTGTGAGGATGCTGGTTTTCCAAGTACCTGCTAACAGGTCTCCCAAACACTTGCAAAGCTAAGAGATTAGAGACAACCATGATCCTACGTCCACGCACAGTCAAGGAACAGACCATCTCACAGTGAGATACGACACTGCCTTAGCAATGAAAGTTTAGGGTGGAAACGGCCCACAGGATCTGCTGTTCGCTGTGGACAGATTTATGCTTGGGTCGCCTGGCTCATTCCTTTGCCTGTATTTTCTGAGCTGTTCAATAAGAAGTGGAGCTTTGAATATTTAGCTACTGTTACATCTCTATGGCTCTTGGGAAGATACAGGTGATTTCCTCCAAGGAGGTTGTTCAAGAGTCAGTGTCCTTTACAGATGCAGTTTGGGGGGGGAACAGATTGGTGCGGTCTTCTCCTGTGACACATAGGGGCAGGATGAGAGCTGCGGAGAAGGGGGATACAATCTGGCTAAAAAACCGTAAGTGTTCCAGGAGCTAGCAGCCTTGGCCAGGAACTGAGACAGCAATGTAATTAAGGACAAGCAGCTGGACGGGCACGTACTGGATTCCACAGGGCAAGCTGCCGTTCGCTCATACGACTGAAACCCGTGGTGAAGACGTTACCATCGGAGAGGAAGATGGCTCTTATGGGCCGGGCTCCCTCGTGGGCCTTCTCCTTCTCCTGAAACGGAGTTACAGAAAAAACATTCAGCACCAAACAAATCCCAGCTCATGATGAATTAACCCAAATACTATTCGAGTTGCATGAAAGAAACCACCGCTGCAGCCACCGGAGACTGACCAGGTGGGCTACATACAGCCATCAGATCCTTGCCCTGTGCTCGAGGGGAAAAACAATTACTACCATTCAAGAGAATCAGCATCTCTGTCAGCTTTGCCGACCGGGCAGAATCAGACAATCTAGAAGCAAGATTAAAACCACCGCACGTTTCCGCACACTGCCAGACATACACGGGACAGCTATGCACCTACTTCTCCCTTCGTGTCTACAGGTAACCCGTTTCTCACGCACTAATGTGGTACCATAACTGCGCAGGGAAATTGGGTGGGAAATTACGTGTGCAGTTTTTAATATGTTGACAATGCAAAGCCTAAATTCCACTAAAGTTCAGCCGAGTCCCTCAGCACTGCTCTCCTTCCTGTAACATTTCCCCTGCTTTGCAAATGTCTCACCTCATTAAACAAACACACAAAGCCTGAGTTTTTCTACACGCTTTCGCTACATGCGTGCAGCCCTGACGCCACCGATTTTAGCATACTCACAGCAACAATTTCTTGTTTCCTAGGGTCAATTACTCGGACTTTTTTGTCCTTAGAAGCCGTACAAATCAAGCTGCCATTGCGATTCCAGCTCACGTTGTAAATCATATCCAGATGCATGTCATCCAGGTTTATAAGGGCTTCCCCTGTTCCCACATTCCAGATGATCACGGCGTTATCACAACCTAAGGGAGAGCAGTAACCATGCATTAGTGCCACACCACTCCCAGAGCGCACAGGACATTTTTAGAACCTTTTAAAGCACAGGGTAATTCTAAGGGCCGCCAAGTCTAGTCTCAGGAAGAGGAAAAACGATTTATGTTCTGCTTCCATTATTAATTGTATTACTGCAGGCTGAGGTGCCTATGACAAATCAAGAGCCCATTATGCTAGGAACAGAGCCAGATTCTCCAGGACAAAGTCTCCTCTCACTTCATATGGTTTGCAACCACACAGTCAGTATCAATCCAGTGTAGCTGTGTCCTGGCAGGTGATATGGACGGTCTGCTCCCATTTAAGGGGCTATCTAGGTCAGAAAGCTATAAAGCAGGCCTCCTTCACCCTCCAGAATTCACCGCCCATGATGTTGAAAGATGTCTATCAGCTTTGTTTTGGGATGGCGAACACATCTCAAGGTGAGTGACATGAAAAGACAGCTTGCAGAGGCCACGAACAGAAGGTAAAAGCTCTGAATGCCTTCAGGCAGCAGTTTGCTAAGGAACAATCTGGTCCCGGTTCATGTAATGTAGGAATAAAATAGGAAGGACTCGTAAGCAGGTTCGGAGCCCTTCCTGTGGGTTATTAGATGAACATTTGCTGCAAATTAGCCAGCAGAATCCAAGTGACCTTGGAGCAGAGGGTAGCTATTGAAAAGATGGTGTCAGGCCGGAGGCCATTCCTGTTTGCTGCAGTGACAAGCATACAGGCCAGCTGGGCCCGCTTTCTGCTGGGCTCAGATTTATGCTTAGTTCTGTGAGCTCCTTTCATGGCTCCAACAGGGTCAAGACTGCCTCTAACCACCAGGAATGAAAACTTGCCCCTTCTTAGCAAAGACAGTAAGAAGCCACTTCTTGGTATCTTAATAGCCTCAGATTCCTGTGTTCTGTTCTCCCACTCCTCTGCCAGCCAGGACACTCCATCAAGAGAGCTGCCGAAGGCTCTCCAAGATCGCTCCTCGACCTCAGCTGAGCACTCAGCAGCTGACAGCTTTTTACCATGACTCCCCCGCATTCCCAGCTTCCATGATATGGTCACAGGAGCAGGAACGGAGACTTCCACACAGCGCAGCCTTTCTACACTGGTCATCTGCCAAACAAGCCTCACACCGGGGACAAATGTGTGTGCTGGCCAGCGGCCAGATCTGTGCCCTGAAACCTAGATCCCCTCTTGGTTCTAATTAAGCTGTGCAACCCAGTGCCAATTCTGCCTCTTCCCCCAGCACACTGCACCGTGGGGCCCCCTTTTCACACACTACAGACGATCCGATATCCCAGCTCTGCCCCCAACCACAGAATTAGTACCCAGGCAGAAACCAGGCCCAATATGTCCTGAACACCTCAAGTATGGCCCACGAGGCAAAGCTCAGCCAGGGGAGACAAAGACAGGCATTTTCAGAAACCTTCCTCTTCCCACTGACGTGTACTGCCACTCCCTGAACCCAGGCTAGACATACAACCCTGGCCCAAACAGCCACACATTCCCTGTCCCCATCTTTGCCAGCTGTCAATCTCCTTCCAGCTCCCACCCTCTTATTCTAGAGCCATGCAAAGATGTCCCAGATCGGTTTCATTGTACACAATCCTGGGGAAATTCCCTGCTACTGGTTTCCCCAGCAGCCTGCACAGCTGGAAGTGCTGGTTACACTGCTTGGGTCTGCATGCAACAGGAAAGGTGCAAACGCCTGGCCTAGAGCAGTAGCCAGCGAATTAAGAATCTGAAGCCAGCCTGGGGGCCAGCAGTTCCCAGGGTTCTTGGAACCAAGGTCTGCAGGCCCCACCTGCACCAAGCTGAGCTCTGCCAAGGCCAAGAGCCTGGTAGGAGAGGAAATCCGGCTCCTCCTCCGCCCCAGCCTGCAGGGAGGGGTTTGTGCCTCCAGGACTGCACATCCTGCCAGGAGGTTTGGTCTCAGCTGATGAGAACTGGAGCAGCAGGAAGGGAAGCGAAGGGGGTACATGGAGTGGCCTGGCCTGACCCAGCCCAGGAGGAAGGCCTTGGGAAGTGAGTGCGGTGGGACTCACGGGAGAGACCCACTGCACATGCTGGCTGCCAGTGAAAGATCCGTGCGCTGGATGCTGGGAACTCCAGCGGCTCTCGATCACAGCAGTCCAGAGGGGCTAGTGAGCAGGCCCAGCTGTAGCATGACCGTTACACGGGAGCGTCTGCTGCCTTATGTTTGCTGTTCTTAATAGCAGAACATGCAAGACGGTTTGGCTGGTCTACATGGGACATTTACAGCAATTCAGCTGAACAGACATGGTGTCCTTAAACCAAAATAACCATCTTTCCAAGGGGGCTGCCCAGAGTTCAGCGGATCAGTACAATTCTCATGCAGACAAGGCCTTAGGTGCTGTCCACATGGAAGTAAAACTGGGGCCGCTATGCATTTGAAGCACAGTCGTGCCAGAACCTTATGGGATCGCACTGTAGCTAACTACAGCTGTTCTCCCCAGCATGCGGAGGTACTGTATTTGCTTTTCCAGCGATCCCTGCTAGCAGAAACCTAGCTGCAGGTCCACGCCAACCAGGTTTCCAGCATCATTTAGTCCAGGAGTCGGCAATCCCTGGCACACGCGCCTATTTCCAGCAGCACGCAGGGATCCCAGCTCCGCCGTGCTGTGGCTCCTTTCCCCCTGCTGGCCCTGCCCCCAGCGGGGCCTGGGGCCACTAGAGCTGCACACGTGCACGCAGCTCCCACGATCCCCAGAGGAGGGGTGGGGCCAGGAGGGGGTGGGTTCCTTTTCCCTGCTGGGCCCGCCCCCGGCACCTGCTATGAGTTGTGGGGGCAAAGGTTTGCGACCCCTGATTTAGTCACAATTACACACCACGTCAAGACTAACAGTATTTGAAAAGTTTTGCCAGCACTTCGGGACTTCTGCCGACGTGGATAGGGCCGAAGATCGAACTGGGCGGAGGGAGGTGGACTGCATCATGTATGTTTATGATTTCGACACTTGTGCTTTGATAGCCCAGAAGATCAGTGAGAGAAACCCCACCGCCACTTGTTATTTTCAGTTCTTGTGAAACCTTTTTATATGAGAAACTGACCTGGAAAAAAGAACCATTTACACTTTTGGTAAAGTGGAGGGGGAAGGGGGTGAATTGTTGAATCTGAAGCGCTCACACTTGCTTATCAATAAAGCTTGGAAAGGTTTAAATGCAGCTGCTCCCCTCAAACAATTTCCTACGTCTTGTATCAGCAGATCAGAGCTGGCGAAGATGGTAACCTTCTGCTTCTTCAGAAAAGGCCGTACTGTTCTGTCTCTACAGCACCTAACCCAACGGGGGGCGTGGCTGGGCTCCCAGGCACTACAGATGGTGAATGGCCAGCCCTGCAGACCAAAGGAAGTCAGGCAGCTGGTAACAGGGAGGGATCAGCAATTCAGCAATTACCTGTCCCAATGAAATGTAGGTGAAAGCCGTTCATTCTGCCCACAACACTTCCACACCTACCTGCGCTGAGCAGCACATTGCGAGCAGTGGGGTGCCAGACAACGATGCCGACTCGTTTTGAATGGCCTTCTAAAACCACCACAGGCTCCGTCAAGGAGAAAGTGAGTCCGTTCTCCGGGATCTGCCACACCTGCAAAGAGGTCGGGAAAATGGTTACTGAAGAGCCATCACCTTTCAGGCCACATCAGTCATTCCAGGGACGCTGTGCCACCAGCAGAAGTCCAGATTCACTCATCTTGATCTGGGCGGGAAGACAAGAAAGCAAAGGACTCATCCATGGTCCCCAATTAAGTCTGTACAACGAGCGAGCATGCAATCTGACCAGCTACACTCTGACTGCACATCTCCCCCACTTCCATTTAAGCCAAACTCCTAAAATAGGAGATCCAAAGAAATTCTCTTGCACCTCCGACTGAACCTGAATCAGCTGGTCCGTTTCCTAACCGCACTTGTTCTCGTTGGGAATAACGGGCAGCTATCTTAGGGCTGGGATTTCTTTGTTAAAATTCAAGGTCTGATTTCTGTTGTCAGCTGGCTGGGGGTGCTGGGGCAGGTTAGAGAGGTGCTTGCTACGTAAGCTAGTTCACTTCACTTCCAATCAGCAGCACCACATGTGAATGCTAGTGGTGTGCCAGAGGTCTCCGAGCAGCTGGGGAACTCAATCTGAAGGAAGAAATACAGAGATCATGAAATCCCAAACATTAAAAAAAGATCACGTCTCTCTGGAATTCTGAGTGGGGCAGCAAGACAGGATACTTTCTAAAGATGGCTTCTGTGATTCATCAGGGTTACTCCTTTCTCAACCCAATTGGACCCACATGATCTAACCAAATTCTCACTGCCCACCAATAGATGGCAGCCTATAGCAAATTGCTGAACCTCCCATTGTTCGCTTTTCGGGCAGTGTTGGCTAAGGACTGTCAGATTCTGCCTGCAATGCTCAAGCAAGCTGTCAAAGTCAAGCCCACAGTCGGCTAGAACAAGATGTGCTTCAGGAAGGTTTTGAAAATAATATGAGGATGGGCAGGTGCACAGAGCAGGAGCAGCATAGATCTTAGCATCAATCCCATTTCTCCGCTCCAACAGAGCATCGTCATTGTAACAAAAAAACTCAATACCCACAACTTTGAGACACACAGATGCTCAAAACAAATCGGGTCACCTCAAAATAACCCCAACTGATTTTCACTGATGCAGCATCCTGGATGCCATCTCTGCCTTGTGAAGATCATCATCCATCTTAGCTCTAGCTGGCAGTGCCTGATGGCAAAGCCAACTGCCACGTTAAACATTCAATCCTTGATAGGAACATGAATTACTCAGAGTGTTTAAATGTTGGTTTCTCCTTTATCTGATTCACTCCAACACTGAAATTTTGGTAGCAGCAACAATGATATTTAAACTTGGCTTCTGTCAGTAACCACCGTGTTTAACCAGGTTCCTAAACTCTGCACACATGTTCCTTCGCTCTGCAGAGACGCCTATCCACCTTGAAGTCAACACGAGTTTTGCCACTGATTTCAAAAAAGCTCAGTAGCTAAACTACGGTGTAGGAAGATATTATCTATATAATAGGATTCCCAGATCATCACTATATGTCACTCTGAAGCCTAAAATGTCTGTTGAGTCAGTGTGACACCGTGGAAACAGCTACAGGCATGATCGAAAGCAGTTTTTGTTCAGAATATCACCAGGTTCAGTCGTCACAGGGTTTCAGAGTCTGTTACCATCCAATTTTTAAGTTCCTGGCCATTTCTGATTTACCAATTACACCCACGCATGTACAGTCACCATATGCCAAAAGCATCTCTGCCATGCCAGAGGCCTAGTCCACTGCGATATTAGTGATTGGTTGATTTAATTCTAAGCTCTGCAGCTAATTTGCATGCAACAATTCCATTGGTTGTATGGAGACCGCACAGATGGTGGATTACTTGGCCCAACTACATCTGCACCGAGTCAGCACAAATGTTTCCAAGACAACCCCACCATCATACACAGCAACCCATCACCGCAGCACACACCCTCAGCACAAATCAACACACTCACCCTTCCGCCCATATCGCCACCAGCACAAGAGCCCTAAATACCCTTCTGAAGCCTAGACTGTTACCTGCGTCAGTGTGATGTGATGGAAACAGCTATAAACATGGTTAAGAACTCTTTTGTTTAGCGCACCATCAGGCTGAATCATCAATGGGATTCACGGTCCATTTCTGCCTAATTTTCTTTTAAAGTTTTTTGCCATTTCTGGGTTGTTTTTTTAATAAAACACTCATGATTTTACAAATTACGCCATGCAACGACTCTGAGCTACTAGGAAACAGAGTGCTAATGGCGTGATAACTCTTTGCATATGGTTAGACGGGCATGGGTTCCAGCCATGTTATAACCCTGGGACATCTCTGTAAAAAGTCTTTTGTGGCTTCCACTTTTCTTGGTGCCAGGCAGGGAGCCACAATAAAACCCTGCTGCCAGCAACACACACATGCTGCTTGTGCGGCCCCTTCATTCTGGTCGCTTAAAAGTGGACCATGTGCAAACATTATGATAATTGCACATAGGCCCTTTTACACCAACTATCCCACAACCCTTGTATAGTTTGAAACACTAGAATAAGGTTATAGGAAACTGAAATTATCTAGTGCCTAAATTAAAGCAACCAAATTAAGAAGCATTGGCATAAGAGGCTATTTAACTGGATTTCAAGGACACAGGGCCTAGGAGGAAGAGAGCTGCATGAAAGTTGTGCCAGGTAGCAGCAGCTGCAGCAAAGACCCCATGGTAGGATGGGTGGACATATGAAGCGACTGGAGGCCATACCAGGGGGAGCAGGAAAGCAGAGGCTGAGGCAAGCACAGAGAGGGAATAAGAAATATGAAGTGCATTTTGAGAACCGCATTCTCCAGTGAACGGAGCTGGCTTAGACATGGGAGTTCCGTTACCGTGCTTTTTACGCAGGATTAGCATGAGCAGAATCCCTTCTCCATCTAGAGACAGGAGGCATGGAGTTGGAAGAGCCAAAAACACTGGTCCTTACAGTAGCGGTTTAGGTTCCCCCAGACAGGCCCCGGCCTACCCAAGTTTATTTCATAGTGAGCCCCTTTCAGCAGCCTCAGTCCCCAAGCTGACTCTCACGGTAGTTTTATACGGGAGACTCATTGCTGTGTGCAGGTGCTGGACTGACAGCTCTGGAGGGACCCGGCCCAGAACGGGCAGCAGCAGCAATCTTCTGCATAATGCCACTTGCCAATCTGCTTTACCTCGACCTAGGGGGCCCGTGCTAGGGGTCAGTCTGCAGGTTCATGCAATCTTTGTTCCATCGGCCGAGTACCAGCAACAGCGCCCAACAGTACCAGCTGTGCTGGTGTTTTGTTACGTAGACATCCTTCCCCAAGGACTGGACTTGAAATTAAACTTGTTCTGCACAGGAGCCATGGAAGAGCTACCAACGGGTAAAGATTTTTGCTCACTACCACCCCAGGCCAGATTTGAACCAGAAAGGGGAGGCCTATACCCATTACCAAATTGCCTACCTGGAAGTCCAGCAGCAACAAGAGCGTTAGAAACCACACCACATCTCTAGTTTGGTTTATGGAAAAAAATTCCACAATGAAATTTAGAAAGTTATCTGCTGCTGATCTGGAGCGCCCAGGTATCAGAGGTGAACAGGGGTGACAGAAAATATCAGTGAAATACATTTAGAAGCTACAGAAAAAGGCTGAAACAGAATTGTGGGTGGGTGGGTGGAGAAAAGCTCCATACATTTCACAACAGTTGTAGATCACTCTAATCCTTTGCAAATTACAGAAGCTATCAGCCCAGCAATCCTGGCTGGTATTGCAAAACAGAGAACGCAAAAGGTCAGTGTGTTGCAGAGCGAACAGGCCGACTCATTCCAGGGTAAGGCGGGGCGTCTCTTACATGGGTCAAGTAAGTTGCTTCCAGTTTGCCACAGGACCCAGCCTGCCAAACACCCGGACATAAGACACACTAAGACATGGGACAACTGCCCAGAATGAGGCACATAAAGGAAAGCTTAAAATGCTGCAAGTCGCTGCTTTACCATCAGTTGTATTTTCCATCATCTCCATGTTCTGAGCTGGCATTTCTCCAGCAGGTTTCAAGACAGGGAGCAAAGCAGCACCTGGCAGGTGTGTAAAGTTTGCTGTCAGAGGAACACCAGCAGCAAGGAGGTTTCTTGCACTAACAGGACATGAGTAAAAGGTGGTTCCACCTTTTTCAGCACTGCTTTCCTTTATCGCCGTGAAGGGTATCAATAACACTGCTGTTCTCTCATGGCCCCTGAACTCGAACAGAAATTCAGTCGGTTTCTAGAAATGAGTTTTGTTACCACATACATTTTAGGGGAGATAGCCATTGTGGTAAAGTAAAGCAGCGAGTTAGGGGGCCGGGGTTCTACGTCCCAGCTCTGCCAGTGACTGCATCATCTCGACAATACCACTGACTTTCTGGGCCTCGGTTTCCCCATCTGTAACACAAGCAGACTATTTCCCTACCTCCTAGATGGAGTTTTTTCCTTTCCTATTTAGATTCCTGTACCGTGCTCAGCAGCAGCACAGAATCTGAGCCATTAATTCACTGTTTGAAGGCAAATAGAGGCCACAAAAATATTAACAAAATGACATGTGGGGGGGACTGGCGTTATTTCTAGCTGGTGCTCTCCAGCTAAGCTCTCTGGAGCCTCGAATTCCTGCAAGAGCTCTGGATTCATTTTTAAAACATTCAGTGGCCAACAGTTTATCAAAACTCTTTACCAAATCCACTTCTAAGGGCCAGTACATGGAAACTAACGACCAGTTCACCTCCATTAAAAGGCTGCTTGCTTATGGCAGAATTAATTCCTGCCGTCTGAGAAGAGCCATTTGATATCTTCTATAATAAACATTTTCCAGCTGAATACAAAACCTGCAGTACATTACAGTAATTCAGAAGGTTCTTAAGCATGAATATTTAAGTAGTTCCTCATTTGCTGGCACAAGAGAATCATTCTTCAAAGGAAACATCCAACGTATCTTCGTCGCACAGCACTTTAAAGGAAATCTCTGAAAGCAATTCAGAGAGGAGGAAATGGTGGGAAGTATTCATCTCGTTCTTCTCAGAGGGAGCAGAAAGTTAAGGTAACTTAGATCTGCGTTACAGGACAGCGTTTCATCAGATTGGGTTCACTGGGACAAGGTCCCCCACCAAAGGGCTCTTCAGGAAATTAACCCGCCATGGAATAAGAAAGAAGGTAACTGGTTAAAAGATTGAAAAAGATTAGGAATAAATAGCCATTCTTCACAATGGAGAGAAGTGAACAGTAGGGGCCCCCAAGCATCTGTCCTGGGACGCCTGCTGGAAAAGGAGATGCGAGCAGTGAAATGGCCAACTTTGCAGAAGATTAACCATCTCAAAACAAATTTTCTGGAGTCCAAAGCAGAGTGTGATGAATTAGAGGAATCCCACAAAACTGACTGTCTGGGGAACAAAATGGCAGATGAAATTCAACACTGAAAAATGCCAAGTAAAGCATATTGGGAAAATGTCCAATTATACATAGATCAGGGTGGGTTCTGAATTAGCCATTTCCATCCAAGAACAAGATCTTGGAGTCGCTGTGGATAGTTCTCTGAAAGCTTCCGTTCAATGTGCAGCAGTGGGCAAATAAAGGCTAACAAAATGTTAGGGACTGTTACGAAAGGAATAGAAAATTTGCCAGAAAGTATTAATGCTACTAAACAAATCCATGGTGCATCCACACATTGAATACCGTGTCCAGTTCTGGTTGCCCCACCTCAAAAAGGAAACGGTGGAACTGGAAATAGTTCACAGAAGGGCAACAGATATAATCAAAAGGGTATAGAGAATGATTTCCTCATGAGCACAGACAATGAAGGTTAGGGCTGTTCATCTTAGAAAAAGAGATGGAAGAATACAATAGAGGTCTCTAAAATCATGAACGGTGTGAAAAAAATTACTAGTGAAGTCTCATTTACCTTTTCCTTCTTTACAAAAGGCAGAACTTTTTAAAAAGAACATACAACTAACCTGTGGAACTCATTCCCATGGGATGTTTTGATGGCAAAAGTATAACTAAGTTCAAAAAAAAACTGTGTAAGTTCATAAGAGGATAGGTCCATCAATGACTATTAGTCAAGACAGCCAGAGAGACCACCCCAAGGCTCTGAATCCCAGAAGCTCTGAGTGGAAGAGAAGTGGATCACTCCATAAACGGCCCTGTTCCGTACACTCCCCCTGAAGATCTGCTACAGGCCACTGTCGAAGACAAGACACTGATGAGTTACTAGCTTTCATGCAAAGTTAGCTGTCCCGATGGAACACAAGCAACACTGATGCAGTGGTGTCTTCCTGAGTTTGTAGAGAGCCTGAAACAGCAGCTCTGGGAGGCATGAACTCCCAACCCCCATTTCCCCAATCCTAACAGGATGCTAACTAAACCCTACTGACGCTTTACAGCTCACTATTTCATTGCTGATTATTTTATCAGGTGGAAGATATATCAGAGTGGGAGTGAAACCCATGGGAAGGCAATGCAGAGGCAAGAACGGAGGGGGGAGAGAAAAAATGAAAGTAGGACTGAGAAAAGAGGAATATGAGGCAGAAACAGCAGGACTTCTATGGTAAGAATGCTCTTCCCTCTGTAGAACGCGACGTTCTTCCTTATTAGGTGACCTACAGCTGTCGGCCATGCTCTACCCTGGCTCTTCTTTCAGACATCCAACTGGAGACTGCTGTGGACTGAAGGTAGCATAAACTCCTGGAATGTGCACCCCAAATTCACACACTAATTAAAAATGGAATTTTCCAGAAGTGAACCCGAATCTTGGGCACACGCCCGGGTGGTTCTCTCCATCAGGGCACCAGCATGTTGATCTTGCTTCATCTTAGTCATGAATGAAGAGTTCACAACTAATTGACAACTTGTCTCTTATGTTAAAATAGATACACTGAGTCTATTCCAACCAACAACAGTTTAGGAAGCAGCATTTGAAGCCTCTGGCAAAGCCAGGTGGAGGAAAGAGAATGCGAACTTGTGTACAGATGTGGTCTCCTCATCTCAAAAAAGATATTCTAGCACTAGAAAAGGTTCAGAAAAGGGCAACTAAAATGATTAGGGGTTTGGAGAGTGCCTCGTATGAGGAACGATTGAAAAGGCTGGGCCTCTTCAGCTTGGAAAAGAGGAGACTGAGGGGGGACATGATAGAAGTATATAAAATTATGACTGATGTGGAAAAAGTGGACAAGGAAAAGTTGTTTAAATACTCCCATAATACAAGAACCAGGGGTCACCAAATGAAACTGATGGGTAGCAGGTTCAAAACAAATAAAAGGAAGTTCTTCTTCACACAACGCACAGTCAACTTGTGGAACTCCTTACCTGAGGAGGTTGTGAAGGCTGGGACTATAACAATATTTAAAAGGGAACTGGATAAGTTCATGGGGGCTAAGTCCATAAATGGCTATTAGCTAGAAAGGGGTTAAGAATGGTGTCCCTAGCCTCTGTTTATCAGAGGATGGAGACGGATGGCAGGAGAGTGATCACTTGATCATTGCCTGTTAGGTTCACTCCCTCTGGGGCACCTGGGCACTGGCCACTGTCGGTAGACAGATACTGGGCTAGATGGACCTCTGGTCTGACCCAGTACGGCCTCTCTTATGTTCTTATGAACTTAACAGGGCAAGACACGGTATCCATTAGAGACGGAGAGACCCACTAGAGTAGCGGTTCCTGACCTTTGTGGCTTGAGGGCTAGAGACCTCATTTTTACAACCTTGAAGAGCCACCAGTCTCCACCAGCAGTCTCCCCCCATTGCCATGGAAGGAGTTTAGCGAGGAGGCTGCCCTATTGCTGAGCTCCCACCCCCCTGCCCGCAGCAGGAAAACTGCATGCATCCTGTGCTGCACTGTGTGAAATCAGTGCTCCCTTTCCTCTGGCTCTAGCAGGGACCCCACCACCCAGGGACCCAGGTGGAGCACTTCGCCATGTTCCCTGCTACAGCCACAGGGAGGAGAGCACTGATCTCCCACCCCTTAGCTGCAGAAAGGAGCCTGCACCAGTCTTGTAGCCCCACGGCAACGTGTTCTGCCCAGTCCTTACGCAGCAACTCCCTTCCACAACCAGCAAAAGAGGAGCAGGCCATTTTTGGCCCACAGGCCACAGTTTAGATCATCTAATTCCTCTCTACCTTGATCCAGTGCAGGCTTCTTCCTACAGTATATTACCTGTTGTTCTGCCTAATCTAGTTTAAAATGCATTAGTGGTGTGCGTTTCATCACCTCTCTTGGGAGACACTGCACACCTAATAAATCAGTGTGTCTCAGTCAGACTAACATTTTTCATTTCACTACATGGTGACTAAACTGTGTTTTCAAGCGGTTAACTCAAGTGTTTAAAATTTTCACCTGTTTTAACTACAATTTTTCACTAAACTGGAGACAAGGCCCTATGTGCTTCCCCATCCTACTTGGGTATTTGTGAACAGTTCGTCCTTACATTAGCTGTCTCTTCGATACGCTAAAACTGCACTTTGCTGATCTTTCTGCATAAGACACTCCTCTTGGATGTTGCAACACGCGTCTCACTGAAACTTAGATTAGGGACTTATTTCTCCTTCTACAAAGACATTCTGGATTTAAGGTTTGCCAGTTCTGTCCATGTTTATGTTTCAGATAGCACTTGTTCCATCTCACATGCCTTCTGAATTGTGGTTTCTCAGAGAACATTCCGACACCATTTCAAACAATTCTAGATCAGCGGGGAACTTTTCAACATGTTTTCTTGGTATGTGAATGGTATGTTAACATGCTTCAGTTTCCAAGACACAGATCACAGGCAATGTTGTCCTAGAGTCAGACCCTAAAGAAGGAATCCCACTTCCCCCGCAAACATCTGAACAATAAACAGTATCAAAGCACAGGAATTAATCTCACTTTACATGAAAAGGTTTCAGTGTAGTTTTCAAAGTTATTACATATGGCCAGACTAAGATGTTGCAAAGCAGAATTTTCATAGTAATTTAATCTTTTACATGTATTTGTTATGAAGTTAATACCCATCACCAATCAAGGCCTACTGTATTGCTCTTTGACCCAAGCTAAAAAGGAACCCATGTCAAGGTCAGCAGGTGAAGAGTTCAGAACCCCGTTAAAGTTTTGACATATCTACACATCCTGTTGATGGGGGAAAAGTAAGGAGTTCACCGTTAAATCAAGGGCACAACAGTCCTAAAAGCACCTGGGATTTCCACCTTTGCCTCATCCCAAACCCTCCTTACTCTTCTTCAGTCCCCAGACAGCGAGTGTGAAAAATCAGGACAGGATGGAGGTGATAGGTGCTTATGTAAGTCAAACCCCCAAATAGCAGGACTGTCCCAATAAAAGTGGGGCATCTGGTCACCCTAGATCCCACACCTCTCCAATTAGGAGCTCTGAAGATAGGACACTATAAAACAATGGACGTCAATGACTAGCTCTGTTGTAATCGTGCCTTTCTTCCTCCTCATCCCTAAAAGACCCCACGTGTGAGACCATGAAGGAGATTTCCAAAAATAAAACCAATCAGTTAGGAAGGGTGGAGAAAGGCCGAGGCAATTACGCCAAGGCTAACTGACTAACCAGATGCTGAGAAAAAAAGGCTCCTCTAGGAGTTCTGGTCTTTAATTTTCTTGAACAAAGCAATGAAAAGTCAGACAGACAACTGTGGAAGTTCAAAATCCTGTAATCCAACTGTGTGTCCAGAGAGGGGTAAGATTTACATATTTCTTACCAGCTAGTAACTGGGTGACCATCATAAATAAAACACATACAGTATTGTAATGAATACTGATCATGGTGTAATTATCTGACCTGCTGCGTCCTACTTCAATACATCCCTTTACAACCTCCACTGTCCCACGTCACTACGACAAAGCAGTCATATCAGCTCCGTGGTGACGCTTCGCATCCTGTTATGCAGGAGTAATTGGGGCTGTTTAACGCCTTTCTCTTCATTCCAATTTCTCGAACTGGCTCCTCCAGATACACTAATGTTATTGCTTGGCCCAGGCCAGAAGCTGCAAGGTACAGAGCGACCACAGCTATCACCAAAGTCAATGGAAGACCAGCCTTCAGCAGATCGAGGGGGCTTCCAGTGAGTGCTCAGAGAAGAGTTTTATGACAGGAGACACACCCGTCTTTGGAAGCAGAGTTCACCTGCACAGTCAACTTTTAAGCTGAAACAGCCTCTCTAGCGGAATTGTTTCAGAAGTCAATGAAGCATCAGGACCATAAAAGCTCTCCCAATACTTTCCCAAAGAAATTTTACTTGAAGTTCAAACAGAAGTGAACTTTTCTAAATAGAACCAGGTCTCAAGCTTTTACAGATATTTGTATTAACTCACCATGACAGTGCAATCCTCAGATCCACTGGCAATGACTTGGTCATTATGCGGACTCCAGTCTATGTCGAGCACGGGTCCGGTGTGGCCACACACTGTGGGGTAGGACTTGTCAATTCGACCTGTCTAAAGGGAGAAAGAGGGACAGCTGTCATACACAGATCAAACCAGGCAACACACACAATACTTCCCAGGGAAAATGACCGTTTCCCACACGACTCTACGCACGGCAATTTCATACGCCTTGATTTTATGCATCAACGACTCTTCTGCAGCAATGCGCCGGTCACATCAACATTCGGACAGTTTCCGACTTTGAAACACGTACTTATCTTCCCTCAGCAGTGTAAGTACTTAGACAGCCCCCGCTCCCACTGGTGTTACTCAGAGATACTTCTGGCAAAGGGTGTTAGACGCTCAGACTCTCCGGACTGTGAAGAACGGGGAGAAGTGGTGCCTCCTTAGCTGGGTCCTCCACATAGCCAGTATGAAGGTTCTTATTTTGCCATCCGAAACTTTTGATGGCAACTGACAACAGCTGAAGATACCTAAGCTAAGAGGTGCATCAAAGGGGTGTTCTGGAAGCTGAAACTTCATCAGCGCTTGACTGTTATTGCCTTTCACGAATTTAATTTTTGTGGAAAGTGTGACAGCTGTGTCGAGTAAAAGGCCTCTATTCCCAGAAGAGAAACAGCAGACAGACTTCCTATAGATCTACCAACCTACCCACCACGATGCACCTTTGCCTTCTACGGGAAGGGGTTTGTAGGGTGAGAAGAATTCTGTCTGCGCAGCCCACTCAATTCTTGCCCTATATGCTGATTGACAAGACCATCAATTAGTGCCATTTGTGATGCGGATCTCTCTCCACTGGGACCAGGAGCGTGGCAAGAATTTTCACACTTATTTGCCCTGAACATTCACATTTCTATCAAAAAGTTAACAAATCTATAGAGCACTTGCCTAATCAAGCCAGTTATAAGGACAAATCTTACAAGAAAATTAGCTGCTGCCTGGTGTTCATCTGAAGAAAGAATTCTGGTAATTTATGGCTCTTTCAATTACTCAGATTGTTCACTGCTATTACAACAGAGGGACCCTGTCAGCTTCAAGATCACTCTATTGTCTGATAATCTTTTATTAGCTACTACTGGTGCAAACACCACGTAAGCTTGCTGTAAGAGAAAAGTAAAAAAAGAACATTTCACGTTGTCAGTCGCACCATTTTCCCTGTTCTTTTGGGTTTTTCACCCCCAAAAAGTGAATCCATATTGTTTAAACTGGGCAATATGACTAAAAACCGTGAAGACTGGCAGGGGGAGCAGGGCAGGTGCAGTACCTGAAACTGCCTTCAACTCACTCTTTAAAACATCAGATTTCAAGCTGACCACATATGTGCAAGGATACACAGCTGACAGGGGGTCAGAGAAGCTCCTCTAAGTTCCCCTTCTTCAACGCGTCTGATAAAGGGGGATTTTCTCCCACGAAAGCTCATGCGATAAATAAATCTTAGTCTTTAAAAGTGCCCCAGGACCCTGTTTCTCTGTAAATTCTACTTTCTTTACGTACAAAAATCTGCAATTTGAATGTCGATTCTACTGTTCAGTAGTTTTCTGACCCTGAGGCATATACTGTTTTCACTTGACTGTTATTAGTTCCCATGGAGTTGATTATTCGGATTCAAAATTCTCTACCTATAAGGATTTTGAAAGGGGCTGGGCATAGCTAATGCTTAGTCCTGCCCTAAGCGAAGGGGACTGGACTAAATGACCCCACAAGGGCCGTTCCAGCCCTATGATTCGCTTTCAAGAACTACTGACATCAAGATGTATTGTCAAGAATAAAAAGATGTAGGTTGTAAAGGTGTATGAGTCAATGTAGTTACAAAAACAAGGCAGAACCATTTCCTAAAATGCTACATTCCGTTCAACGATGGTGTCCCATCTCAATGCCCCATTTGTTTCTGAAACCTTTTCAAATTAAAATCTTGTAGACTACACCAATTAAAATAAACCAGAAACCCCAAAATATTAAAAGCTAGAATCTACTTGCATCTTTAAAAAAAACAAAACAGTCTAACGTATCAATACTGAACACGCTCTAAAAGACACCACAGATTAAGTCCAACTAAAGACCTAACTCAAAAGGAATGGATGACCATGAAAGATATTGCCTGCGACAGGCAAATGAATAAACAGAATCGTTCCTGGGCAAGGTTTAAAGCAATTTTCTTAGCAAAAGAGGAAGCTACAAGGGTTAGGTCTAGTTCCAGATTGAGAAGAGTGAGCACTTTGCTGGTCTAGATTTGGGTTTTTAACAAACCTCTATCAAGATCCTTATTGGAGGAAAAATATCAGTTGAAGTAAACTATAAAATTTCCCGTCTGTATGATCAAGATAAAGCGTGAACATCAAGCCCAGATGACTGCACTGAATGCTTCCGATGATGTCAAATGAAGCTCATTTTTTATACCAGCTGTCCTGTAATGCCATTAGCTGAATAAGCGGTTGTCACTTTCAGAGAACACTAAAAGTGACGTGACGGTCTCCACGCTTATTGTCGATCAACGACTTGTGAATCAAATGGGCTTCATTTACAAATGAAGCTTTTTCTTTTCCCAGTCCTGCACACAACCTGAGCTCTGAGAACCAAAATGGATTCTTTCCTTTTTGGCTACTTACAATCACAACCACCCGGGAAGACCATCTCCACTGTCTTCAGGTTACCGGCAACACCTGTGTAAACCCAGGGTTTTTGATATGTTACAGAGGGAACTGACTGGTTCTGTAACTGGAACCCAGGAAACAATTCTGTTCAGACGGCACAAAGAGGAAGAGAATCCAGTTTACTCTCTCTCAGGGCTGGTCTACACTGCCAGCAAAATTCAGTGGCAGTCGACGGAAGTTATGCAAGCTACCCAGAATAGCTTGCGTAACGCCCCTTGACTACCTGTCTCCCCTTTAAGATGGTGCCACGGGAAATTTCAGTTTCTTCAGGAATCTGTTGAAGATTTGCAGGTGGCGAACGGGTCTAAGACGTCCTTTGGGATTAGGAAATATCAAAAGCAAGACCCCTTTCCCCTGACCTCTTGAGGAGCCTCCTCCACTGTTCCCGCCCTTAGGAGCGTTGCACCTCCCGTATAAATTGCTTGTGAAAAGGGTCCTTGAACAGCGACGGTGACGGGATGGGATGGAGGGGAGGGACAGAACTGGAGAGAATATCTTGGTTCTACTATGTATAGCAGCCATTGGTCTGAGGTTATCTGGGCCCAGACCTGATAGAAATCACTTCAAGATGTCCCGTTCTGCTGAACTACTTTTCTGGAGCATTCCAGAAATAAAAGAGTGAGACACCCTCATACTGCAGCTAGGGGAGTAAGTGCAAGCTGGGAGTCAGGAACAACCTACTTCTAATCCCACATCTGCTGCTGCATGGATTTGGAGAGTGTTGATTACAGTTTGTGGTCGCCCAACCTAGGACACACGCTGTGTGGGATGAGGACGAATACCTGGACGTGCTCTGAAAATGTAAAGCATTACAGCAAAGTGTTAAGGACAAGCAAATACAGAACACTACTTTATGAAACATTCACAAGAATGGAAGAACCAAGACGAAAAAGCTAGGGACAGTGGTACAAGAAATGCCGTTACAATTTAGGGAAACCCCATTCAAAGTTTTTTTTTTAAAAACCCTCTTCAAATAAATGTAACGCCACCCCTAGAGTTAAGTGTGGTGCAAAGTTTGCATCTTCTATGCCAAACTGGTGGGTTTCATCCTGCCATAATCCTAGCAGATTTTTTTTAAAGTAATCTTTTAATTAGTTAAGGATTTACAGTAAATCTCCAGTGTTGATACACCACTTAATATTAACTCAGGAGAACTAAAAGAAATTAAATCCTTTTCATAATCCATTACCATTTAGGATGCGCAATACATGACGGTAACAGTTTCTGATGGTTCACTGAATGTGGTTTTACATTTAGGACATAATGAAGCCAATCCAAAAAGGCGAATTAAAAGATTAAGAAGTTAGCATGCTGGATGGCTTAGGCTAAGAGATGCGTGCCCAGTACTCAAGTCCTTCAGCAGGCAGTAGATTAATTTTACCAAATAAAGTCATCTAGCTGTTTCGTGCATCCTAAAATGAAGTTACTGAAAGAGATGGGAAAGAAACGTCTTTGATCATGTCCAGAAGGGATAGATAAAGCAGCCCAGACAAATAGTTGCTAAAAGTGACAGTGCTATTAAATCGTTTGAATGTTTTTTTACAACTGGTTCTCTGCCAGGAAAGGGCAGTTGGTCAGAGGAAATGGTTCATGGATTACAGTAAAAATATGTGCAAAGAACAGCTGCTTCCTCTGATTTTGGGTTGTGCTTAGTAAGACCACAGCTGAAAACAGGGAAGCAGCAGCAGACTGGATAGGTGAAAGCGATTCCACTGTCTGAATGCTGCAGAAAGGGTTTGAAGGAGGAAATAAAATCACAAAGGGAGGGGGGTTGAAACGCTAATTGATCAGTAACTTTTTTCCTTTAGAGATGCATTGATCATACTGGGGTTGGACTTTATTTCTTCTCTCTCTACAACAAACTCAGTTTCCCAAACCTAGAATGTGTCATCAAAGCTTAATGAACAGAGAACACCCATCTCTAGCCATGCCAGATGGTCACACATGAGGCTGTAGGAATAAAAAAAAAGTAATGAAAGTGCAGTGCTGTTCATGACCATGACAAATGGCTATTAGTCCTCCAGCGAAGCAACCAAGGCATCCATGGCTAATCCTTAAAACGAAGAGCGTTACTCCCAAAAGGTCCCCTGTGCTGCGTGTCGCAGACGACCAAGGTGCAGAACCTTTAAAGCATTCATAGCTAAATGCTGCAGTGGGACTGTTGCTGTATAAATATTCTTTGCATCTTCATGAAATCCACACACAATGCCCCGCTCCAGCTTGCCTGATCATTAATGATTTTTACAGCTCCGTAGGTGCGCATGGTACTTTAGAGATCTAAGATGACAAAGGTCTGTGCTCCACAGCGCCTAAATCTAAACCGATACACAGACCAAGGGGAAAAGAAGAAGGGATGCAACAGCTGACGGGAATGTTTCCCACAGAACGAACCCACGCTGAACAATCAATCTGAAAAAGATGCAGTGCTTTATAGGCATGTAATTGTGCCCTGGCAGACTCGGTATTGTTGCTCGTGGTACTTTGGAGGGTGTCGGAGTCTAAGGCAGCTCACTTCATGCCTGCTGGGAGCCTAGAAATGCAGCAGAGGGCTGACTTCATTGTTCCTGCCATGTGCCTACAGCTGACCAGCGAAGGAGTGAGATAAGGACTGATTACACAGGACTCTACAGCTAGAACATTTTCCGGGGATGCTCTGCACCAGAAAAATGTATGCTAATCCCCAGAATCCTCCACAAAATTCACAGACCTTTTAAACAAAACAAACTGGGTGTCCCACACGACTGTTCCAGTGCAGCTACCGCCCATCTGACTGCTCCTGCGGTCTGGACAGAAACCCTGCACGACTCTCTGGAATTAAACCACGCGGCTGTTCGGTTTTTAAATGCACACCCTCTCCTATCCCACGGAAAGGGTTCCAGTGGAGTTTAAAAACCAACGCCAAGAGGAAGAAGTCTTGTCCCATGATCACAGGAGGGGTGACGGGAGTTGGGCTTTATATTCCATTCTGCTACTGACAATACGCTGATGTTACCATCTAGAGTTGGAAGGGGAAGAGTGGCTTCTAGCACTCTATCGAGACAGTGCTTTTTTGGCGATGGTACGCAGGGGGACCAGCACCTTTTTTGCCAGCCCCACTACCCAGGTGGGGGCCGGAGGGGCCAGCAGGGAAAAGGAGTGTGCAGCTAGAAGAACAGGAGTGGGAGAGGCAGTTTTCAAATTTACTATCAAGGTATGAGTACCAGCACCTTACTTTTTATTAAAAAGCACTGGATTTAGGCAACATGGCATTGCCCTGTGAGCTCTAAACTTGGCTGGAAGCACTACAGGAAAAAGCTTCTCAAGCAGCTCCCCAGGTGACCACTAAGTGCATTCATTGCTCCAGTGGGAGCCATATTCAGCCCTACTTGCTGACTACGCCAAGCTGGACCCAAACAGGGCTGTTAAAGCAGTCAGGGAAGGAGGGGGACGAAGAACAGGGTAAATGTGGACACCCACAAAAAAGTATCAAATTCTAGCCATGTCTGTAAGGCTAATTTTGCGCCTGGATTTACAGTTGGCTTATCCCAGCAATTTTAAATGGTGCAAGCGCTGGACCAGGAATTTCAAGATCTCACCCGCACCTTCAACAGCGTTCCCAGCATAGCTATAAATACATTATCAGAGGACGGGGCAGAGAGCGAGGAATCTGATCCGCAGATGATAATTCCAGGTTAGACGAGAACCCACGTCCATGCCAGTCTCCCTTCGCCAACGCGCCCACAAACTGTCAAGAACAAATCCTTCAGTCTATTTCCGTTTCTTCCTCAGGCTTTAGAACTGTGTAGTAATCTAGCACCTGGAGCTGCTTCCAAAGCGATTGCTGTCTGAATGCAAGACAGTCTTACAGAGGAATTTAAAATCACCCGAGTCCCTCCAATAAATGAATGAAAAGCTCCACTAATTCTGGTCTTTTAGCACTGAATACAAAGGCTTATCGCTAGACAGAAGCTTCCACAAAAAATTAAGGAAGAACCTTCCTCCCAGGCTTCAACCTCACATGCCAAATTTCAAAAAGACATTGACACAGATCAGATTTATGGTGGAAGTGCTGCATAACATAAGGAAAGTCAGAGCTCACTTGAATTCAAAGTCCTTCCATCAACACTCCGTCGAAATGGCTGGGAAGGTTCATTGAATCTCGGTCTCAGATGGTTTACACTCTCTCTCTCACACACACCCCCTCCCTTACTCAACCTGCAACCTTCTTTGCAGTGTCTCCTGAAGGAATTAGACACAGTCATTGTCGCTGACACATTCTGGGCATTTCTTGGGCGTGCAAGCGCTTTGTACGTGTTACTTACACTGGTTTGTTCAGGGTTTTGGTGCCCAGGCAGCTAGCCTAAAGAAAGAGAACCAGGATGCCGGGCACTCAAAGGACAAGCCGAAGAAAAGGGTTAGCCAAATGCACAAGTAACAGACATCATCCCTCTCCCAAAGACCTTACTCTCCATTTCCGTTGAAAGCAGCTTTCTCAGGAGAGAGCAGCTTAAGTAAAGCCGAACCTTGGGCCTGAGAGGCTGCAACGACAGGTGCTAGGGATGATGGGAGCGAAGCACCTCCTGGCTTGTAGCGGCTTCCATCGCATACAAGGTTTACTTTTTGGTTCAGTGGCTTTCTGCACTCTGCTACAAAACCTGTTCAAATGCCACCGCTTTTTTTTAAAAAAGGCAAGCTGCAAAGATTTTGTCAAGAGACACCTATTTTCTCTCTCAGATTACTCAGGGGATGTGTGGACGTAACCATTACAGCACACTGCTATGTGAAACCCAGACATCTGAACGCCAGTATCACGAAACAAAGGAGGATACACCTCTTTCTAGAGCAGAGATATGTCAAGATTCGGTGAGCGCTCCTACACAGCCCATTTCTTTCAACCAGGCATGCAGGTGGCTCTGCTACTCAGCTTCAATCCCCTGGATTAAGCTGAAGTATTGCACTTTACAGAATCGGAGGCACAGCCTCTGACTGCACGTGGTTAAAGAGAAGTCCTGTGTTCGAAGTTCCACGTTTCATCCACAACAGCTGATGATCACAGAATGGTTTTTTTAAAAATCCACCACAGATAGTGGTACCTGTGAAAGACTGCCGAAAAACCCCTCATCCCCCTTTGATGGGTTTTAAGAGCCCGGGCAGGAAGGTCTACCCTGCCGTTTTAGCCTCAAGGCCTAAGTCAGTTGATCTGGACTGAGAAACACGCTACCGCAGGGCTGTGTGTGTTTTTTGGTTTGGGTTTTCTTCCTGTATAGATATGTGCCTAATAAATTAGGGTTCTGGAGCAGTTGACTGTGGTCTTATGCAATGAGCTGTGAAAGCACTCCCAACAAACACCCAGCAACTGGAACGGCACGTTAACTAGACAAAATCCCGGCACATCTCAGGTCCATTCACATCAAAGATCTCAATCAGGTGTGAACTGCAGCATTTCTTCCCCACTTGTCTGCCTTACTATTTCTTAATCCCATTAAGCCGTCCTGCCTTGCTTTGCGGCAGAAGTAGTTGCAGATCTGATCTAACGGTTCACGCCTAAGAGGAGCAGAAGTTACAGTGGCCACAGCATACGCGTTTCAGCACACATCTTGAATAAACTCAATAGCAACGCCTTGCAGCAGATGACAGATCAATGTGGACTGGCTCCATTTCTCAGATCCCATGGTGCAGGGACCAGACGTACCCTGGACAGATATTTCTCAAGGATGTTGTCCAGCAAGATTTCACGGAACATCAACTAAAATTTGGAGATCAATTCACAGGGATCTTCAGTGACATTCATCTGGGGTGTCTTCTCCCGATACACACCCAAGGCGATGTGTTGGGAAGAAAGTCAGAGGAAATGTATGACTAACTCTTAAAGGCCAGGAAGTTCCAAGGTTAAAGGCAACAGCACGCTGTGCTTTGTCCCTGCAGGCTGGAGAGTGGGTACAAATCTATAGCGTCGTGTCTCTCTGCTGTGCGTAGGCAACACCGCAACTACAGAACACTGTGGGAAACGGAGGTGTTTGGTTCCCTAATTTCCTTGCTGCGGTCAGTTTAAAATCTGAGTAATATGCAGGTAGCTGTATGTGGTTAATTCCATTTGATGCTTTGCTTTAAGGACCAAAACCACAGTCAAAAACAGACTGCCACTCTCTGGCGCTGGAAATGATGAATTCCCTATGTCTGCATGCACAAAAACGGACCAGGAAATTCAGACAGCATTTCAATGGCAAGTCAGAAGGGAAAAAATCAGCCGCACAAGTCCTGCTGCTAAACCAGCACCAGGATCTGTTCTGCTGGTAAAACACTAAGAATGGAGACAATCTGTAGGCCTCTGGCTTCCACACATCTCCACCCACTCACCCAATCGCTGCCAGAGCGGCCTCCTCCCAATCTCTGCCCTCCCCCCAGAATTGGCAGTGTGCACTCAGGGCTGCGTGGCGCAGACTGGCTGTATGTCCTTCACATCCTGCCAGCTGTTCTGAATAAAAATGGAAAGCGTGGCTTGAAACCCCTCAGACTGGCACCGCAGAGACGCAGGCACCCTTCCTCTCAGGTCCACACTACAGAGGGGGATCCCAGCAACCCAGCTCCTGCTGCAGCCTTGCCACCACTCCCCCGAAGGGGCACGTGAGGAACAAATGGGGGGTTTAACGTAGCTCGATGTAATTAGACTGCACAGTGATTTCATGCACTAACAGAGCTTGCTGCGTTCCCAGCCATCAGCCACTTCCCTCCCTTTCTCAGAAGGGTACGGAGCCACAGATCCGGCCAGGATGTTTTAACAATATTGATTTCCACTCTTTTTTTCCAATCCCTGTCCACACTCCACGTCAGCGGGAGCTGCCAAGGGTTCTTCACATGTGAAGACTCGCCTCGGAGCTGCAGAAACTCTCAAAAGCCAGTGCAGTCAGTAACCCTTCGGCACATGATCAAATCCAGGAACCCAAGAGTTAACTGGCCTTTACACTTGTCTCAGGGTGGCTTCTCTGTCTGTACAGTCCAGCCCCATCCCACCATCCTCCAGCCCTACCCAAAGTGGCCAATCAAAGCACAGCGTGGAAATTATTCGGGATGTCTGACAGCCCAAAGAGCTGGAATGACCATATATGGTAAAAAGCACAGTGGGAGCCGGCTGCTGTTAGACATATCAGGGAAATGCAGGAGTGGAGGCAGGGCCAAGGAAAACCACAAAGGAAAAGCTGCTCATCCCTGCAGGGCGGGGGGACAAGAGGCATTCATCTGCCAGGCACAATCAGAACCCCTCAGCAGAGGCAAAAATCGCTCCTGTGTACATTGCATGGGGCTCTGCGCCAGGACGCTGGGCTCATGGGGACCATTTTTATTTTTGAAAATATGGCATTCACTGGGAGAAAATAAAAAAGCCATTTGCGTGCACTTCATCTGGTAATGAGTCAGCGCCCGGTGCCTGCGGACCATCGTCCATTTCCCTTGTCCACCATGGGGCAGACAGATTTACAGGAGCCACGAGCCAGCATCAAAGGGCAGGCGGGTGCTGAGCGCACTTCATTAAAGGGCAGGCGGGTGCTGAGCACACTTCATTAACAAACAGCAGCGTTTATTTCGCTGCAGTGCCAGCCTTTCATCCTGAAGTGCTTTGCGTTTCACATGCATGCAGACCTAATGAAAGGAAGCTATCGCTGGGTGGAGGACAGAGCCACCCAGCCAGGACAAGGCATGCTGCGTCGCAAGGGGGGAGAAGGAATTTTTGGGCAAGCCCTTCTAAGCTCTTGCAAGTCCCATGGTACCTGCATACACAGGACCCTGGCTTGCAAAGTCCATGTGTGACACTCAATTGTTCTGCCTCCAAAGGATGAAGGGCAAGGTCCTACCCTGCTGGGATTTGAACAGATGGTTTCAGGAAATCTAGAGGTATTTTAAAATGTTACGTCATCTCCTCATGCTGTAAAAACCCAAGCATCCTTCTGAACTGTCTCCCACCTACAGCACAAGACACGTTATTGGTATTGCCGGACCAGCTCAGATCTTAATATTCAAGAGAAATGATGATGTAGCCTCCACAGCTACATGAGGAAGGACAGGACGCAGCTCAAATCTTGGCTCTGCACCCCCAGTGCTACACCTTTATTTCCAATCCATGAGCAACCACGAAAGGGGTTTCGCTGGAAAGCTCCTAAGATTTCTCTGCAGAAAGATGATTCAAGCACTGGGTGGGGACTGGTCACTCATGGTGTTAGGTCTTAGCGTCTCTCTGTCTCCCCATAAGCAGCTCCCACAGAAGGTACCAAAAAGAGGTTTCCTGAGTTGTTCAGAAGCCAGTGAGCAATCCCCCGTGATCCCAGAGGATCCTATCCAGGGGATGAGAGTGTGGGGGAGTCACACGGCAGTGAGGAGACGTACTCTGCTCAGGGAGCCCTTCATATGGCTGCATGCAGAGGGCAGGATGTGGATGGCCTTCCATTGCCCCCACAGTGAAGAGTATGTCCCATGTTGGCTACTTCAACTATTGACTCTTTGTGCGCCCTCTCATGGTCTGGCTATTCAGGTTGGGTGCTGGGATCTGCATTTGGCCCTGAATGCATTAAATGTGCTCCACCCAAATCAGTATAGATACTCTGGTTGCAGAACATCAATTAAAAGGTTTTGAGCTCATCAGCAATTTTAGATTTGTTTACAGTGGTCTTTTAACCAAAAATTTGAGAGCGTAGCATTTAAAAGAGCCCCAGGACTCCTTGTTTGTTCTGTTGTAGACCAACATGGCTCCGCCTCTGGAACTTCTCTCGTGGTGACAAATATCCACTAACCCGGGTTCTCAGAACTGAAGTAGGAGTTTGAACATTTCTGCACTACAGACCCATTCTTGACCTCAGCGTCAAATCCAGGGAGAAAGATCATTCGGCTGGCAGTAGCCTTGATGATCCAGACACTGGTGTAAGCAGAAGGGTCCGTGCACCCCTCTGAATCCAGCAGACCGCAAGTATGCGAGCTCTAAGCCTCTGGGTGCTTTCTGCATTGTGGTGGCATCACTGTGCACTCCGCTCCTGGCCAAGATGGGTCAGCTTGGGGTCAGCCATGTGGGCCCTCCACACACAAGCAAGTGGGGCAGGCGTGTTTGCTTCCAGCTAGTGAGATGTGCCACCACTGCTGGGCCCCAAAACCTGTTTACTCCTGAACCAGTTAGATTTCCACAGAATCAAAAACAAAACAAAAAACCAATGCTCCCTGGCAGAAGCCAGATATCAAAACTTTCTTCTTTTACAAAAGCGTTGCTTATCAGCTGAGTTGAGACACTGAGGAGAAGAAATAAATGTGTCACTTTCTTTTAAAAGGAGGGGTATTCATGGGCATCAAAGATGCCTTAATGAATTAGGTCCTTGATCACCTGTTTACCTGATTGATACGTCAGCCATTTCACCTCAACGCTGAACATTTTTTAGCCTTTGCGCTGTATGTTTTGTGGATGTCCATGGAAGACTGTGGATAGCCACTTGAATAGAACCAAAAACTGCCACCACAAAAAAGTTACTGAAAAATTAGAAAATGTAAAGGAAAACACAAATGTGGGGAAATAAGTTCTATTGACTTTCAAGATTATCCTGACCTTTTATATCATGGGTTTGGTCCAACTCTGCATAATAGGTCAAGCCACATTAAAAATACTTTGCAGAGACCCACATGCAAAGTGAGGAATTTGAATAGTTACACTACAATTAAGTTGTAAACGAGGCTCTCTCTCCACTGGCTCTGGCATCTCCCTGGTCTCTCAGGATTGCAGAGAGTGTAGTTTTATGGTCCAACATGGAAATCATCAAAAAACAAAGTCTAAATCAGCCCTTTTGTAAGTGAACATGACAGAAAGGATTTTAGTGGAAGCCATATGCGGACGGCTCAGTGAAAACCTCTGCTCAGTGTGCAATGGTAGTGGGAAAGGGAAGGAAAGGAGTTATGATGTTTAAGGAATGGAACCGAATACTGAAAATATTATAATGCGAATATATAAAATCAATGGTGTGGCACACTCTTCTCATGGATACCGCTCAACTCTGGTTTCTCTATCTCCAAAGACACAGCAGAAGTAGGAGAGGGTCCAGAGGTGGACAATAAAAAGATTAAAAGCCAGGACACACTTTGATAAGAACAGAGTGAAGACATTGGGAGTGTTTAGCTTAGATAGAAGTGCACGAGAGATCATGATAAGGGAATGTAAAATAAAGAATTACAAAATAAGGAAAAACAAACCCCTAATACAAAAACAAGGGAGAATTCCGTGAAATAAAGACATTTTAAAGTGAGAAGAAAACACTTCACACAACATAGTAACCTATGGAACACATTCTCACAAAATATCACTAACGGCTAGACGAAAGGGTTTCAACACACGGACTGTCACAAACCGACCGGGTTAGGGAGACACTTCTCGTTTGGGTATGTCGTTCCCCATTCAAGCAGAGGACACATCAGGCTCCGCTAAGTGTCAGACAGGAGACTTGGCGAAACGATCCACTGGTCTGACCACGGAAGGCAATGCCTATCCTGCCTAATGCTTCCTTGAAGCCCGATTTACAGTTCTGGAGAGAGATCCCACACACATTTGCAGACTGGGCAATTCTTTTCCTGTTCTCCCCGGTCATCCGGGACCAATGTAATAATTGAATCCCTCTTCCGAAACAACAGTCCTCTTCTGAAGAGAATCTAATTCTGTCAAAGAGTCACTGCAGTGAAACAATGGACTCAGGTATTTTGTGATCCACGGCAGACATACCTTGGAGTGAAGAATGTGGAAGGACTTGCACTGGGTATTTCTATGAGACGCTATCCTATTGCCTTTCGGCCCTGCGCTCTTCGAACAGTTTCTCTCTACGTCCTTCCATCTAAGCGGTTATCCTGCATTCTGGATTTGCCTTTGGGGCAATAAGTTTTGTAAAGTGAGTGGAAATATTTATGATGTTACAGAAATAAGATTAAAGAAGATGTAGGGATCCAGAGTTGGCCATCTATATGGCTTCCCTGCACGGTTATTTATCAGAGTCAGCTGCCTCTTGCTCGTAGAGAATCTTTAAAAAAAAATCTCTCTATCAGATATGTGGAGCATCCTCCCCATTATACTCCTTCAGCCAAAGCCATCACCTCCGTCTGCCCAGCACTCGTTCATGTGATTGTAGAGAAGAGCTGCGGAGATGTGGCAGGAGCGGTGAACCCACTTGGTTATTACACCAGCATTTAACTCGTAGACTCAAACGGCAGGCTGAGCAGGAGCAGGTCATCTGAATCTTAGGGCACGTCGACACAGGGATAAAATATACAAAAGAGAAGCTGGGCTGGCTCAGCCGACTTGGCCTTGGGCTCAGGACTGAAAAAGGCTGCGGAGACTCAAACTCTAAGGTCAGAAGGGACCAGTGTGATCATCTAGTCTGACCTCCTGCACAGTGGAGGCCACAAAACTTCACCCGCCCTCTCCTGCAATAAACCTCTGACCAATGACTGCATCATTAAAGCCCTCAAATCATGATTTGGAGACTAAGATACGGAGAAGCCACCAGCAAGTGAGCCATGGCTGAGGCAGGAACCAGAGCTCTGGGACCCTGAGAAGGTGGAAGGTCCCAGAGCTCTGGGACCTGCCCAAGCCCAAAACGGTCTACACAGCAATTTTTAGCCGCACAGCCCGCGGCTGTGTCCACTCTCCGGGCGCACCGCTACCCTTAGAGCGGCGGGAAGGTTACACACAGCCCGCCTTTTGGTGGAGCGGGTCCTCACCAGGACTACTTCCAGCAACCAAAGAGGCGGTGTGGGGGAGATGAGAGGTCAAGTTCTCAGCTCCCTGCAGGGAGCCCACAGGCTTGCTGCTGCCCCTCACCCTTGCTGGGGCCCCAAGCACTGTGCCTGGGGCCCACAGCAGCCCTGATGCCGCAGGGACCAGGACCCGGGTGGCTGAATTCACTAGCACTCCCTGATCTTTGGCGGGTGCTTGTCAATTTCACTGCTCTGGCAGCTCCCCACCTGGTAAGGGAAGACCGGAGTGGACCTTATTGGTCTTGTGGGACATTTCCAGAGGCCACATAACACAACGAAACACAACCTGAGCGTCCACACTCATTGTTTTCCAAAAAGCAGTTGTGCGAATATTTGACTCTCCCACTGGTGGTGGTATTTTGCCGCCAAAACAGGACAGTTTTGACAATCAAACGAGCATTCAAGTAAGTACAGCGGGCTTGCGTCAAAACTCTCCAGTTTGTACAAGGACTGAGTCACGCGACCTGGGCCAGTCACAACCATTCCACACCTTTTCTCTCTGTGTAGACGCACACTCATGGCGACAGGCTCTTTAAGAATCAGATGATCGCCTCCTTTTGCAGTTTTCACTCTTTGTTTTATCCTCTAGCTGTTACTAGCCAAACGCAGAAAGCAATTCATGCAATCCTGCACTGTGAACCACAAGGTATCTGGCTCCCTTAGAAAGTGAAAATCTTGATCGTAAAAAAATGGCCCAGCCCTACAACACACAGAATTTTTTCAGGCGAGAACATCATTCTAGTCGTACGCCTTTTTTTTTAATATAGAGCTGGTCCGAGTGAGTCTAGCAAACCGTTTTTATTTACTGCGTTTCATTTAAAGGAAGCATTAGTGTGATTACTGAGGCACGCAAGGCTGGCTGTAGCGGCATCAGAGACCAGCATTTGTCATTCCAAAAGACAGCTCTCAAGTAAGACTTCCCAGACTCAGCCTGGTTCATAAATAATGCCGAGATGACAGAGTGAAGCCATGGCTGCAATAACGAGAAACTTTCAAAAAGCACCTACCTTGTGCAAAGGCAGCACCAGAAAGGCTCCCCCACCACTCGCCTCTATGATTATTGCAACAAATTTGGGGTTTACTGCACAAAAGGAGCTATCCCAGGTAACACGGGAAACCCGGATGTCGTCATAACACTGGTCATTTTTGACTGCTTGCCCGAACACATGCCGGAATTTGCTCTGTCGTACCACTCGCCTCATTGTGTCTGCGGAGAAAGAGAATAGGAGTTTTAGAAGATCTCGGTCAGTTAAGTGTACCTTGACCGCTCGATTTTCCTATACATCTGCTAGTGAACTCACCGAAGAGTCAAGCCAGTACCCGCTATTGCGGGAGACGCTGCAGCTTTCATTCATTACTCCTACACATACGATGCCCAGTTGCAGACCACAGCCACACTATGGTTCAAACAGAGCTAATAACTAGTTTTAAAGGGAAAGTTCTAGGATTTTTGAGAAGGCTTTAGAATAAACACCATCTCGTACCAAGTATAACTGAACTGGAGTTTTTTAAACCAATACTGTATTTTACAACAAAAATGCTAAGACTCATTGTCCACCGAGAATGGCATTTTCATAATTGTAATTATATTCCTTTTATTTCCACAAAAAAGCATCCAAGTTTCAAAGGGATTTTTAGGTAAGTTCCTACATATTTAAAAATGGTTTGGAGAGAATGGTTTGCTTTTTGATTAACTTATTTACTTTCCAGGAGATGCAGATAAAATACAGACTCTCAGAAATGAGCTTACTTTATACTAACTCAAAAATCTCATTGAAAATAAGTTTGTTTCTTAAGAAGGGAAAAGTAAAGGAAGCAAGCTAATGACTTGAATTAACTTTGTTAGCTTCTTTGCACTGCTCCTTCTAAGAAACAAACTGTTTTGAGTTAGAATAGAGAAGCTGACTGGCATGGAAAATTCCAGCCCGCCCTCGCGTATATGGCAAGGGGGTAACATTTCATAGGAACACTGGGTCTCGAGGGAGGTGAACGCCAGTATATTATCCATCAGCATCTCCAATTTTCAGATCCCTTCTGCAACTTTAAAATATCAAAAGGAGTTCTTCCATTGTAGGAGATTTTCTCTTCCCCCGTTGATCCATTAACAGGTAAGTAAGGAACCTCCACGTACCTTCGTGCCTTAAAGCCTGTCTACACCACCAAGAAAGGCCAACCAACGTTAGGTCGACTTACAGCCACCAAATGAATTACTGCATTGGCTAATGTCCACAATTTCCTCCTTCAGCTGCCGCTGCACATCCCACCAGGAGCTTCCATTGACCAAAGAGGAGCAATGTGGGGAGCTGCTGGCTTTCGACTCATTTGGCAGGTCACTGACTGGAGCCAGGCTCGCTACAGGCTCTCTCCCTCCATATACACACTCTCCCTTCCCTGTTAGCAGCCCGGGGCATCTCACAGCCAGGGAGCGGGACCTGGGACCTCGCTGCCCTGGATTCTTGCCTCCCCGCCGCCCAACCACATCCTTCCCCACCTGCTGCCAGGTGGCCTTGTCAATTTCCAGGCTCAGCCACCAAGATGGGCTCTCAATTTGACAGCCAACAACCAATGCAAAGAACAGTCTATACGGACACTGTCACCCTGATTGCGCCGAGATAAACTCTGCACCTCTCGTCGGTCTGATTTTCTCTTGTCAGCATAGCAAGGGAGCTGGCCTGGCGGGAGGAGCACTTCAGTGTGCTGGCCTGGCGGGAGGAGCACTTCACCTCCACTACATCAGCGCTTAGAGATGTAAAAAACTAATTCTGCAGTGCCCAATCTCTGAGCAACAGAAATCGGTGTCCTGCTCTAAGTCTGCCTCCCCAGGGGCCCGTGGCTACACACCAGGAGTGGGAAAACGATGCTCCAGTTCACAAAGCTACAGGTTCTGATTATTCCACAGTGAAGTGGGAAACTGAAATGCTTTTGCGCACCACACTAAGTATGTTCATGTGTGCACAGCCTGCCTGCAAGTAAAAATTGTGAAAGATTACTCAACACACACGCCCCACTTTTCACTTCCAAAACTCAGCATGCAAGTACACTGAAAGACAGACAAGAATTATTCATTTGTCAAGTCTGAGAGCTATAAAATTAATGGTCTCTACATCTGGAGTAAAGCTCGCATCAGAATCGGCCAAGAAGTCATACAATTAAAAGAAAATTTACATTGCTCTTAAGAGAAAAGTCGATTACATAGTGAAGTACCTCAAGTTTCCACCTAAATAGGGGAAATTGTCTACAATTTGTCTGTTTCCTGCAAAATCCCCATGCCCGTGGTGACAACGTCAACCACTGAGCACACAGGACTCTGATCAGGACATCTGCACAGCAGACTTGCCCCAAAATCTAGAAATCTACAGATCCCGCAGACCATAAATTTAAAGGGAATGGTAAGACTGAAGCTGGATTGACAGCCCTAGAGAACAAAGCCTTCAATCCACACAGACACAGCACATGCAGCAAACAGGGAGCCGAAGCTGTCACTAACCACCACGTTGCTGGGCTGAGGCTGACGCTCAGCTTTCGTGGCCCAAACACCCACAGCTTTCCTTTCAGAGACCGGTAATGCACGTCCCGATCACGCTGGCAATTTCTGCAATATGGGGATCTGTCTAGCTAGGAACAGGACAGGCCTCCCACTGCTTTCACACAGGGCTTGTCTTCACATTCGCCGCCGTCAGACTCATCTTCCTGATCGACGGGCTGGGTCTGTGAAGCCCCGCTCAGCCGATCAGAAAGCCTATGCCGGACGACCACCCCGAAAGGAGTAGCCCTGAGGCGGAGGGAAGGGGTTTCCCACTGGAGCCGGCCCCCCAGCTCAGTCCAGGGGTTCGGGTGGCAGCAGAAGCCTGCTGACTCCCGAAGCCCGGGAGCTGAGCTGGGGGGCCGGCTCGAACCAGTGTGGGCAGCTGGTTCGGGCCAGCCCCCTAGCTCAGTCCACGGGAGCTGCCAAACCGGGCAGCTCCCACAAATACTCAATTTCACTGCTCAGCTAGAGCAATGAAATTGACATATTTGACAGCTGCAATGTCCCAGCGTGGCCTGGATTGGCACTCTGGGACATTTCCGGAGACTGTCTGTGGCGCAAAATGAGTACACACGAGCATTACCGCGGAACAGCTGTTCCGCGATAATGCTACCACTCTCGTTTTGAGTGGTTTAACTGTTGCGCGGCAAGAGGGAGTTGCCGTGCAACAGAGAAATTGATCGTGTGTACGGGATTGGCTTTATTGCGTGGCAAGGAGCCTTACCGCGCAATAAAGTGATCGTGCGTACATAGCCTGAGTGAGAAACCCAAGTAACCCACAAAAAATGTTTTATACACAAAGCGTATCAGCACCAGGACAGGTACATAGGAAGATCCATGGAGCAGTTGAAGCCCTACTCCACAGCACGTTAGAAACAAACTGATATACAAACAAAGCAGATATTCCACCGCCGAAACACGCTCATCTGGGGGGTGAAATATCGCAGCCAACAATGCTGCAGTTTTTTTAGTGGAGAAGGGAAGAAAGAGTGAGCTATCCCAAGCTGAAATGGGGGGAGCAGTGGGAGGGACGGTCTGATAGACCAGTGTGTAATAATGCAAGGTGGAAGTCTGCCAAGACAATAGGAAGGCAAGCCTACGTGGAAGTTTTAACAACCCCAAATCGGAAGGAATGTGCAAAGCATGTGACTGAGTCAAGAGACCCTGTTTCCATCCCCGGTTTTGCCACCGACTGACTGTGTGATCTCAAGTACTTAGCCTGTCTGTGCCATACGTAGAACTGGGACAAACGCCCCAGTCACGAGCACATTCAGCTGCTAGAATGAAGGGCCCCAAGACAGGCCAAGAATTGTAGAGTAAACTGTCTGGCCCTCAATTATGAGATTTCCTGCAAAAAATTCAGTACCTCACCCAACTAGTGATTCACATTCTTGAATCCTTTAGATCTGATCAAGAACACTTCTAAAAAGACCCTTGCTTTTATTATGGTAGTGCCTCAGCCATGGACCAGAACTCCACTGTGCTAGGTGCTGTACAAACAGAGGAAACTGCAGTACAAAGAGCTACCTTTAGGAATTGTTTGTCCAGTCCCACAGACCTGGACAGATGCACAATTAAGACACTCACTTTTATCCTGGCTTATTTATGGTGCACCTTAAAAATGAACAGTCCCTCACAATAGGTAAAATATGTTCAACAAGAGTAGTCCTGCGCCGAAAGCTTCCTCTCCAAACACAGGAGCTCAGCGTCTTCATTTCTTTTACCCTTTGCTATTATTCAACAGTTAAATGAACAATGACTTGCTGACAAGTTCCAAAGGCAGAGCCATGTTAGTCCAGTTCAACAAAACAGAGTCCTGGGGCACTTTAAAAGACCAACACATCTATTTATTGCATGAGCTTTTGTGGGAGAAAACTCCCACTTCGCCAGACGCTTTAAGATGGGGAACTTACAGAATGGGAGCAAAATAAATGCAGGGAACAATGCCTTGCTATAAAACATTCTGGTATATACCTTATATGAAAGACATCGCCCAAGCATTGTTACCTCGTGATTTTATTACAAGTCTCTCCTTTTTTAAAGTCTCAGCTCCAGGAGACTTGTGATTACATGAGGATTTCAACTTTCCAGTTACACCTGCCCCCCAGCCTTTCTAACCCGCATGATTGCGCAGAAAAGCCTCAAAACATGAAGCTGAAGGATTTGGAGCCAGAAAGCGAATATAAACCCCCAAATTTCTTTTTATATGGCTTAAAAATCATGATCTTATCTCATGATTTTAAAATGCTTGGAATTGACAATACTGCACCATACTGCTATACTGAGCTTCCCAGATTTTTATAACTCACTGCTCTAATTCTAATGAACCTTTCTTCTCTCAACAATCTTGCTAGGACACACATAAGAGCTGCACTTAGAAATTACCGGTACTCAAAGGAGTTGGTGGGGCAAGGACAGAGATCTGCTCTCAATAAACACTATCTATTGCCCTGACTAGGCACAACAGGAAGTGCACACACCCAGCTCAGCTATTCTCACCTGATAACACATTTCACAGGTATAATGCTTGGCAGCAAAATTCTACTTGCTCATTTACCTGGGGTGAGTAATATTTTACTTGCTCTTCAGAAAAAATTAGTCATCCAGGTAAGACAGGCAAGCTGACTTCATGTTAAGTTTTCAAGACTAATTTGCAGCACTGTTCTCTGGTTAGCATTCTTCCCACTCCATGCTGGGTCAAAACTTTAAAAATCTCATTCTTTAGGAAAGGTAAAGCCAGCTCTTAAATCTGTGTTTCTGCAGTAACCCCAAACTGCCCAATCTCAGCAAACCCTATAGAGGAATTCTGCAATTTGTCTGCTTTAATGCTGGGAACAGACATGATGGTCAAATGTAAGAAGGTTACTGTGTACAGCTTAGACAATAAGTACACCTGCTCAGTGTGATGCCGCAAAAGAAGTCAAGTTCTCCAGCTCACAAATCGGATGCCTTTAGTTCTACCATTCCTCCCAGATCAAAAGCTGAAAAATTCCCTTCTCCCCCAGATGACTCTCTCATTTTAATCATTTGAAGGAGCGTTTCAAGAGCCTATTTTTAACAGTGCAAAGAAGCGGCGATTATCATACAAGTCTCCTCACTCATTTAAGATCTTTTTGCTCAAGACACTTTGCCATGCATCCACTTCCTCAACCCAAAATGTACTGCTCTCCATAGGAACCTCCTGTCTATGATGAACACATGCTAAACACACACAGCCCTCATTTCCATAGCAAAGGGAGTGATTCTTGGCTTTGGATCACAGCCATTTTGATCTGGACCTTTTCCCGGGGAAGGGCGGGAGGAGAAATGTGCAGGCTCAAGTTATAAAAAGCAGTGACTATGGATCCTTCAGCGCTCCAAGGAAAGCAATCAAGTAAATGATTGGGGAGTCTGGTTCCAAAGGGGGAGCCGTGTTAGTCTATTGCAGAAAAACAACAGAGTCCTGGGGCACTTTTAAAGACTAACACATTTATCTATCACATGAGCTTTCATGGGAGAAAATCCCACTTTGTCAGACGCTTTGAAGATGGGAAAAATAAATCTGTTAGTCTTTAAGAGTGCCACAGGACTCTGTTGTTTTTTTGGGGGAGTCTGGGTGAATGTTGTGACCGCCTCAAGCAAAATAGCACATCATGAATTAGTGTGTGTTCACTCACTCGGTCAATTGCAGTTTGACCTACCCATGTATTTCTGTAGGAAGGATACTGGAGCGTCTCCTAAAAGCAAGAAAGTCAGAGGAGACTCATTACAGCACTGTTTATTGTAAAGCTTTGCTGAGAGAGAAGTTCAAGGCACATGTGCTAATTACGCAATATTTATCTCAGCAAAGTACAAACCAGAAGGGTTAAAGACACCACTCCGAGTTGGGGGGAATGTTGCTAGAGTTACAACGCTCAGCAAACTTAACATGGCAGCGTTATCAATGCAAGTTATGATGGACCTCTGGCTCTCCACGTGCACTGCTTTCTAATGCAGAGCTTCTTAAAGCTCACGCTGTACGGGGCATGCGGATGAACACCCATCAGCTTTTTAACGATCAGAACTTGTGGCTGACTTTGGTTAATCCCATCCAAACCTGATTGCAGGAGCCATCGGACAGGCATAGAGACCCAGGCTGGTCCCTTAAAATAGGGTTTAAATGGACCTCAGAAATCAGGTGGATGTTTTAAAGAAAGTTTAGACAAACACCTGCCAGGGAAGGTTTAGGGATATACTTAGTCCTGCCTCAGCATGGCAGGGCTGGACTCAGGGCCCTTTCAAGGTCCCATCCAGCCTCAGCCCATATCTCTGCTTCTGTGAGTTGACACCGTACCAGTCTACACAGTACCTTTCATTCAATTTCCTTCTGATCTTCCATCATGAAGAGCCTCAAAATTACCCTGGATTTGCCCATTTTCCTGTTTATAAAAGACTTATCTGTCTAAAGAGTCCAGCAGATGTATTTCTGTGGCTTGGAGGATTTTCAGACTGCTTATGTGAGAGGAAACACATCCTGCTAGGGAACACTTACAGGAAAACCCCCCATGAACGGCAAAATCCTGTTCAACCCATTTGGATATCTGGCCCTTTAGAGGGCCAGACAATCAACCTGAATGGCCAGTTTAAAATATTAATTCAGCCAGTGGCCATTTTCAGTAAAAACACTTCACAAAGCAATCTTATGCAAAGAGTTTCTTTGCAGAATTTCGTTAGAGAAAGTTGGCACCTTTGAGTGAACGGAGGGTGTTTTACTTTTTCTTCCATACACGACTCCCTACATTAAAAGAACATTGTGGAAGTTGCAGTCAAGGACTCAAGTTAGGAAATGCTAGAATTAAAGTTGCCAGTGCAACCTTTCTAGGTTTTTTTTCCCCTCCCCCCCAAAAAAAGTAAATGGAAAAAACAAATTCGACCATGTGGCATCGTATTGACACCCACATGGCTCATCAACAGGGTTGGAACCACACAGATTTCTGCCACTTGACCTAACGGAGTAACTGATAGCAGGGCCTTGAATAGACATTTGTAGATGGAAACATCCTTACAAGATCAGTTCTGGGAGGGTATCTGATGCCTAACAGTTTGCATGGGAAAAAGTATGAAAATGCTCACGGGAGGGGTAGACAAGCAGGCTTCTGGGCTTGGCGTAACTGGTGGGGCCCTAAAGCTAAGAGGGGGCACTGGTTCCTTCTTATTGAATTAGCACATTATAACAACTCCAGGGAGTTCTCTGCCACAAGATATTAAAGCAAGTTGCTTCCTCTAGAAAATGTTAAGAGCCACAACTGCAGTCACACTAGGAATGCTGGACGCTAAAAGAGATGGCCATTCTTATGCTTCAAGGCCTCAGCTGATGACCATTTAAGTTAGAAGACCTTCAGCCACGTGGCTTCATCATGGGCAGTCAAGAGCATCATAAAGGGGCTGATGAAGGATTCACCACTTCCCAATGCAACACCCCACAAAGACCATTCAAGTTCTGCTGCTCAGTTTTTTCAAGCCTTGTGATATTTGGCGATTTCCTAAAGCCTCAGCTCTGTAGTCAAGGGAATACATGAGAACCTCAGATTTCATTTAAAGAAGTAGAAAGCTGAATGGAGAAAATAGACTCTTGGAATGCTTTGATATGGCAGCTCCTGAGTTATTTTTTAATGTCTGGACAACATGCAATATATTTGCATAGCACTGTAGCAAGATTCAAGCTCTGAGATCCTCTGATGGACCAAGCGTCTTACAACCCTAGTGAGTTACGGCTCACGTCACCCTCAGTCTCTTTTTACAGATGAGGCAATGGCGGTTCAGAGAGGTTGAGTGACTTGTCTAAGATCACACAGGACGCCTATAGCAGAGGCAAGAAAAAATGCCGAATAGTCCGAGTCCCAGATCTCGTGCTTTTAAACACAAAGCCATTCTTTCTGCCACATCTCATTATTAGGTTAGAAAGCTTCAGAGGCATCAGCATCAGAGGGACCATTCACACCAACAGCAGCAGTGACATTCGGGAAATGTTAACCCAGGCTGCACATTATCACAGCCCTAGGATGGAGCTGATTTGCATACTGAAACTCATCTGCCTGGCCACTGGAGTCCAGACTGAGCAAGGAGCATCCTACCTGAGTTCAGTTCATTTGAAAGAAAAACGGACGAGAAACTCAACAGCAAAGTCTCTGGCTGTCAAAAACAACTGGCAAATTCCATTGTGCGATGAAAACCTAAGCCACATAAACTAGCAGGGAAGAAAAGGTTTCTTACCTGTAACTGGTATTCTTCGAGATGTGTTGCTCATGTCCATTCCACTTTAGGTGTGCGCGCGCCGCGTGCACGAATTGCCGGAAACTTTTCCCCAGCATTCCCCGGGGCCGTCCGTGGAGCCCCCTACAGTCGCGCCTTCGCGGCGCACTATAAAGGGTCCCGACGGCCCTGCCCTCCCAGTTCCTTCATGTCTCAGTCCGACAGAGGGGTAGGTGGGTGGGTGTGGAATGGACATGAGCAACACATCTCGAAGAATACCAGTTACAGGTAAGAAACCTTTTCTTCTTCTTCGAGTGATTGCTCATGTCATTCCACTTTAGGTGACTCCCATAGCCTTACCTGAGGAGGAGGGGTCGGATCTCAAATACTTGCTGCCTGAAGGACCGCTCTGCCGAGCGCTGCGTCCTCTCTGGCCTGGTCCACGATGGCATAGTGCGCTGTAAACGTGTGTACAGACGCCCAGGTGGCAGCTTTGCAGATATCCTGGATGGGGACCGATGCCAGGAAGGCTGCCGAAGACGCTTGGGCCCTTGTTGAGTGGGCCGTAACCCTCGGGGCTGACTTGCCCGTCAGTCTGTAGCATTCCCTGATACAATCCGATATCCAGGAAGCGATTCTTTGCGTTGAGACCGCCTTGCCTTTCATTCTTTCTGCTATTGCCAGAAAGAGTTGAGGAGATTTCCTAAAGGGTTTGGTCCTCTCCAAATAGAAGGCCAGGGCCCGACGCACATCCAGCGTGTGCAGTCTACGCTGTTCGTCGGTCTCGTGAGGCTTAGGGCACAGGACTGGCAAGAAGATGTCTTGATTAACATGGAAACTCGAAACCACCTTGGGGAGAAAGGCTGGGTGTGGGCGCAGACGCACCTTGTCCTTAAAAAATACAGTGTACGGCGGATCTGCCGTTAATGCCCTAATCTCCGAGACTCTTCTGGCTGAGGAGATGGCCACCAGAAACGCCACTTTCCACGAGAGGTACAGGAGTGAACAGGAGCCCATAGGTTCAAACGGGGGGCCCGTGAGTCTAGTGAGAACAAGGTTCAGGTCCCATTGGGCTACCGGGGCGCGGGTTGGTGGAAAAACTCTAACCAAGCCTTTGAGGAATCTCTTAACCAGAGGGTTTGTGAAGATTGAGTGGCCTGCCTCCCCAACGTGGAAGGCCGAGATGGCCGCCAGGTGTACTCGGACGGAAGAGCTTGCTAGGCCCTGCTGTTGGAGGGCTAATAGGTAATCCAGAATTATGGGGATGGGGGCCCTAGGCGGGTCCACATTCTTATCTGCAAGCCAGACTGTGAAGCGCTTCCATTTAGCCTGGTAACTCAGCCTCGTTGAGGGTTTTCTACTGCTGAGAAGGATGTCCTTCACTTGTTGGGAGCATTGGAGCTCTGACGTGTTTAGCCATGGAGGTTCCATGCTGTGAGGTGAAGGGTTTTCACGTCTGGGTGTCTCAGTCTGCCCTCGTCCTGTGAGAGGAGATCCGGCAAGCATGGTAGGGTTATGGGGGCGCTGATCGAGAGCCCCAACAGCGTGGGGAACCAATGCTGTCTGGCCCACGCTGGAGCTATGAAGATCACCGCCGCTTGGTCCTGCTTGATTTTGATTAGGGCCTTGTGGATTAGCGGGGTGGGGGGAAAGGCATAGAGTAGTCTGCCCCCCCAATGTATGAGAAAGGCGTCCGAGTACGAGCCCGGGCTCTGCCCTTGGAACGAGCAGTAGCTCCTGCACTTCGCGTTCGCCTCCGACGCGAAAAGGTCCATTCGGGGAGTGCCCCACTTCCGAAATATGTCCCTCAGGACATCCTCTCTGAGGGACCACTCGTGCTTCAGAAAGGACCTGCTGAGGGAATCCGCTAGAACGTTCTGCTGACCGGGTACGTACGCTGCTATCAGGTGTATTGAATTGGAGAGGCAGAAGTCCCACAGTTCCAGTGCCTCTCTGCACAGTCGCGAGGAGCGAGTGCCCCCTTGCCTGTTGATATAAAACATTGCGGCTACATTGTCCGTGCGGATCAACACTACCCTTTCCCGTAGGTGGGGGCAAAAGGTCTGGCAGGCCCGCCTCACTGCTCGGAGCTCGCGTACGTTGATGTGCGCCAGGAGGTCCCTTTGGTCCCAGAGGCCCTGAGCCCTGAGGCTCCCCATGTGGGCGCCCCACCCGATGTTTGACGCATCCGTGGTCAGGCAAACCGAGGGCTGTGGGGGCCGGAAGGGGACTCCTGCGCACGCCCAGTCGGGGTTGGTCCAACAGCCCAATGATTCGAGGACCTGTTGGGGAACTGACACTTGTCCGTTCATGCTGTCCCGAGCAGGGCGATAGATCGAGGCCAGCCACGTCTGACACGTTCTCATCTTCAGCCTTGCGTATCGTATGACTGAGGTGCAAGCGGCAAACAGGCCTAACAGCCTCAGGATCGTTCGCACTGTGCATGTCGGATGAGCTCTCAGCTCCCTCACAGCGCCGCTGATTGTATTGAAACGATCCTTTGGGAGCGAAGCCCTGGCTACGACTGAGTCCAGGGTCGCCCCTATGAAGTCTATCCTCTGAGCCGGAGAGAGGACCGACTTCTGGGTGTTCACCACCAGCCCTAGCTCGTTGAAGGTGCGCTGGATTAACTGCAGGTGCCCACTGACCTGGTCTCTGGTCGGTGCCTTCACTAACCAGTCGTCCAGGTACGGGAAGACTTGGATGCCTTGGCGTCTGAGGTAGGCTGCTACCACCGACAGGCACTTCGTGAAGACTCTCGGTGCGGCCGAGAGCCCGAAAGGCAGCACGGTGAACTGAAAGTGGGAGCCGCTCACAACAAACCTGAGAAATCGCCTGTGGTGTGGGGCTATGCTTATGTGGAAATACGCGTCCTTTAGGTCGAGGGCGGCGTACCAATCTCCCGGATCCAGGGAGGGAATGATGGAGGCGAGGGAGACCATCTTGAACTTGAGCTTCTTCAAGTGTTTGTTGAGATGTCTCAAGTCGAGGATGGGGCGGAGGCCGCCCTTTGCCTTTGGGATGAGAAAGTACCTCGAGTAGAAGCCTTTCCCTCTCCGATGGTGGGGGACCTTCTCCACCGCTCCCGCCTCCAATAACCGGCAGACCTCCTGCTGAAGCCGGTGTTCGTGAGTTGGGTCCCTGAAGAGGGACTGGGAAGGCGGTGGGTGGGAAGGGGGTGCAGAAGCAAATTGCAGGGAGTACCCATGCTCTACAGTGCGGAGGACCCACTGGTCCGAAGTAATGAGCTCCCACGCATGGTAGAAACGGGCTAACCGGTTGCGGAAAGTGAGTATGGGTGGATCCGGAAACGAGGTAGGGGCGCCGGCCTCGGGCGTACCCTCAAAACCCCTTTTTCTGGGAGGGAGGGCGCCGGGAGCGTCCTATTCCCGAGTCTGAAGCGCTCCCGCTCCTTCTGTTGTTCCGTCCCCGTCCCCGGTAGGAGTCCGGTCTCCGATTGTATCCCCTTGGTTGGGGTTGGGGTTTAAAATGTTTGCGCTGGGGAGCAGGGGTGTGGAGACCCAGGGACTTGAGAATTGCTCTCGAGTCTTTCAGGCTCTGGAGCTTAGAATCCGTCTGAGCCGAAAACAGGTCCGGGCCCTCAAAGGGCAGGTCTTGGATCGTCGATTGAACCTCTTGCGGTAAGCCGGAGGCCTGAAGCCATGAGCAGCGTCTCATGGCCACCCCTGAGGACATGGAACGGGCTGATGCATCGGCGGCGTCTAGGGCGGATTGTAGAAGGACCTTGGACACCACCTTCCCCTCTTTGACCATTGCGGAGAACTCTGGCCTCGATGGCTGGTCGAGTTTGTCTTGGAACTTTTCCATGGCGGCCCAGGAATTGAAGGCGTACCTACTTAGGATCGCTTGCTGGTTAGCGATCCTGAGCTGTAGCCCCGCCGTGGAGTACACTTTACGACCAAATAGGTCCAGCCGCTTAGAGTCCTTGGCCTTTGGGGTCGGGCCCTGGTGACCCTGTCTCTCCTTTTCATTGGCAGCCGCCACTACCAGAGACCCCGGGGTGGGGTGAGTGTAGAAATGCTCGTACCCCGATGATGGGAGAAAATATTTCCTTTCGGACCTCTTAGCGGTAGGGGTTATGGAGGCCGGTGTCTGCCACAGGGCCTTAGTATTGTCCCTGATAGTTTTGATAAGAGGTAGGGCGACCCTCGATGGGCCCTCTGGGGTCAAAATGTCTACCATAGGGTCAGCCTCTTGGACTACTTCCTCCGCCTGCAATCCCATGTTGCGGGCTACCCTGCGCAGCAGGTCCTGATGCATCTTAGCGTCATCGGGGACCACTGCCGGTGTCGTTCCTGCCACCGCCTCGTCTGGCGACGACGAAGAGGAACCCCGGGGGAGGGGCAGCACCGTCTGGCCCACGGCACCGGGACGGGGGTGCTTTTGGCGCTCGCTCCTGGCGGTGCCGGAGACCTGCGTGTCCTCCGCGGCGGAGCCTGGGTCCGAGAGGTCCGTAGCTTCTGGCGGGACGCTGGCCGTGTAGGAAGGGCGGGTCCTTGAGCCCGAGGCCATGGAGCGTGACATGCCGGAGGGCTGGCCTTGTGCCTGGTGGAATGCCCAGGGTGTCCAGAAAGGCCACTGAGATGGCATCTGCCAGTGGTGCGGTGCCGCGTGTCCCTGGCCCGAACGGTGCCGACGTGGACTTCTCCTGGGCCTGATCGACTCCGACTCAGAGTCCGAGGAGGCATAGCTGCGCGGAGACCACGGCGGAGCGGTGCCGCGCGGTGCGGTCGGTGCCGGCGGGGTACGGCGCCGGGGGGACCTCGACTTAGCAGCCTCCGTTTCCCGGTCGCTTTCCCTGTGCCGCGGGGACGGCGCTGGGCGGTGCCGAGGAGACCTTGGTCTCTTTAACATCGGGGGTTTTCCCTTGGATATCGGCGTCCTTGCCAGACTATGCGCCGGGGAAGCGACCTCCTCAATTAACTCCCTTGCCGCCTCAAAGGTCTCGGGAGTGGAGGGCAAGTGGATTTCCTCTTGCAGGATCTCCCTGGTAGGGGAACTTATCGGTACCGGACTCAACGAGCGTCTCGGAGTCGACGGTGCCGGGCCCCGGATAGCCTCCGTCGAGCGGCCCGACCCGGGTCCTGCTCTGTCAGCTCCCTTGCTCTTAGGTGCCGGGGAGCGGCCCCTGTCCACTCTTCTCTTTTTGGGCGGTACCGGGGAATGGGAGCGGTGCCGCCGTCCTTCATCGGCCCCTTTCTTCGGCGCCGGCGAACGGCGGTGCCGAGGTTCCTTGGGCGTGCCCTTGGAACGCGGCGAGTGCGGGATAGGAGGTGCGCTCCGCACCGAAGCCGCACCGGGTGTCTCCGGCGCCGGAGGGCGCAGCGCCTCCTCCATCATCAAAAGTTTCAGTCTCTGGCCCCTTTCTTTTTGAGTTCTGGGGCGGAAACTTTTACAGATCTTACAGTGTTGGCTGAGATGGGCTTCGCCGAGGCACTTGAGACAGGAGGAGTGTGGGTCGTCCAAGGGCATAGGCTTCTTGCATGCGCCGCACGACTTGAAGCCGGGCATGCCCCGGATCCGCTGAAGACAGCGGGCCCCCTAAATGTAGGGGGGGGGGGGTGTTCTAACTAAAACTAACTGTGAACTATCTTTCTAACTAACTACAAACAGGGGAGAACTCTTGCGGAGCGCAAGAGCGAAACGTTCCAGCAATCGCCACGAGCGGTAAGAAGGAACTGGAAGGGCAGGGCCGTCGGGACCCTTTATAGTGCGCCGCGAAGGCGCGACTGTAGGGGGCTCCACGGACGGCCCCGGGGAATGCTGGGGAAAAGTTTCCGGCAATTCGTGCACGCGGCGCGCGCACACCTAAAGTGGAATGACATGAGCAATCACTCGAAGAAGAATGTGGTTTTATCCTACGTAGGAAGGGTCACAAATTCAAAAACAATATTACCATTTTTAAATGGCTAAAATTGCTATTCCGGTCATAATGCAAGGGTGCTGGTTCTAACCTAGAAACTCTTGTTTGGCATCATTCGAATCCCCGTAAATATACCAGACCCAGAAGTACGGTGGTCTCAGAACCCCTCTGAGCCACAGATTAACAAGGCTGTAGAAAAATGCTCAGCTCTTATAAATACAGCTAGTAAAGACGACACGGTTTCTGAACTGGCAGCGCAGTACGCATGATATGCTAAGTGCATCTGCTGACTATACTAACAAGGCCATGTTTGCGGATTAGACAGCGGGTGATTCTAATAAAAGGTTCCTGACTACAAAATACATTTCCTTGGAGGGCCCTGAAGCGAATGATCTACTGCAGGCAGCTTTGAGGTCTCTCCCAGCCCTCTGAGGGCCATTCACAGGTAGCTGGGGTGATACTGGTACCGGACTATTTAAATCTCTACCCAGACAAGGCAACATGTCTAGCTGCATGTAATCTGTGTCATTTGCCTTAATTCCACAGCAATAAATGCACTCAAAATCATCAAGTTAAGCAAATTGTCAGGAGGATATTAATGGAAAGGGTAGCTAGAGAGGACAAGGAAAAAAAAAGCTACTTAAAAATCCTTGGCCCCGAGTTTTATGTGGACAAAATATGCAACATAAAGTAGGTACCAATTTCTTAGGGAAATGATGTAGATGACTCTACAATTAGAGAAATACTTCCACAGACAAACACTTTCAGATTTTCTAACTGATAGAGAAACGATGGGAAATAACTCACTTCCCTAATGTCTCTTCGGATTTGATTAGATCCGAATTTAAGTTTTATGAAAAATTATTAGAAAAAAAACAAAACAGGAAGAAGGTGATTTATTTTTAAAGACCAATTACTATTTACTTAGCATGTTAAAAAGTGTCTTAGGAACTTTGAAGATATATACAATGAACAATTCCTGCTGGAATAATAGTGGGGAATTCCTCATTCTGATTAGGTATTTGCCACCCCAGGAAGGGTTGTAGAGAGGAAACCTTTGGACACCATAAATGACTGCTTCTTTGAGCAGCTTGTCCTGGAACCTAAAAAGGAGAGGCAATTCCTGATTTAGTCCTAAGTGGATCTCAGGATCTGGTCCAAGAGGTGACCGCAGCTGAATCACTTGGCAAGAGCAACCATCCTGTAGTTCAATTGAACATCTTTCTAAAGGGGAGAAAATCCCAAAGAAACCCCTCACAGCAGAACTGTACTTCAAAATGGGGAACTACACAAAACTGAGAAAGATGGTTAAACTGACATTAAAAGGAACAATTTAATACTATTGTGCCTTTCCAGATCCTGAAATTTCAGTGGGAATAAAAACTGACTACACAGATATGAAACGAACCTCTCTATTGTCATCACCCCAGACAAGTGAAAATCCAAAACGCAAACAGCCCAATCAGTAGGAAAAAGTAGATTTTCAGTGCTGTTCTTCACTTGTACTATCAGGTGTTCTCTGTCAAGAAGGTAAGGAAATTAGGTTTTTTAACCAATTTTTAAATCTGCCAGTGTCCCTTTTACACTCAGCTGAAAGAAAGCCTTAGTGAATGAAGTTATCGTACAGAAGGTGGTTTGTGCCAGACCTACAACAGTCACATCATTTTGACAAAGAAGTGAATAAAAAGAGTGCTAATGGTGAAACGTACAATGAAGAGAAGGCAAATGAAGAGGGGAGTGAAATGCACTGTAAGTAAAGCAATAAATCCCAGAACAAAGTTCCAGGCCAGGAGAGCCAAACTCCGAACACTTGCACACGCAGTGAAATCTAACAGCAATATCTGGTTCCACAGCATCAGCGCTCGTGAACTCTGGGTTAGACCACCTGGCTGTTAAAAGCACCTAAGAGCAGCCTGTGCTGCCACTTCCATATCTGCTTCCACCAGTGAAGCTGTACCAGCGAGGAACTCTGGTTTTGAAGTTTGCTTGTTTAGACAAAGCCTAACAGGCTCAGGAAACTTTAACCCTGCACTGGGATACAGCCTTCAACTGCTGCTTTAGGACCCCAGATTAATGACTCTGAACAAACAGGACTTGGAAGAAGGAAGGCGCCTTGCAGATAAATGTCAGAGACCACAAAAGGCCTTCTCCAAATTTTCCATCAGCTCCCGTGTGGGAGATGTATTACCTCTACTACAGCCTACAGTAAGAAAGAATCTGTGGGGAAGTGCCCTCCTCACATCTGCATCTCCATCCAATCCCCAGAAACTGAGCAATATCCTTCCCAACCCAGCAGTGTGCTTCTGCCAGAGGCATCGACCCAGAGCAATGGACGGTACAACTCAGGGAATCGAGCGCATCACCTCTGTTGCAACGGAGCTCAGGGCTAGAACGCTGACCCCGTCCTCTGTGGTCAGGAAAACACTAGACAGGCGAGCACACAACCCTCTGTCCGAAACTACAGCTCAGCAATCCTACTAGAGAATCAAGCCCCGGACTCCAGTCGAGAGAGGTATGTAGATAATTAAACGCCTTCCTCTATGCAGCTGACCTAATTTTCTTATCGGTTCAACAATGCTAACAAGGCAGTATCAATCTAGTCTACCCATTGGCTTTCCTTGCTCTTCTGAAGGTTACAGATGGTCTCTGCCAGATTTATTTTTAATGAGCATGTCGCACAGAATTTTTCTACCCAGGAAATGAGGTACATAATGCCAAATATGGCCTCTCGTCTCCGCACAATACACACTTGTGAGGGTTGGAAAACACTTTCCCAATGGCCCGAGTGATGAAAAGTGGTTTCCCATGGAGGCACTGCCTTGGATCTCATTCGGAGTTCCAGGCCCCACCTCTTGCATCTATCTCTGGCTAAGCATCCATTGCCTGAGCACTTCATTTGCAACATTATTTGGAGTCATGGCAGGGAAAGAGGGTTTAAAATCCTTTCCCTCCTCATCACCTACCAGGAAATATACATGTTCACTTCCATTTTGCTTAAGCAATTCAGGCTTTTTATAGAATGATGAAAAGGTAGAAAACAGCCACCACTAGTGAAACTCAGCTGTTGATACAGACCGCATCCAATCTAGCCACTCCCGCGGTAAATATGAAGCTAAATTAAGACAGAGCTATTCGGGTGCTCAGATATCAGAGTTGAGCCTCACTACTCGCTTGAGGCATTTTTATAAGCGTGGGACATCTCATGTGACAAACGCTTAGTGAAGAAACAGGTCTGATTAGGTGGATTAAGCTTAAGAAGAGCAATGACCACACAGAGGGAAACCCTATTGGCTTTACGGTATCGTTGGAAATGCTACTCTACTTCTAGATGTACGCCACCAGCTATCAACCGAGAACTGACACGAGAAAGGACGAGAGGCAGAAAGCAACCGGGGACTGGATAAACTGCTCTATCTTCTTCCCAAGCTGCAACATGCCCCAGCATCTACAGGGAGAACCTGCAGTCCTGCAGATTTCTAAAGACAGAGTCTCTCTGATTGTGAAAGAGTCACAAGTGTCAATTATGTTGATACACTAAAATATGACCGTCCAAAAACCTCCACTGCAAACGTAAAGGGGACCCACTGTAACAGTGAAGAGGGTAAGTGAACAATAAGGCATTTCCCCACTCCAAGAAGACATAATTCCTGTATTTGGAATAGTTTCTTAATCCAAATGCTCAGTAAATTAGAACCCAGTTTAGGGAACCCAACTTCCCAGATTCACTCCCATCCTGACGGCTCAGGCAAGCAATAGATGAAGCACCGTTGCTGTGCAATTGTTCGGTACAGGAGGGCACCGCAAGCAATGAGTAATTGCCAGATACAGGCAGTCGTTTCAGTGTGAAAGACAGTAACGACCTGAAGAACGGCAAGTGTTGCATAAGTGGCTGAGTAAGTGTTTTCAAACTTTAATGCTGTACAAATAAGCTGCAAAATGAATTTCTCAGCTGTCCCATCTGGGATTGGCACTCACTGCTCCAGATTTCCACTTGCTACCCTGCCAGCTCATCTGGCCAAGCCGCCAGGAATCCAAAAAGTAACCCTGCCATTCTGTCTGTACGAAAACAAGCACTTTAATGTAAGGGAGGGGAAACCCCTAAAACTAACCTGGAGATAGTCCAGTGCATTAACTCGATTTTAAACCCTTATCTCGTGGTACCAATTACAGCTCCTGCAGCATCTGCTTCCTTTGTCTTACAGATGTTCTGTCTTTTCAGACCTTTTCCCGTTTCAGCGCAACGCTGTTATCCTGAAACACTGAAGTACAAAACCCGCCTATTTAACCACAGATATTGTTCAGTTTCCCTAAGGGTCTGTCTACACAGCGAAGAGAAACCTGCAGCTAGCCTGGACCAGCCGACTCGGGCTCACGGGGCCCAGAGTTTTGGGACCCTTCCATCCTATAGGTCCTGGAGCCCGGACTGAACAGTGTGGGGCCCAGGCTGGCTGGCACGGGCTAGTCCCAGATTTTGTCTTTGCTGTGCAGCTGTACCCTAAGAGTTCAGCTACCTAAGTAGGCAAGTACAAAGAACATTTGTCACCTCATTTAGAGGGCACGAACGAAGCATTTTGCCATAGGGATGTGTATTTAGTCACCTCAGCCTTTATTAACATACATACATGATGACACAAGATATTCCACAAAGCAAAGCTAAATTGGGTAGAGCCCGGACGGCGCATTACAAACAAACAGGAAAGTAGATCTCAGGTGCAGGAGACAGGAGTTTTCCTGCATACACAAGCCCATTTATGGCTATCTGTATGGCCAGGCGGCACACTGGATGGTCACTAACCGTCTGCCACCACCCCACAGGCACAATGCTGCAGCCCCCGGCTCTTTGAGCAAAGTTTCATCCCGCAAGCACACAGAGTGGTGCTCTGATCTGCAGCAGGCACCGACTGACTTCCAGGAGACAGGGAAAGTGTTCACAAAGATGGACCCCTCACCTTTGGAACGTACGGCTCTCTGGGGTGGGTCACACGCTTTCAACTGGAAACCATTGCTGCCTGGATAGATACATCACTGAGCTGCCTGCGCCCTGAGACTATGGTACCATGACAGCTGCTGAGCCTGACCATCCCAGGTGAGACAAGTACCAGCTTTCAGCATTACCACAGTACCCCCGAGTCCTAGTGATTGACCAGGACCGCAGGGTGCTAGGTGCTGTACAAACATAGAACAAAAAGGCAGCTCCTGTCCCTAAGGCAAGGTGCACAGCACAGAGATACCCTTCTGCAGCTGATGTGTAGGGAAACCGCAGGCCGAACAAAGTTGGGCGGCCTTTCCTTTCAAGCAGAGCATTTTAAGAGGCAATACAAAAAATTACACTAGTTACTGTACCTTTCTGGAGAAACGCTTAGCAAAGGGATGATCAGTCCCTGGAAAGCATAGCTTACCTCTGGTCAGGGAAGCTAGTGCCATCGGAACCGCACCTGCGGGTCACGCTTTGCTAAGACAGTAGAACGTAACTATCGCTTACAATTAAAGCGAGCATGAGCTGCCGCCACGTTTTCCCCGGCGTGAGAAGCAAACACAGCATGTCTGAAACGGTAAATACCTTTAACCGTAAACCATTATGGCATCCAGCTTACGCAGCAACAGCAACTCTCTCCACTCAATAAACCAACCCCCTTGGGAGACACAGTTTATATATTTCCACTACTACATGTTATGGAAGGTAAATGGCCATTTCTCATGTTCAAATCTCCTGAATACAAAGATAATTGCTTTTGATCAATACAATATCGTAAGACGGTTCTAGATGCCAGGGTGATGGGCCTAGTACAGACAACATGATCAAATCGGGGCATGGGGCTACAAGTTCAGAACAAGAAATAAGCAGCCAGGACTTCTGTGCTTTAGTCCAAAAACCCCGTCAAAGAATGGCCTCGAGCAGTCACTTACTCTCTCCATGACATAGTTTCTCAAGCCGCACACTGAGAATATTTATCTACTCCACAATGACATGGAGAGATCTAGTTGGAAGAGTAACTGGAGATAATGGGATGAAAGTTGGTACGTAAATACAAAGTATAATGGTAAACGCTATCACCAACACACACGGGGCAGACTGAATCGGTCAAGGAATTAAAGTGTCTAGGTCGGATGAACTGGCCGCACTCGTTTGGATGGTATTTAAAAACAAAGCAAAACTCTACAATGGGATCCATGACTGGTTTCTTGCTGATGACCATCTTCTATACTAAGTCGTCATCTGCATTATACTGACAGAGATCTGTCTCGAGTCCGTAGAGACAGATCGCTCTGCTGTGAAGTAGTGATCGCCTGCTAAGCTCTACTTATCCATCACGAACCGTGGGGTTTATCACACCAGGGTTGTGTCTGCCCCCCGGCCAATTCCTGAGTTGGGAATATTTTAGGATGTCGACATTTTGTATGGCAAAGAAATCTTCCAAACACAACGTTCCAAGATACCACCTTTTTCTGTTCACATGAGACTTAATTGGTTTCCAAAGAGTCAGTAACACAGTCACTATGGCAACAGTACAGAGGACAAATTGTGCAGTGGGGGGGACTCCCCATTTTTCAATATTTTGATCAAAAGTGACTTGAAGTCTCATTTCTACAGATGAAATATCTCTTAGATTAAGAAGGACGTAAAGCGTTTTCAAAAGACCCCTAGCAAGAGCCAGGTGCTGTACCAACAGAACAAAGAAGCGGTCCCTGTGCCGGAAGGCTCACAATCTACGCCCGGTCGACACTCAAAAAATAAGTTGCCATAATACATGTTGACTTATGTGGCTAACGTCCACACTTCTTCCCTTGGGTCAGTGCGGTGCGTGCTCACCGGGAGCACTTCCACAGAGGGGCAGGGTGGGGAGACGAGAGACCAGTCCCTCAGCTACCTGCCAAGAGCCCCAAAGGCTGGCTGTCCCCCCATTCCCGTTCCCCGCCAGGAGCCAGCCACAGGCTTCTCACCATCTCTGTCCCCCACTGGGAGCTGGGGGAAGCTTCCCTTCTCCCCATTCCCAGGGGCAGCCCAGCACGTCTCACATTGGGGTGTGGGGTTCAGCTGCCCAGCTGCTATGTGCACCCCCACATGGACCTGACAGCCACCTCAATTTCATGGCTCAACATGAAACTAACAAGGCTGCCCCTCTCCCACTGAAACTGACAAGGCTGCCCCTCTCCCACTGAAACTGACAAAAATAACAGCCCCAGCACCATGTAAGGGGACACTGTGTTGCCCTAACCAAGACACAAAACCCCTACGCTTCTCATCGAGGTGGTTTTATTTTCACCACCAAATAGTCATATCGACTCCTTTGTTTCTAATCAGATTGAATCACAAATGTGTTCGTTTCCATTGCTTTTTTAAAAGTGGATCACTGAAGGAGAAAAGGAAAAACTAATTATAATGGATTAAAATACAACTCTGTGACAAAAAATCATTCTGGTTCTTCAAAATGCAGGATACCATGGAGCATTAGAGACTTGCAGATATGCTCAGACCAGATGTAGCCTTTCACTGCACACCAGAATGCCTCTTGCCCATTACATCAATCCATTGCAAAGATAGTGCACATATTTTTAAAAGATATTATAATCTGGATGAGGCAAGCAGTATTTGTAATTCTTGAACTGCAGACCAATTATTCCAAGAGCAGAATTAAAATTGTCCAAAAAAAAAAAAAAAAAAAAGAAAGAAAGTGCAATTAAAAGGATTTTCTCTCTCCCTCCCGACTTTCAAAAAATAAACTCTGGGATACAATGCTTTGAAAAAGGTACAGAAATTCTCATTCCTTTCTGCAGTAGCCCTTCCCTTAACCTGCAAATTTAGCCTTATCTTATTGAATTCAAGACTGTCTCTTCTCTTACCCTCCTTTTCGTTGCATTAACAACTGTCAAAATGAGGAGATACGTGATTTGCAGCTCATTTTTTAAGTTTTTTCCTGCTTACTTTAATATCAGAAATTCAAGTCTTGTCTATCTTGGAAGATTGAGGATGACTAGGGAACGAGTGACATCCTAAGAGTCAAGGGCTTTTCAGTCATTGTTTACATTTTTGTTTTGTTAACACCTTCATCCTTGAACTTCAACAACTAGTTAACATTTTAAATAAACAAACGACATCTATGTTAAAGATTCAGCAAATATTACATGTCACATCACTATCATACACTGAAATCCTGCACAGATTCTAATCACTTTTTGTTGCTTCAGTGCTTACTTCTATTTTAAACTAAAGCAACAAACCTCACCTACTAACATAATTGCTGATGCTCTATAAAGGAAGCAAAGATTTACAGAGCCTCAAAGCATAGTGACCAGAGACGCTTCCATCAGTTCAGTGACAAATAGGTAAGGAGTTGGATGATCTCAGTACATTTCCTACTGGATAGTTAGGAACTTCTCACACCAGAACCAGCCCCTTTTACCAATTTCCAACACTAAAGATACAGCTACTTTCTGCCCTACAGGTTAGGACTGAAAGCAGACAGAACTTAGAAGGCGTTCTAAGACAGTCCTGAGGCACTTTGAACCCAGCCTCTGTGGTATCTGTGAGGCAGACAATTATGCTGTAATCAGGCATCTTTCATGAGCATCACTGTCACTTTTTGAAGCAGATCAAATGTCCTGGACTAAATTACAACATTTTAAAAATCTAAACTGTTTTATTGAAGTTGGCCAGCATGAGAGGATGAATTCAGCTCAGCCAAAAGAGGATTCAGACTGGTAAGAGAACAGACGAGAACTACCTAATGGCATGCTGAATACGCCTAGAAAACGGCCATCCCAAATCACTCCACTGAATCAAAGTCTTGTACAACATTCTGATTCTTGAACTGTGACAGTTCATGTGGTTGTGGATTTTAAACAAGCCGTTTCTAACCAGCCTGAATAGCCAGTAACCATACCACAAGTGAATTCAAGATTTTTTTTTTTTTGGCTGGGGGGGGGGGGGGGGGGGGGGAGATCAGGAGAAAACACTACATTAAAATGTTGTTTATATATACTTAAAACTAGGGCACTTGGAACTTGCAGCGACTTCTTGTTCCATCACGTCGTTAAGGAGACACTGAAATATTCATTAAAAACTGTTAAGTCTAAATGTACCAAAAAATTCTTGACAAATCAGAAATATGTGCTTGTGAGTTTGCATGAAACATTCTTCACCCTGGGAGTGGTGCACCGATGACCTCACCAAGCCGAAAACTCAAGCCAGGAAGTGTTTTGCTCAGGTCCTCAAAATAGGAAGCCAGCACCAAATTCGTCTTATTCATGGAAGCAACAGTGAAATTGAAAACAGTCACTTACATGCTCTTACAATTAAAATATAACATTGTACTTAAATGTGACTTTTATGAAGTCGCCATTAAAATCTTTAAGTTAAACACTTAAAAATCAGTTAGGTCCTTCATGCTTTTCTCTGCTATATCACTAAGGAAAGCTGATATTTTATTCTTTCGAGCATTCCATTTCATTGCTGTTCCACTGAATCTCTGCCTCGTGCTTGGAGTGAATCCCAGAAGTGACAGATGCAATAAGCATGAAGATTTAACTTGAAAAAGCCAATGATGTTTGAAAAGGCAGCTCACTAGAAGACACAGTAATCCCAACACAGTCCATAAAAAAAGACAATTGCTAATTAAAGCAATCTGTGTGCGAGGCTACGAATGACCACTAAAAATTGACCATTCTGAAGAGTGGTATCAAAAGCACCACAAAGTACAACTCCCTTATGCACATTACAGGTTTTGGGGTCATATTGTATCTATTGGAAATGCACAAAAAATAAACTTGCTTTGGCTTTGTATTTGATCTTTCACCTCTGTGTACACAGTCTTTAGCAAACATGAGTATTAGCTGTACCAAGATGTGGCGGTGAGCCTACAGCAACCTGTTTTTCTCTTTTTTGGTGCATGAAAGTGTTCCAAAACTTGCTATTAAAATCCACTTTCATATACTCCCAAGATATTTGCCATTTTCTCTAGCCACACATCCCTATCACATATGCATACATTTAATTCCTATGGCATGCACTCCAAACTCCAGCGTGTCCACCTGGCTTCTACCACCACGCTCTTCTTACATGCGTATGGAAACAGAGGTTAACGTGAAGTACTTTAGCTATAACTCATCCTAAGGTGAAGCAAGTAAAGGGCTTCACCAGTCAATAGTTTTCAAAACCAAATTATTTTATATGCTGCCAACATCTAGGCCTGATTATCCAAGCTGCATGCCGAGTTTCAATAGGTCTATTCATGTATGCATTTCCAAGATAGAGACTTTAGATTAATAACACACAAAAAATTCTACCACTAATGAACATCAATTGTCTTGAACAATAAGGGCACCAATCAGTTTTACTCTTCTTTCCAGTCAGCTTCGAGTCCATTTCTTTATCAGGTTCCTATGCACTGTCACGATACTGCACACTCTGCAGTTGAAACACTCTAACAGAATGTTTATTTGTTTAAAAATGGTAGCTATTGTATTTTGATTTACTGGAAACATTTCTATTGCTCTTTAGTTCTGTAAAAGCTTCTTTTATTAAGCAGAAATTGTGGCCAACAAATGACATCCCTTCAATTCCAATCTTTCACTTGTCAACATTCACAAAAGTAGCTTAATCAAATCCAAGAGACATTTCCCATAGTTTTGTGCTTTCCTTCGTTTTCAAGAGGATTTAGAATAGGCATCATTATGGTGGGACACCTGCTAGACCAACACAATACAAAATAAGCTTAAGGAAAACATTCTACATTTGATCATCTCTCCCCCTCTGTTAAATTACAGTGGCGGCATAAGAGCCTTTTACAGGAAGACATGTACATTATGTGGAGTTGACTAATACCCCTGCTTGTACATAGTCACCAATTTGAAAAACAAAAGAATCAGATTTCTTTTCACATACGCATATATATTATGTCACCCCCCCAAGACCTGTGCTATGTATGGCTCGGGATACATCGTCATGAGAACCTCAATGCAAAAGTCATTGTGTGAAAGATATACAATCCAGCCTGACTTTCTACCAAGGGGAAAGGGAGCATCCAATTTTTAAAATCAAGAGTGGATGTTTTTCTAAAAGATATGTTTAGGAATTATTTGGGGCAAGTTCTATGGCCTGAGTTCAACAATTCAGATCACAATGGTTCCTTCTGGACTTGGAATGTATGAACGTGGATCTCATAGTCCTTTCTTTTTTAAAGAGATACAAATTCTCCTTTCCTCCACGATGAGATTCACTTATCTATAGCAATGGCTCACAACATTTTCAGACTACCATATCCCTCAGGAATCCGATTTGTCTTGTGTACCCCCAAGTTCCATCTCAGTGAACAACTACTTCCTTAGGAAATCAGATTTCAGCTTTGAGCACTGGGGTTGGACTAGATGACCTCCTGAAGTGCCTCCCACCCCTAATCTTCTGTGATCAGACATAAAAAATCCAAAAAATTACAGCACGCTTTACTAAAAATTGCAAACTTTCTCATTTTTGCCATATAATAAATCAACTGGAATATAATTATTATATTTATCAGTATACAGAGCAGCATAAACATGTTATTGTCCATATGACATTTTAGTTTGCACTGACTTTGTATGGAGCCTGTTGTATAACTAGGGAGATCTCGAGATGAGCTGACATACCCTCTGGAAGACAGCTGTGTACCCCCAGTTGAGAATCAACTGATCTACAGAGAGCCTTCATTAGGAACTAATTTTAAGATATATTTTATTGCATCTCGAGAAGGATTCTGCTATGAGTCTAGGAGACGTTTAAAGCTCACTCACACTTTTCAAAAACCTCCCCATTCAGATTCTCCAAGCCACTGGGCTGTGACAGCACCCCACCGTAAAACGTGGCCAGGGCTGCGATCAGCACATGAGCCTGCAGGGAGGATGCCCAGGAAAGATCTCAGCCACCAGCAGCAGCGAATGTGAAACATCTCAGCTACCAGAGCCCAGCCTCGAAAAAACTCCCTTTGTTCCCCTCGGTCAGCAGAGAGCCTGTGTCCCCTCGTCTGTCCCTGCCGCTGGCCATTCATTCCCGGCTTTGTCCTCCTAACACAGACCAGCTACACCGCACCGAAGACACGCTCTGCCTCGGCACAGGCAGCATCGGTCTCCTCCCTCAGCCACGACAGCCCCATCCGCACCCCCAGACAGACAGACAGCCAGCCCCAGCCCACCCCCGTCTGCACCCTGGGTAGCACCAGACCCCCACCCACACGCCTCTGGCTCCCAGCCCACCCAGGTCCCACCCCACCAGCCGGGGGACACATCTACCCAGCTCCCCGCCCCAGCATCAACCCGCCCCGCACCCAGCATCACCCCCGCCCCGCACCCAGCATCAACCCCGCACGCAGCGCCCTGCTCCCCGCCCCGCACCCAGCATCACCCCCGCCCCGCA
>ML685954.1:5967506-5996343 GCA_007922175.1 Pelusios castaneus
GCGCCCTGCTCCCCGCCCCGCACCCAGCATCACCCCCGCCCCGCACCCCGCTGTAGCCGCACCCAGCCCCCCAGTCCCCGCCGCTGCGCACCAGGATCCCGAGCCACCGCGCTGCGTCCGCTCCTCAGCCCGGCGGAGCCGCCGCCCGCTCCGAGTCCCGCCTCTGCCCGAGTCCGACTGAGCTCCAGCCGCTCTGCGGTTCGGGCTGGCAGGCGCGAGGCGAGGCGGGGCGAGACACAGGCCCCGCCCACGGCCCGCCCCTTTCCGCACAGCACCCCGCCTCTGAAGGACGAAGAGACATTGAGCGGCAGCCGGAAGAGCCAATCACAGTGCGAGAGAGAAGCAACCTGTTCGGCTGCCCCAGCTACTGCCCTCTCCGCCTCAAGGACCCGCCCCCCGCGGCTCGGCCGGGGTCCTCCGCCCCGCCAGGAGGCCCGAGACCCTCCCTCCTTCATGCGGCGCGGGCGGGACCCCGGAGACACAGCGCCAGCCCCTCGCAATGCTGGCCCCGCCCCCTGCTCAATCCCCGCCCCCGTACGCAACCGCAGCCCCGCCACACCCAATCCCCGCCTACCTCCGTTAGCCCCGCCCCCATCGAGCCACGGTCCCGCCCCATCCAATCCCCGCCTACCACCATTGGTCCCGCCCCACCCAACCCCCGTCTACCTCCGTTAGCCCCGCCCCCATCGAACCACGGCCCCGCCCCATCCAATCCCCGCCTACCTCCATTGGCCCCGCCTCACCCAATCCCCGTGTACCTCCGTTGGCCCCGCCCCCCATCGAACCATCTCTGCTGTTCAATGAAACTACTGGATTGTCAGAGCTCCCAGCAGAATGCAACTTCCAAGCCATTACTCTTTGGTTCCTGCAAGGTGCACATACAGACACCAAGCAGGGTGGATCAGGCTCTCTCAAGGCTGAAGAACATCCCCCAGTTCACTGATGCACTGCAATAAGAACACTGTAAAATAAAGTGCTTGGCCCATTTTGTGCCATATACTACAGACATGGTACATGACAGGTAAGTATGCAAAGGGAAACTCAGCAAAGACAAATTTATCACAGCTTCTGTTGGGTCACAACTGGCAGAAACATCAGGGCATACAGTAGCTCCAAGTCAAACAAACAAACATGACAAAAAAATTAACCACAGCTTCAGTAAGTGGTAAAGTCTTCCTCGTTGTAAACAACACACATTGACAATAACCACTACGCACAAAGATTAGATTTAAAATTGGGTGCGTCCCTGGTGTGAGCTGCCTTTAGTGTCTAATTCCCGTGGATCAAAATTTTGCTTCTGAAATCCAGCTTAACAAATTTCCCATCCATCTTCATTCGCAAAAAAATCTCTTCATCAAAAATAAGAAACAATAAAAAAGCAATTTGGCACTACCTAAGTAATACTGCAACTCATTTTTTCATCTTAGAAGACTTGGAATTGTGATTCATAGTTTACACACATACACACGACTTGCTGAAGGTCACCCACTGAGTCAGCAGAAGAGATAGGTCTAGAACCCAGATATCTTGACTGCCAATCCCCTTGCTATAAATCTGCTCAGAACCATACACTAGTGCTGCTTTGCTGATCCCTAGGGTTTAACAGCAACTTCTACAGCACACACACAAGAGAGTAGGACAGGAAATGCATCCTTGTAATTTTAGTTGCACCTTTTAGGATAAATTTGGCCACCGTCTCTTCCAAAGCTGCCAAGTATCTTCAATGACCACAACTGACCAGAGTCTGTTTAGCTCGGGCACTTCTGGATTAGACACGTCCCAGGTTATGCCACTTCCCGGGACGTTATCCGTCGGTTATTTATTCACTCGTTAAAGCATGTTAATTCAGCACAAACACAATTCCATTTCAACAGCGTGAAGGCTCAGACTGCAGGAAACCTCAGGCCATTCCACCCTCCGCACACGCTATTATCTCCGCTCCTCAAAACAGCAGATTTACATCCACGTGGTGAAATTCAGCCCTGACGCAACTGAGTGCCACTTCCATTGAAATAAAGGACACGACTTCACATTTCTCTGTATGTTAGGGGCTTATCTTACCCGTTAACGTTAAATGCAAGGGTCAGTTTTTGTCTTTAATACAGAGAAACCTGAAATGGTTGTCATTCACATTCTCACTGGAGGGAAGGACATTAGATTACACTTCAGACGCTCTGATCTTTAGTATACGTTAAATACATTAGATCAAATGGTGATGACAGCTTCATTAAAGTGATTGAAGAGCCTTATTTGGGAGGGTGGGGGGCATTTCAGTTCTTGTCCTATGTTCAGCAGCTGCAGCAGTTCCTGAATGTGCTACAATAATGATGCATCTCAGTGAAACGGGCCTGTGGTGACCTCTTCCCCAGACCTAACTAAGCATTTATTGAGAGAGAGAGATAGAAACCTCTTTTGTTTGGGCCTTATGATTCATTCACTCCTTGGCCAGAAAGAGGAGCTACAGAATTATGCATTGACAATAACTAGTGCAGTAGAAGACTCTGATCTGATAAAAAAGGGATTCAGGAGAGGGTCCACATTAGCACATGTCCTTGAGGATAGGGAGGGAGGATGACTGTGTGGGTTAAAGTACAGGACTGGGAATCAGAAGGGCTGGATTTTATTCCCAGTTCTGCTACTGACTGCTGCCTGGCCTTGGGCATGTCCCTTCACCTCTCTGAGACTTCATTTTCCACGTAAAAAATGGGGTGGTACTACTGACCTGCCTTACAAAGGGGTTATGGCAACCTCCTGCAGTGAATGGAGTGGTATAGGGACTTGGAATATAATTAAGCTTTGCTTGCAAGGGCGAAAGCTTAGATGGAAAGTACTGTAGAGTGCAAAGTAATAATATTAGTAACTTTGTTCAGGATATTATATTATGATGATGATTATTAATGGAAGACTATTGTTGCAAATCACTTACAACTACATTATATAAAAGGGTTTTCTGTTATGTACACTCACAATTGTGTAAGATACACCATACCACATTTACCTACAAGTATAGTATATACATTCAGTATAGTCTGGCTTCACAGCCTCCAGTGTAGCCATTTAGTCAAGATTTTTTCTTCCCTTTTTAAATATTTCAAACCTAATTAAAATGTTGGGACACTAAATAAAAAAGCAGCAATTAACTGCAACAGATGGGGTTCTCTTTGTTGCCGGTCTCAGATACAGTAGATGATTAACCGTAAAGAGAGAGGCCAGAAAGAAGAACAAACAATCAAAAAGAGGGGAGAAAAAGCAGAGTTTTATTTATGAAATGGATAACTTGGAACCAATATTTCCTCTTGTACTGTCTATTAAAAAAAAAAAAATTCAGCCAGGAGCTGCACTGTAAACAGAGGCTTTTGGAAATATGTTGTAACATGTGGATTTATCATTGTTATTCCTGTAGCATTTCTTGTGACATGTCACATTTGAAATCTGCATGCTGATTAAGCAACCTATTTTGAATTCTTTTGTCATCTCTTCCCTTTTCACTCACTGCTATTAAAGGTCCCATTAGACAAAAGCCACAAGAGAGTCTGAAAAAGGAGACGAATGAAGCCAAAATCCTTGCCATCAGCCAGTGCCTGCCTGGGTCAGGTGGGTGCATTTCTTTTAAACATTAATTCCTCTGTGTGCTTATTTATTTTTGGTTTTGGAACAGCTAGACCATGACCATAACACAATGGAAGACTATTATTCCCTACCCATAGCTGAAGGCAAGACGACTCTCTGCATCTACCAGCTTTTTCTGTTCCCCAAAATGCTGCCTCTTTGCTGATGCAAATGCTTCCTGGCTGATGTAAATATTGTTTCAGGAGCCATATGCTCCATACTCCTTAGTCAGATAAAACTCCCACTGCATGAAGACTGGTGGGCTAGGCTTTTAAACTGAAACACAGGAGCCCTGAGAAGGACCGGCAGGGATGCTGGGTGTATTTAAGTCTTTCTAGTTGCTGGTAATCGGCAGGTGCACAGACATTTCATTTCACACCTGTTTGTTTTGTATTTTCCCTGGAACCTGATATGATGTGGCTTTAAACATTAAACCATTACTTCCTAAGCCTATGAACCTACTTCTCCACTGTTTGCACCTCATTCCCGTTTTGATTCAAGTTTCCGTCCTCTTTGCATAGCTGTAAGTGACAAGGCAGGGGGAATCCAGACCTATTTTTAAGTTAAAATCTACTCATTGAAAAATATTCAGGGTCAACATAGATTTCCAGTGTCTTAAAATGTGACTTTTCCCCCACAGGAAAACCTACAATAACCTACCAGATCATTAGTAGCTTGCTTATCTGAACAACCCAGTGCAGATCTGCGACACACCAGCAAAACCCCACCTACAACCCAACAGCTTTGCTTTTAGTTTGATATGAACCATCTGTCTGACTCGGGCCTGTTTTTACAGTTTTATCTGGTGAAAAGCACTATCTAAGAGCGAGGTAGTATTATTCAGTGTACAGTTAAGTCCCCTTTTCACAAAACAACTTAACTGGAGGGGCAGTTTTACTAAACTCAGCACTGAAACAACCTGGGATTTCCACTTTACCTTACTAGAGAGGTTTGCTAGATCCCAATTTGCTAAGGGTGGACCCGAAGGATTGCTTGATATTCACCAAGTAGCTTGAAGAGGGCCACCAACATGTTCCATCAGACTCATCTCAGCACAGAACCACCGCCCGTGGTTTTATTTTAAACTAGGCACTGCCATCCAAAGCTATAAACCCCGAGAAGTATTCGGAAATCCTGCCCCAACCAGAGTTCTCACGGCTCACCTTTTCTGGCTGGACTGTGAGGAGATGCTGACCCTTTGCCTTCTGCAGGCTTCTTCTTTTCAAAAGTTTTCTTCACATCTGCAACTTTAAGCACTTTTTCGTCCCCTTGATTTTCTTCCTCCTGCTGCTCCTCCTGAGCCGGGTCGAGCCTTCCTCCGCTGATTTTAGTTGCACTATCTGGAAAAGTCGCTTCTGGCTGGCTTTTGCTAGTAATAGTCCTACCGTCGTCTGGTGACCTTAGCACCTCTGACATTGCTACAGTCTCACTGAGACTCATTGCCAGACCTTCAGTTTGTATCCTGGTTGGAGGGGTTTTGGAGGAGATTTGCTGGCTGTTTGAATCAGATACCAGGGAATCTGCCTCAATTCTGAGGTTTTCTCCACTCTCAGGGTGAGGGATCTGGTTGTCATTCTCTCTCGATTCCCCAGCAATCCCTGTACAATTTGCAATTGCCAAGACCGTTATCTCAAGGTTCTTCACTACCTGCTTATCTTTATCAGACCTGCCTGCCAGATCCTTTTCACCCATCTGACCATCTGGGCACCAGTCTGCGGAGCTTTCAGTCAGAGAAGCCAAATTAACCGTCTGCCTACAGTTTCCTCCTACGTTGCTGCTTTCCCAAAGGGCACATGAAGCAGACTGCACAGCCGCGTCCTCTTCGCTCTGCAAGGCACAATCCATTGCCATGGATTTTCGCTCCCTGCTATCTGGCATGCTCAGGAAGCTGGGTTTATTTTCCTCCAAGGGAGAGTTCAGTGTCAACTTGTTAACTTGTCTGCCCTCTATACTACTTTCTGAATATGACCGGCTTATCTGTCTCTTCAGGGCTCCTTGAAAAGTGTTGATCATATTTACACTTCCACTTGCAGTCTGTTCTGTCCTTTGATAACTTTCCTGATGGCTGGCACTCCTCTGGATCAGAGGCAACTTATACTCTGTTATTTTCTTTTTCCCTTCACTTTCCGTGTGGACAGATGGATGAATTTCTCCCTCTTGGCTGGAGATACTGATTTCAGTTTCCTCCAGCCTATAAACAACCGCGTTCCCTTGCCTGCTTTCAGCCTCCTCTCCCAAATGTCGCTGTCCAAAGTGCATCTGTGAAGAGAGGTCACCTTCTGTACCTTTCCCACCTGCTTCGGCCACGGTTCGCTCTGCAGAGCACGACTCCTCAGCCATCAGCCTTCTGGTCCCTCTCGCACACACTCTTCCACTTATTTGTAACTTCTTGGTGGTAACATGCACATCATAATCAGGGTCCTTAGGCTCAACTCTCTCCTTTCGGAGCTCCAGGCCCTCATGGCCAACTTGCTTCTTACTCAGCAAACCGGAATCGTCGCACTTCATCTTGGAGGTGTTTCTGGAGAGAGGAGAGTCTCTTCTTCTCATCTTACCTTTGTCATCAGGTACGTTTCCAGAGCGGTGCCGGGTGGAGGCTTCCATCACTAATAGATTGGTACTTTAATCACGCATCCGAAAGCTTCAAACTGACAAGCTGAACTTTCTCCCCACGTTGGCTCTGTTTTCCCCACCACCTTCTCTTTGTTTCTCTGCTCAGTGAGACTGGACACAGCTTGGAAGCCTCCCTTTCTAGGTGATAGGAATCAGCATTATTTTGAATCACAGACGCGCGTGTTGGAAAACACATCCTGGGAGGACGGAGTCCATTCCCTCTGGCAGGGCCGGATGTCGTCTCCTGATGATGGAGGTGTCACAGGATTGATATGACACTTAACATTCGCCAGACTTATTCCCTCTGCGTAGGCACAACCAAATCCTCTGGCTTCCAATCTTTTTTCCAAGTGCCTAACACCTTACATGGAGGAATTGCTATATATTTGCAACCTCCCCCAGTTAATCTCCCTCTTTCCCCCAACGGGTTGTACTGGTCATTTCTTGCAATTCCCTATGGTTTCCCTTTGGTGGCTGATGTTGCTACAATCGCCACAGCTGTTTCCACGGTTATTTACAGTCAGATCATTTGTTGCAGTTCATCTGTGCTGGATCATCTTTCGTCAGCTGTTCTGCGGTTTTTATGGGGATCTTGGAAATAGATGGCCACACCCCTGGTGCATTTTCCAATGCTTTAACATGAGCCTCTGTTACAAACCCCTTCTGCCCAAACACTCCTTCCTTGGAAGCTGTATGCAGAGCACACTGATGCTGGGACCTTGGGCTGGGTCCCAGCGAACTTGGGAAAGATACTGTATGCACAAAGTATTTAGGGCAAAGACAGCTTGGCTGGAATTATCTGCAGGAATATGTTATTGTTAAGTGAATTGCTGTGACATCCAAGTATTCTAGAGATAAACAGAGAAGCCCAACACCAGCCTCAGAAACAAGATTCCATTAAGAGACAAAAAAACCATACACAATTTATCAAAAATCCTTAATAAAGTTCTGGGCATTTCTAAACAAACCTTCCTGCAAACAGTTTCTCTCTCCAGATTACAGATCTGCCAAACAAGCGCCTGTAAACGCTCTTGCGAAGGAGGCAGAAGGGAGGGGAAGGAGAGAGTTTTCTTTTTTGGAGTCCTAATCCATTTATACACAGCCCCAAATGCCTGACATTTACACTAATGGTGATCATGGCATGCCATCAATGACCTACTTCCATCCCATAGGCTCTCCCCAGATCTTTGCCTTTTAGGGTGTGGTAGGTGTCAGGCATCCCTATTTGTATCTCACGCAGAAGACTTGCAAAAGGGAAGGTGTAATAATAAAAAATCACCTAGAAATACGAGAGTCTCTTAGCTGTGTCACTGTGCCGACAGAATCCTCCCCACGTCGCTCAACAGTTACTTCCTAAAGTGTGGGACTCAGTCTCTGGCTGGGCGAGTTTGTTCTGTCTTTCTTTGTTCCTGTTGACGGTTGGGGGCTAAGATGGGGAGCCAGGGAGAGGCAGGCCCTTCTGAAAGGAAGTCTGATGCACAGCACGAGTGGACCTGTTTGTTTAACAGCAGAAGTTCAGAGGAATTTTTAAAAAATTATTTGATTGCTGGCAAAAGGTTCCACACATTTTTCCTCCCATTCTTTAAGTTCCCCATCTTCAAAGCATCTGAGTAAGCATCTTTCCTCCCACAAAAGCTCCTGCGATAAATAAATGCGTTAGTCTTTGAAACAGCCACCAGACCGATCGTCTGTCATCCCTGCAGGTGGATAACCAGTTCTCTCCACTGGTTTGCAACATCCACCTCCTCCCCCATTCCCACCCCATCTGCATTTCTGAGTAATATCTGGAGAAAGTGGCGACAAATCTTAAGGCCAGATAAAGACATCAGATTCATATAAATTTGCCTTTGTCTTGGCAGTTCCCTCCGTCTGAAGGGCCATGTCTGTGGTGCTAGCCGGGCAGGCTCCATCCCTAAACACTTTCAGGCACCATCCCCACGTTCTCAAAAGTACTGAAGCCATGGAGCTAACAGTAAAGTAACAGATGCTACTGGGGAAGCCAGAGTTCCATATCTCTTCCCATCATAAACGGGAGATAACATTTCGATTTATTGGCTAGATCTACACAGTAGTTTTATTACCTGGAATTGATTTCAGAGCTGCAGGATAAGGTGAGAACCGCTTGATGCTTCAAAACCAGGGAAGAGGGGCTGGTCCTGTCTGCAGCTTCCTGGGAATGAGGGGCAGTTTTCCAAAACCAAGGCATTTCCCTGAATTTGCGAAGCAACTCCTTGCGAACCACATGAACTGCAAGGGTTCCCAGCCCCTCAAGCTCCAAGAACAGCATTGCCCTAAGCCCGGCAGTCACACAAGTGACAATGCGACCTAGCCTCGAGTTTCCTCACTCCAGGGCGCTTCACAGCAAGTGTTTCATTTCGGAGAGCACCTGGCAGGCCTTGAGAAGTGATCCTGCAACGTGGCCGGTGGCTGTTCTTTAAATCTACGCATAAAAGGGGGCAGCAGTAAAATGCTTTTAGGGAATATGCTACCCACTTAGCCAGGGCTGAAGGTGGAGCAGATTGGCCCGGCGGCTCATCCGTGGTCACACCACCTGCTTATCCAATTACATTCCTGAAGCTGGCGCAATAAGCAGAGATCCATACACACACGCGCTGGCCGGGGCTCCTACGCCCCCATTCGGCCCACAGTGCGATCAATACACACTGGGCAGCTAGAGACTGCAAGTGACGGGGCCATAAAAGGCTCCGTAAAGAACAAAAGCACCTGCTGGCCAGAAGAAACAGGGCCCAGTGCATCCTGGGATGCCCTGACCTTGAAATTTGCTGCAGAGACCCACCCCTGGCCTCCCAACTCTGGCTCCAAATCTAAGCTGCCGCTTAGAAGAACATTTACATTTCTAGCCCATTATGGCCGCCAAGGACGCTGTCCAAATGTGACCAGAGTATAAATTAATAGAGTCGTCTTCACGCAGCTGCAGACAGCTTGAAATGACTAATCGGAAGAGAGGAAGGAGGCTGCCCTGCTTCTCACAACAGTGTGTTAACCCAAAAACACAATGCTGGTCATGGATGGATCACGGTGGTTAGCTAGTTCATTACGATGTATTCTGCCACAATCCCATAGCCCCCATCCCAGTTTTTTATAGGTTCCAAAAGCGCCCAGTGCCCTCCAGCCAGCTGTCAGGAACAGCAGCTTCTACAAAGCAGTTGCACATTGAGGAAGCTGTTAGGGCCCTACCTTAGCACTTCAGAGACCCAGGTGCCACTCCCTGCTCCGCCACAAACTTCCCGTGTGACCTCGGGCAGATCACTTAATTGCTCCGTGCCTCAGTTTCCCCAGCTGTAAAAAGGGGGTGGAGGCAAGTCCCTGTCTCAGAGAGGTGTTTTAGAACAAATACGCAAAGGTAGTGATGGGCTCAGCTGCTACGGTGATGGGAACCATAAATACCTTACAAAACCAGCCACCAGACCCGTGGCAAACACAGAAAATCTGAGGGCACAGTGAAAGAAACACCGCGTAGTCTGAGGAATGCTAAGCAAGTGGGCCAAGAATGGAACAGACCACAGGGGCCAAACCCGCCTCTTGCCAGCGATGATCTTTACAAATCAGGTCTAGGGCACGTTAGCAGGTGAGGGAAGCTTGTCAGGGACTGCGGTGGATTCTCCATCCCTGAGGGTTTTGAAATCAAGCTTGAACATTTGGTTTTTCTAAAAGATCTGCTCTGTGAATTATCTGGGGGAAGATCTCCGGTCTGTGTTACACAGGCGGTCAGACAAGATGGGGATAGTGGATAGTGGAAGCTAGTCATCCCAATACAGCAAGGTGTTCACAGAATTCAAGTGGAATTACTGCCGATGCTTTCATCGCTCCAAATGCCAAGATATCCAGGGGTGACACAAAAAGATTTCTAGGAGGAGCAATGGGATTAAGCAAAGGGAAATTTAGGCTGAACATCAGGAAAAAGTGTGCTAATTCCTCAGTGATTCCCACTGTGAAATAGCCTCCTGAGGGACGTGGTGAACACCCCAATCAGCTGACTCATTTCAAGCTAAACTGGACAGATCCTAGAAAATATCCACAAGGAACAAACAATCCTGCAGTGCTGGGGTCAGGGGACAGAGAGGGCTACAGGGCCCAATCAGAGATTTCCCAACGCTAATTTCTATGATAGTCTTTCGTCAATGGCTTTGTCACCCCAGGGACTCACTCCTGTTGTTATATCCTAATGATATTTCACGTTCCAAAGGGGTAGCCGTGTCAGTCTAGTTCAGCAAACCATTCTTCCAGGTATGGGAGCGAGAGGGAAGTTAGGGGAACGTTACATCCAGGCCACCTTACATATTGCACTGTGGTCCGACACTGCCTGATGGCTTCCTTAGGTACTTTATGTGCAAGCTGCACAGTCTGGTAACAAGCCTATAAATAAATTCCATGCCAGTCATCAAAAACAGATGGAATTTGTGTTGCTCCAGATGTTGTCTGGTTTCGCCATGGCAACATCATAACAGGATATAACTTTCAATCATAACAAGAAAAAAATGCACTTACCGGTAGCAGTAGCAAGGTTTCGTCAGGTTTATAGCCCTGGCTCACAACGGCTGCTTGTAAATTTTTTGTATGTACCAAAGCCTAAAGAGACAAACCTTCTAACAGCTTCTGAATGGAGGCATCCGGCCCCTTTGGGACAAGAGAGGAGCAGGGGAAGTCTCCTTCCAGGATTCATTTAAGGAGAAAGTTTGATTGCATCAGTAAATAACCAAATCAGAGCTCCTTCACAGGCTGGCACCTGCTTCGACGTGGTTTTGCTGAAGAATGGAGGGCAGGGCAGGGGATCCAGCTGCGCATAACAACAGGCAAAGGTTTTGTTTTTTCTGAATTGCAGGGCTGATTTTCTACAGTGCACCTGCCAGAGTCAGGCCCTCGTGTGTAAAAACTGAACACAAGCAGTGTCTTCATCCCCCAAACTGGACACCTCCATCTCCCATGTCACGGGGAGGGTTCTCGCTTACAAGAAGGGGACTGTTTACAGGCAGAGGCGGGTGTCATTAGCCTCACGCATGCACAACTTCGCGAGGGCCAGAGCTGCCGCCCAGGGTACAAGCCAGGTTCACAGGGCAGACAGAGGGATGCAGTTGGAGGGTGGTGCTTCCACAAGAGGCAATAGTTTATTCTGATCTAAAGGGCAATGCAAAGCCATCAGGCGGGGCCGTGCAATCCTAATTCATAGCCGAGCACCTCATTGTCAGGACTTCGGCTCAGCAAATTCTGCTTTCTTCCATCACATTTATTATGGCAGCCGCTACGAGCCAAGAGGCCAGTTGTGGTGCCAGGCGCTGCACAAACCCAGAGCAGCTGACGTTCCCTGCCTGGAGAGCTTATGGGGTGGCAGAGGATTTGCTGACCCCTTCCTTCAGGGAAGCTTTGTCACTCATCTCTAGTCCATTGAGAAGAGAAGCAACAGGATCTGCTGCCCTTCCTGGGTTACTCTTCCACCCTGCCCATGGGTGGAGGGACTTTTTTCTCTTTGGAGGCCCAACTCCTAATGGAGCCTCTGAGCCTCCTTCCTGGACTCTTCCCCCAGTCTGGGTCCTAATTCCCAGTCTAGCACTAAGCCATGTGCCCCAGGAGAGGGGGGAAGGACTTTTCCCAGGCCTGCCATAGCCGTCTCCTTCCCCAGCCAGTCTCCATTCAGGGCCAGGCCCAGGAACCCCGCCCGCCCAAGGAAACCACCCAGTGGGGTCTGAGCATTGAATGGAGCCACCTGATCCCCAGGCCATTGGATCAGTTCCATTGCTCTCTCCTCCTGTGGGCTGAATGTTTGGAGAAAACATTTAGCCTCTGAAACAGCTCTACTGGCTACGGAGCTTTCCTGCCAGGCTGCTACCCCGGACTGTGTGTGCGGTGCTATTTCATTTCCGCCATCAGATCAGCAGCAAAGGCTGACCTGGGTAGGTCGCCCGCCTTCCTCTGCCGTAATGTGGCCCAACGGAGCCGTCTCACCACCAAAGCCTTCCCCTGTGTACTAACGTGCATCCCCTGCAGCTGTATATTAACAGCAGCGCCTTGGGCACTATATGACGCCACCCACTTCAATGTCAAACAGCTTCTGCTCGTTCTCCCGGCTCAGTCGTTCCTCAGACTCTGCTGGGATTTTCCAACCTGTACGACGCCAGCAGGTGTAGACTGTGATGAAAGTGACACGCGGCCACCAGGAACTGGCCTGAAGCCACCAATTCCTTTCACATCTGAATTTCAGCCTCTATTGCCCTGGGCTGGCCTCAAACCCATGACATAGACAGGAGAGTCGTCATGTGTTGTTACTACTCCTCACTCGGCCATTCAACCACCCACAAAGACAGCTTAGCTAACTGAATTCAGACATCTAAAATAAAGAGAATTTCAAATCAAGCTGTTTTCCTGGGTGTACATTTTCCCCCAACGCTAAATATGCAATCAGCCAATTTCGGCTCTGTTTAACGCTGCAGCAATCAGACTGCCAGCCTTCCCCAGTAATCTGGAGTGAGCACAGCTCAGACAAATACCAAGCAGCAAAGAGTTTCGAAACCAAAAAGGAAACGGGATCAGCCATAAAAGGACACAAGTGTCACAAAGGAGCGGGTGGATCTCCGCGGTTCAGAAAACTTTTTAAAAAAATCAATACATCAGTGCCAGCCTGCACTTTGAAGCCAACTCTTTGGAGACTGGAAGTTGTAGGGGTCCAGGGCGGGTGTCAAATGATCGGCTGGTGAACTCCCCTTTCACTTACCACAGTCTAAATCTGAGGTAATGCAACCATAGTCGATGGAGCTACCCTGGATTTACATTGGCATTAGTGAGAATGGAAACGTGAGGCTCTGGCTGTAAATCAGAATGAAACCGACGAGATCTTTCTACAAATTGCAGGGCTCGGCTCTGCTACATTTCCATACAGGCACTGCTCGCCCAGGTGCTGAATTCCTCTCCAGAGGGCTGATCTTTCCCCCACAGATGAATTGCTATAAAGGTCATAAGCATACTTCAAAAACATGCTGTTTGGCTCAACAAACAAGCCAAGTCCATGGGGCTATACAAAGAGCTGAGGTTCCAGAAGGATACTTTATAAACCGAGAAAGTTAGAGCTGGCTTGAAATATTCCCTGCACCCCCTCCTGGCTCTAATCTCTCTGCAGAAAATAGTCGCGTGTGTTAATATTTGGACCAAACCAGAGCTCACGTGACATTCCCGGGCACTCCAGAAAGGTGTTGGCTGCCTAACTCATTTCAGTGACTTCCCGGCCTGCACTTCTCACACTTCATATTTTGAGAAGTTGGCAAGAGATTAAAATAGATGTGGAATAGCGGCTATTTCCCAACATCCTCACAGCAGCGTACCATTTACTGGGCCCTGTGCTGGCAGCCTCTGCCGAAGGACCCAGTGGGTTATGGAGACCCATCTCTCCCGGGAGAGCACAGAAAGCCTGGCAGTGAAGCGTGAGGTTCCCACTCCTCCTGACCCACGGCTAAATGACAGCTGCCAGTCGCCAGGGCCCTCAATTTGGAGCCAAATCCATTTTTTAAATGTAGCTTTAAAACACTGCTTCTGGTTGGGGTTAATGACATTCTCCCAGACAATTGAAGAGTGTGCCAAAGCTGGAGAACATCCCCAGCCTGCGTTTGTTACTCTGCCAAGGTAAACACTGACATTTTCTTCCCTGAAGCAGCTTAGAGAGCAAGAACAATTCCAGGCAGTAAGAAGACTCCTTACAGGCTCCCGAGACGAACGCTAGCTGTTTGCCTTTAAAGGCAAAATCTGGTGAATGCACTGGAAGGCCTGATTCGACGGCCTATGGACCTTTGGCCTGGAGCACAGTTGACTCATCGCGAGAAAGGCTCCATTTTCCCAGTTACATCTTGTAGCTTACAATTAATCTGCTTTAATGCTAGTTATTTGCTCTTTGAAGGGGACGTTAAAGCCCAGGTTTCCACTCCCCATGTCCGCTGGGAGTTAAAGAACCCCTGGCACTGTCAGATAATGCCACATATCCGCTCAAATAAAACACATTCTTCCATGCTGTGGACAAAATATTGCCTACCATGGAATAGCTGGTTGCTTTCCTGCACAGACACCATTGCTATTGGCATTTGACGAATTACTGGACAAGATGCTTTGAGATGCTCAGTCTGAAAGTTTCCTTAAATCCAAACTCTGGTCTCTTGAAATAAAAATTATTGCCACTGTATATTCATTTACTATTCCTCCTTCTTGCAGTCATCAGACATGTTTCTATTTTGAATAGTGCCCCTTCCCACCAAAAAAACGTAAAAGACTTGCAACGTGGCCCACAGTCAGATCTGATTTCCAGAAATGACATACCTGGGATTAAATACACCCAGCGAAGAAAAGGGTAAACATTCGCAAAGTTAAAAGACAGCCACGTCAGTGGGGGATGAGAGTCAAATGCTGGTGCTAACAGTGAAGAACACTGGGGAGCCTGTTCTGGGAGCGTCTCCATCTTGCTAAGTCGTCGCAGGGACCCTCTTCTTTTGGAGCACTCGTGTCTGCGGCTCAGAATCTCAACCCAGTCCCCGTTTTTTTATCCCCTTCCTCGCTACCCCTAGGTCCAGCACTCTCGGGGTCATCTGATTCAGGAAGAAAGCAAGTCTTTGATGTGATACACTGTGCGAGATCTTACTGGGGCCAAATTCACACTGTGGGTAAACAGGTGGATTTCCCCCTTGGCCAAATTCAGCAGGGACGTGACACACCAGCGGTGGGAGGCCACGGGCTGTACGTGTGCTCCAGTCTGGCCTCAGTGACTTACAGAACGAGTGGAGGAAGAGGGCATGTAACAGAAAGGAAACGTGGAGGAGATAAAACCTGCAGGGGAAGAGGGAGGCTGCTTGATTTCACACCCACGTGCTGGTTCCTTTTCCTTTCCGGCTTCATGCATCATTACTACCCCTTGACACACAACATTTCACTCCTTTGCAGCACACAAGCTCCCCTCCCTGATTGTTCCTGCCCACTTGCTCCTGGAGTTAGATTTTGATCTCAGTTACACCAACGCAACTCCACTGGCTTCCATGAGCTGGCAGCTGGCGGTGAGGAGGAAGATCAAAATCTGGCCGGTGACATGTAACTCGTACCTCGGCGTTCCTCATCAGCAAGTTTGGCTCTGTAGGTCAGCCGCACAGGCAGTGGCTCCTTCTTAGCGACAGTTTGCACACAATGTTTCAGAGGCATACAAGGGAGCCGTCTGCTCTGCCACGCTGAAGGCAAGCGGACGACGACGTTACTCAAGAGATGGTTCACGACTCACTGGTGAAGAAAAAGATGTTTATTCTCCTCACAAGAAGCACATGTGACAATATACAGTACACTTTTACCAACACAAGTAAAAAAAAGTGCATTATGCATCCCTACTGCAAAAGTACAGTACAAAAGATACTGCATATTTAAATATAAAACCAGACTGAAGAAATACAATGAATAAAAGGAACACTGTTATCGCAGGAGTACGGCAATGCACTGAAACATCCACTCAGACACGTCTGGAGTTTCTCTAACGAGGGTGGCCACTACTCGGGGACTTTGGCTCAAGTCTCAGGTGAGGCGAGCAGACCGTTTGCGACACAAATGGGAATATCGGTTAGTTAAAGAACACATTGAGAAATGAGGGCCACAATGGTGCTACTTCTAAAACAGGGAACAGAACAAGCATACGCTGGAAATGAGGTGCCAGTCTGGCATTTCAGCTTCGATGTTGGAGTATGCAAACTCTCTCAAGCGTAAGGGTGGCCTTCCATCTTTGGAACATCTTGTCAAGCCCTCCCTCGCCGACCCTGTCTGCAGCAACGCAAAGAGAAGTCATAAGCGGCAGGGAGGGGGCAATGGAAGATGGAATTTACGTGGGATCCATTTACACACCCCATCATTTTACCCGTACGTGTAGCGAAGGAGAACTGGTTAGCAACTCTGAGATCAAGGACCTTCAGAGTTAGACAGGGGTGATACACTCCTGGAGTAAGTCTGACTGATACTGCAACATCGAAGCACCGTGGCAAAAGAGCAGCATTTACCAGCCCAGCATAAATACACAGTATTTGTAAACTATTATTAAGGCACTCAATTGTAAAAGAACAATTACAATACGCAGGAGGGAAAGAAAACAATCTCTTCATGCATTGAGACGAACAAGCCTGCATCTTTTGGCTACAAAATCTTGGAATTGGCATGCGAGAGCCTCTACACATACACTGACATTAAAAAAACGAAAATAAACTCTCTCTTTCACGACAGTATTGTGTTGCACTGAGCAGCGATAGATCTTCAAGTCTGATTAGCTGCATCGTGTGTGTGGTGAGACAGCTACGTTCAACAAACTCGCTGAGCCAGGGGGATTTTGTTTTTTAATTACCCTCCGGGCCTTCCAGTCAACTGAAGAAGTGATCTCCCAAAGCAGCAGTTTGTATGGAGCGGGTTTGGCAGGTAAACAGGAAGGAAATACGTTTGTTCGCTTGCACTGTTAAACCGCTTGGACGTTTCCTCAAGTTCCCCAGCTGTAAGTGCCTGTTGAGCGTCTCTCTTTGTACAAGCCACAGGGGGCTGGACAACGATTGTCAGGCTGGGAGTTGGTGGTAACAAAAGGAAGTGTGTATCAATACTCTGCGTTGTATTTTGAGAACTGCCTGGGATGGGTTCCCCATGGGCAGTCACTGCTAGGAGAAGTGCATGTCCCAAGTTCAATACGCCAAGCAAGTAGGTGGTACGTTGGAACTATAGCTCCCTGGGAGCGGGGAAGGGAAGGATAGGCAGTAAGACGTATTCAAAAGGCCGCAGCCTACTCACACATGCAAAACCCAAAACCGCAAAACCAAACAATTTCATGGCCACATCTGTGTGCGGACCTCCTCCAATTCTTGGAACCAGGCAATTACACAGGGGTTTTCAGACACACTCAGCGTTGGCCTGCCTGTCCTCCCAAAGAAATCAATGGCTAAGACTCTGTCTGACTTCAGCGGGAGCACTGTTAGACCGGAGGTCAGGCCTTTTAATAATCCTCATTGTCTAACCAAGCCCATTTGTTCTACGCACACGTGCAGGAGCTGCATACACAGTTGGGATGATTACCAATACAACCACTCACCCTTCCAAACATGGACCCAAATGACCATCTCTCCAGTGGAGAAGCACAAGAAACTATCTGCTTGTCCTACAGTGGCACTATTAGCGATCCGATTGGACTATCTGGATAAAAAGGCTTAGCAAAAACCCATGGGAAAATATAAATAAAATAAAATAAAAAGTAGGACAAATTCTTCCAGGCAGCCCCAGCTTCAACGGAATAGCTTGGGTGTAAGTAAGGGAGGGCTGTCTTTAATCCAACTGTCTTGGATGGGAAAGGGCCTCTCGTTGGGAAAGAAGAGTGTCAGTGTGAACACTTGCATGGATTTGCAGAGGAGCAGCATCTGAACAACTGTGCAACTGCCTATACCCACTTCGACTTCATCATCCCTCAAGCCTGGAACACAATGGCATGGTTCAGCGGGAGCTGGTGAGCTGATGAACAGCTTTCAAAACACCTACACTGATCATTTCTGCATGGGATACTAGGCTCTGAAGATACCCTACCCACCACGCAATAATCAAGCACACACTACAATGGCTTTGCCCCTGCCCGATACCACCTCCGTTGCAAATAAAACCGAAATAAGAACAATCAAAATACAAGTAATAAAATGATCTGAAATACACTACAGTAGATATGGTCCTAGAAACGGACCCATGATGCTTTGACATGAGGGATATAGCAACATTAATATTTTAGATATGCCTCACACCTCAGATAAAGTGAAATCGAAATGTCACCACTGGGGAAGGAAAAGGGGCATGCATCAAGTGAATTCACAGTGTTTTGGACTGATCTAGTCAGGATTGATTTCCAAGACATTCAAAGGTTGACTTCTGTGAAAGGAACCACACCAAGAACCAACAGCAATCACAGTATCAAAAGAAGTGTCCAGGCTAAATGCACTTCTGAAGAGCTATAGACAGACGATACGGGCATTGCAGTTAAGGTAAGATCTAACTTTAGAAAGGAATCGTTCTCCCAACACCAGAAAATGTGGATTATGAAATGTTTCGCATGCGCTGAGATACAGTCAACATTTGTCTTGCTTGAGGACGCATATATATATTTTCAACCCCTCTGTCTAGGGAGGAATATTTATCTACTGCTACCTAGCCCATGCTTCGCACACTTTTAGTACAAAATTATGGGGAGTTATTGTTGGGTTTTTGGGGTTGTTTTTTTTAAATAAAAAGGAATCCTGGGTATTCTAGGGACACTTCCCAAATGGGTACTCAAACATTTTCAATGGAAGGTTGTAGAATTTGCTGTTCACAGTTACACTCTTCACTTTCCATCCCCATCCGAAAGGTTTTCTCTAGCAAAGTCTCTCCAAATTTTTTAGGCAGATTTTTAAAAAACAGCTCAGACTCACCTAGCCATGGCTGTTAAACCCATACACCACAACAAATCCATCATTTGTAGTCACTACATTTAAAGTTCACTTTGACACCAAAGTTAATCTAACATGGAAATCAGGCATTTTTGAAAAATTTTCTCAACAGATTTAGGAACCTAAATCTCATTTTCCAAAGCGCTAAAGTCAATTAAATCTAAATCCAACTGATACGCAGTGACTCAGGTCCCTAAGTGACTGAAGCACTTTGGAAAATTGTATCCTTAATTTGGCAAAAATGTATCTCAGAGTTCTGGAGATTTTTTAAAACAGGCTTTTTATAGCAGGCTGGCAAACGCCTTCTACACTATGTTACACACACAAGAGATGAAGGCACACCGTTTAAGCATGTTGCACCAGGTGGCCAGGGAGTGTGTGCAATGGTACCAGATTATTTATCCAAAATGGTTCTGTAACAAACGGCCACTGGGTGTGAAGACAACGATCCACAAATGAGCATGGATGGTTCCCATGATGCTGTGAGTGCCCTTTGTTGAGGGATGGCTATGGCTAAACCGGATTATCATGTGTCCAACCTGCCTTACTTTGGAAGTGGCTCGAGCAGATTTCTTATAATCTCATTCGCTCATTTGAATCATCCCCAGTTTTATTTGAATTCCGTTTTATCGGCAAGGGCTGAATCCTAAGGGTCACACCCAAGATTTTACTCGTCAGACTCCCACTTCACTGACTGAGACCTAGGCGGCGACTGAATGTCCGAGTTGGCCAATAACCTCCCACAGAAACCAGTCCCAAGCAGCTGATGAAATAAGAACAGACTAGGCTGCCGGGGGCTCTTACCGTATCACAAATCTAGCTTGCGGTACCACGTAAAAGAATTAATGCTCGTTTAACACTATGTGAAGTAATTCTCCACTTTTTCCTTCCTTCCTGAGTTATTGCAATATTCCATTTCGGCTAGGCCTCCTCCATGCATTGGCCCCAACCTGTGCTCTTGGATGGGTGTGCAGAGGAGCATTGCATGTCTATCTGAGAGCAGGACTTGCACTTCTAATGTCCTCAAGAGGAGACCACCAGTGAAATTAACCACTGTACCCCATAAAAGAGGGACTACAGTCAAACAAGAATATGCGTCCTTCCACACTGCCTCCCAGTGATGAAAAACAACCCCTTTGGATGCTACTCAACATGGGGATCTCCAAACCACCTCTGCGGCAAACTGCAAGATGAGAGAAATGTTTTACCCAAACCAAGTTGGTGTATCACCTGCCCAGGTCTCAAAAAAGCCATCTGCCTGTCCTTCGTAGCAGGAGACAGGTCAGCTGTCTTCTCGTCTTCAAGGCATGCCATCAACAGCACCTCCAAACACAAGCGCTATCCCACGGACTCCAGCATCAGACACATTTCACAATGGTTTGTGGTCACCAATTGTCATCATTACTGGGCTAGTTATGAACCATGAACAGAGCAACAGGACCTGAAGAACAAGACATCTCTCCACTTCAACAAAAGCCTTCAAAAGACACAGCCTAAACGTCACTCCATTACTAACACAAGACACGGTGACAATTAACCCTGATTATACAGTGAAGAGGACCAGCCAATCACATAGTTAATAAAAACACAGCTCTGTGCTCCTTCCCTTGACTTCATAGTTAGGGCTTCTCAGTGGAGGAAAGTCTACACCGCAACACTCCTTTGGGTCTTTACAGTTGATGTTGCAGGAATGCTTTTCAGAAACCTTTAAATATCTTGGAATAAGCCTAAAAAAAAAAAACCCAACAAAGAAATCAGCAAGAACAGAGGTAGAGTTTATGTTGCCATCTACAGGTTTTTCCACAAGTGCCTGTTTAAGCTAAAGATTTTGTGCTATGTTTGTTTTGCAAAATAAAAAACACTGTGAAATTATTTTGTTGAGACTTTAAAACAGCATTTTCAACATTTTTTACATGATATATATTTTAACAACATCACTATACTTGGCAAACAGTACTGGGAATATTGTCCTATAGAAACAGTAGGCAGTTCACACACCACGTCCTCTTCCAAGTCATGCAATATTGTTTTTTTCCTTGTGCCATTCATCCTTCTCAGTTATGTTCCTCTTTTTCCCCACTTACTGCACAAGGATGGGGGTAAGGAGATTGTATCAGATGAACTATTTTATTTCAGATAATAAAGTTGCATTGGTTCAGACAATAAATGCTGATTTGAATAAAAAACAAAACGTACATCACGACATGTCAACTTTTGCTCTTCAAGTTTCCTGTTGCTGAGTTCTCTAGCAGTTTGGAGCTTCCATCCATGCTCCTCTGAGAGCATTGTGACTCGCAAAGCATGGAAGACTCATTCGATTTGGTCTCTTTGGAGTTCATTAGCGTTGACATGTCCATGTCACTCGATAAGTCCTCGGAGGACAAGTTAAGACACCCGAGCTTGGCGAGAGAATTGGATCTCTTCAGAGGGGAAGAAACAGTCAAACCAGCGAGCCGTAACCTGGTTTCAATTTCCTGAGTTCTCTGTTTCACCAGGCCGGGTTTCCCATGCACACTGTGTATGCTGTCGCTACTGGAACTCCGTGTCAAGTTGGAACTCCTAGAAGACGATGGTGTATAGCATATCGTCTTCAGAAAGTCCTTCGTGTAACTGCTCATGTGTTCCAGCCTGCACTGCATAGGCGTGGAGGTTTTCTGTAAGGGGCTTTTGACCTCTAACTTCTCCACATCATTCTCTGTATCTTCAGGTATGGAAGGGGCTGGACCCAGAAGAGGTACCGGGCCCCTGTGCAAAGCCAAATCTTGGTTTTCCTCTGGTATGTCAGCATCAGTTCGGCTTGCGGAGCTCTCTCTTCCCAGTGACGAGGCTTCTGAGGGCACACTCTTCAGGCGCTCTAATTCTTTGGTGTGCTTCCTAACTAAGCCAGCTTTTTGAAGCTGAATAAGAGATTCTTGGTGCTGCATCAAATAGCTGTTTGTGGCTGGCTTTTCCAAATCTTTACTGAACAACAAATACTTCAGGTCCTTGGTTGGCTTGACATCTTTTCTGGATGGAGCCTCTTCCTTCATCACCTCTGTAGCAGGAGGGCTCTTCTCACAGTGGGAATTTTTCCTGGCAAGAAGTACTCTGCCAGGTGTTCTCGGCTTTTCGGAAATAGTGCAATGCTGACCAGTCACGGACTGGCAAGTGCCGCCTTCCAAAACACTAGTTCCCTGCAGCAGTGGAGGTAAGACATCATTTTTAGCCCTGATTACTTCCTCAGGGTGCAACTTGCTAGGCATTTGGTCCGGCAAATTTGAAACCACATGGGAGAGGAGCGAAGGCTGAGTGCAGATTGTAGAAGTGCAGCAGGCAGTGGCTGGATTTAGCTTCTCGCACTGCTCTCCAGAGGTTTCAGCAGATGCACTGGCTGAGGAATACATGCAGTCAGCACATGACTGGTAGGAAGGTTTGACTTTACTGAGGATCCCAAAAATGGCATCGTGCTATAAAGGGAAAGAATAGGCAACAAGAAGTGAGATAAACAATTCAGTGTGGACGCAGAATAGCAGAGTCAGGTTAGGTTAAAACAAGACTGCTTTGCAGATTGAAAGGGAGGACAGAGAACAGTAAGAAATATATTCTATTTACAAGGACTCCATAGGGCCTTTAAAGGAAGCCTCTCTGCTGCGGCAGTAAAGCTAGGAGGATCCCCAGCTGTGTCTGGAGTTGGAGGAACCCCACCGTTTCAAGCGATGGTCAGGAAAGGCAGTCGCCCTGAGAGGTTTGTTTACAGCATGCTCTCTTTGGTAGCTGGCTCCACAGCTTGTGCAAGGAAAGTGATGTTCAGAAACACTTCTCCATGGAAAAGACTCAGCATGGAGACAGGCATAAGTCCCGGAGCCTTCACTTCCAAACCAAATTAAACCACACTCCTACAACGCGGCGAGCTGTCTCATGCACACCAAGCTGGACGTTACTAATCATCTACGTTTCAATCCCATACGCACCTCGAACTCCTCTGGGCAGCTCCTCTTGCTGTTGTTGTTATTCAAGTTCTCTCTGTTCAAGTTCTCCTCCTTATGCATAGACAAGCGTCGCTTCCACCTCTCCAGGGGATTTTCCTCTCTGATGCTCTCTTTCCCTGGATCCGCATGGCTGGGCATGATGTTTCCTTTTGGCATGCAGGACTCCAACTTCTTCTTCACTTCCTTCTCGCAGAAGCTGCTCAGCTCTGCTAATGGCTCCACTTTCTGCTTGGCCTTCATTGTCTCTGCCACAGCCTCGGGGGGAACTGGGGGAGGCTGACCCATCACCAAACTGGCCTGCTCTGAAAGGACATCTCGCTCCAGATCCTCCACCTGGAAAAACATTTCCCTGTCACCAGGCAGCTTGTTCTCCAGCAGCGAGTCGGACAGGCGTTGGAAGCAGTAGTGAAACCCCACAGCCTCCGTATCGGTTCTGTTGTCCAAGTATGCGGACTGAGATGGTGCATCCAGGTCAGAGAGGCGGTTTTCTAGATCGATGTCTAAGCTATCGAGCATGAAGTCGCTGGGCTCTGTGGAAACATCTGCATTCTGGGGTAGGTTGTTCTCTGCTTGCCGCTTCCACAGCTTGTTATGACGCTGTTTGCTGGGGAGAAAAATAAAAGGCACAAATTACTGCAATCAAAGAGCAGTTCACTCAGCAGGTGCCATGTCTAGGGCCTGCTCCATGCAAGTCACGCCCCTCAGAAACCTTTGCAGGAAACATGCAATCCGCACACTAGAGAGGACAGTGGCAACCTGGAAGAGCAGGATGTACAGGCAGTCAAGCTCTGGTCTAAACACCAGGAACAGATGGCTGATTCATTATGTCAGAGTCAAAGGAAGAACAACAACAGGGAGCCAAAGTCCACAAGAATCAAGTAACGGGACTTAAATGGCACTGAGCATATCTGTAGTTAGCTGCGATGGCTGCTGCAGAAACGAACGTGACACACACATAACGAAGGAACAGAGACGACGTCCCCTCGAGATTCCGCATCAGGCGAAAGCATCTGGATCAAGCTCACACAAAACACGGGTCAGTCACTCAAGGACAGTTTAACACAGATGTTCAGCCACCGCCAACTAAGAGCCAAATCCCCGTCATCCTCGGTCAGGGCGAAGCTTTCCCCAGCTTCAGGGCTTTGTCCTGTGCCTGTCTTCACCCAGCGTCAGGAGCCCAGCCGGCTCCAGGCACGACAGCTTGAGCACCCGAGCTGGGCCAGCCCAGTAACCCCGCACTAACTGACTGCTCCCTGGGCGGACAGAACGGCAGGGACCGTATCGGCAAGTACCGTACTTGTATCACCAGGTCTGCCGCTGTACCGGCCCTGCCTGCTCCTTCTCCGGCCCTAGCCCCGGCCTCCCTCAGAACTCCGACGCCGGCTTGTCCCATGACCCCCGCCCAGCTCTCCCTCTGGCTCGGAACATGCCTCCGGCTCTGCCCTGACTTGCTCCAATCACGAGGCCAGACGCCTATTCTGACCATTAGGTCACACTGCCTACAGCCAGGTAGCTTCAACTCCACGGGCTAAATACCCTGGAACGACCTTCCGGACATGTGGTCTACAGCAGAGGGGCACAAATCCATTTCTCATCAGAGCAGGCACTGAACCAGCACTCTTGCACATGCTGACTGTGAACGGCACTGAAATAGGGCGGGTGCTGTGCCACAGCGCCTCCTTCCCGTACCGCTACGCCATGCAGAGGGCCTGTCTGAGATAGCAAAATCCATGCGATGACTTAAACAAGTCTCATTACTGCGGTAACGGGGTCACGTTTACACCCCAGAACGTTTGAACGATTAGCCTCCATACTTGCACTATCTCACTTCTGCATCATAAAACAAAAGCTGCATTGACCACGCAGAGCCACGGACACAGCCTCCATCAGAGAACCTGTCCCACGTGGTCATGGTGACACCACCGCCACAGAAGACCACCTCAAAAAATGGTTTCCACTGAAAGTGGGCTGCAATGACTGGTGTTTCGAACAGAGGAACTGAATTAACTCAGCCCTCTGCCCCCAGGTATTCAGGGATGAGCCCCTACCTACTGAACAGCACCAGCTACTCAAGAAGAAAAGTACTACTGGTCTGGAGGTTTGGTCTTCAACTGATGTTATTCTACATACTTGGCTGCAGAATAAATGCCTAATTCAAGCCCAGATCCCGCATGTTGATCTGCATAAGCAGAACCAATGGTCTGTACAGAGCTACTTCCAGTCAATAAAACATCTGTGATATTATTGAAATTTTCCATTTTTTTGTGAAAATTTCCCCCCCAAAATTAGAACCAAAATTGTTCCAGAAACCGCTCCTGAAACATTTACCGAGAGCTGCGTTCTCTGACTATTTTTCACAAAATTGGATTCCCATTTCCAGCCCACCCTCTGATCATATTTAACTCATTTTTCCTCTGCCCAGCATACGCTCCGCATGTGAGTGTGCACAGCTTCTCGTCCTGCTCCGTGAGACTCCCTCGCCTGCAACAGACTCTTTTCGTTTGCTTGCAAGTCACCATTTTCTCCCACCCACCACCTTACCTTGCATCTAAAATCCCTTGATATTCCAAGAGCTGTTTCATGAAGCCTGCATTTGGCCTCGCAACGCTGCGTTTTTGCTTCACGTAGTTATAGGCTTTTTCCAAGGACCAGCCAAACTCCTTCATTGCGTAAGCTATGACTGTAGACGCAGATCGGCTAACTCCCATTTTGCAATGCACCAGACACTTGGAGTGATTTTTCCTAGAGAGGAGGGCAAAAAATAAGAGAAGCTATATTTCAAACCCTTTCGATTATTAAGTCTTACTATCACCATTTTATATGGTGCATGGGTGGTAATTTGTTCTGATCAGGCCAACATCATTGGCCGGGGGAGTTAATTGGTATAGCTTAAAAGGGCCAAGAAAATAAAGGCTCTCTAGGAAAGACAGGCTCTGGACAAATGTGACACCCCATTATTACACTCCTCTCAACCCAATCACACTACCATTTCAGGAGGGGAGCCATGTTAGCAAAAACAAGGAGAGTCCTGTGACACCTCAAAGACTAACAAATCTCTTCAGGCGTAAGCTGAGCTCCAAGCAACTTCGTCAGACTGTAATTTCAGATACAACCCAAAATCTCCTTTTGTCGGCATGTCTCTGTCTTTGGACATAAGGACCCAGCAGGCACGGTGGGTTTTCTATCAAACCCCCGTGCACGGGTCACATTACGGTTTTCCTATCCCCTGCGCCCTGGACGGTGGAGCGACTGGAGGAAAATCACAGAGCAAGAAATCTCGCAAATAAAGAGGCTTCCACTGAGAGTCTGAAGAGCAAGTGACAGGATTATGGGCCCGGCGCAGTCTGGTACGGAGGCCTTTCTGTCAGGCCCCCATTTGCAAAGGGGGAGGAAAGGCAAATGAAAGGTGGCTCACACAAGGGAATAAAATCTCCTGCTACCTATTTAGGCGCCTCAACACCCATCATGTCACCTGGCAGAACCGTGCCACCAACCCGCCAGGGACGGGACCTCCACAACTTCAGTGGCGCCCCTCCCTCTGTGAGCCCATTATTAATCTCGGTATTGTCGCTCCCGGACAAAGCCAAATTCACCACTAGCTACACTCCTGCAATCCCAACAATTTGGTGCTACCTGAGGGCAGGACTAACGAGAAAGGCCAAACGAACCAGCTCTGAATGAAGAAAAGCCCACTGAGTTACAAGCCATTCACCCCAACGCAGGAGAAACCCACTGGCTGAAACCCCAGCAGAATCCGGCATGGTGCGTGGAGTCCTTGTTCTGCTACAGACAGAAATCAAGGGTTTCAAGTTTTTTGCTTTGGCAGAAGGAGCTTTACGTGTTCCTGCCATCTTTTAAGGCGTCAGGTGAAAATGCAACACACATTCCCTTTTTGGAAAAGGGAAGCAAAAAAGCAAGTTGAATAAGGCCAGGAAAAGAGAATCTCAGCATAGTTGCGGCTGGCTGTGAAGGGTTAACGATTCACCACTGACAGGACAGACTGGACTCCCTTTTCACAGGCCTTTGGGAGAAACCTCTCCATGGCCACACACAGGGTCTGGCAATTACACAGCCAAGGCAGAGCTGCTTAACCAGCATGGTGGTAAAGACAGTAAATGGGTTCTTGTGCCAAAACCTAGGGACAGCGGAGCTGGGAGCCCGAAGGAGTCCAGGAGAACTGGATGCAGAAATGAGTATAGAGTTGAAGCCAGAACAGATACACGGACACTTCTCAAGACTTCTCCTAAAGCAATGAGGCTCCAGTGACAGCCAGTGTTTCCCGTTGAACACACTTCTCATTTCATCTGCCCAGAAATGGGAACCACAGCTCTCTGACTAACAGGCCATTCCGAGGGAGGCCGGTTTCCAAATGAGCTCCTGGCCGTGGGTCCATTTCCTGTGCTGAACTGGTATTCGGCAGTGTGGTGAGGCCTGATGCCACCCTTACCATGGCGCTGGTACCCGTGGGGGAGTGCCCTCTCCCCCACTGGAAAAAAGACCTCAGTCTCCCGCAAGGACACATCCAGACTCCCACAGATTCCAATGATGGGGTCTTGCCCTGATCTGGGATGCCCCCAGCACTGGCTGGCTCCTCCCCAGCCACTTACTTGGCTTTGTTTATGAAATGATACGCCTCGTTCCAGTGAGCCAGGAGGTCTGTCGTCTCCTCATCGTACACCCGGATATTATGATACGCGAACAGACCAGGGAAAAAATTATCAATCTCCCTGGTGACATTTAAAATGTAGTAGACACTGCAGGATGCAAAGGGAAACAAAGGCAGAGATTTAACACCCTCCAGAAGGGGAACTGGAATCCATGTTAGAAACCAGACACAGCCCAGCGTAGCACTGGAAGAGCAGCAGACCTGAACGTCCTTTGCTTCCAACTAAATCAACTGGAGTTACACACTGAGCCCAGCCCCCAGCTCCGCTCTCCCCCCAGCTGGTGACTCTCACTGTCCCCTTTAGAGACAGGGAACTCGCGTACAGATGGAAAATGACTTGCTCAGTATATTGCCCGCTCTACCCATGGGGAAGCTGAGGGAGAGAGGGGTGCAGAAACATGATCCATGTCTCATAATGAGTCACCAGCAGGGCTAAAAACAGAGTCCTTGATTGCAGACTCCTGCTTTTGCAAGCAGACCATCCTTTCTTCCTTCTCTCCAAGCAGAAACATGAACTGAAAGTTGCATCATTTCACTCTACTTCTGCAGGCTATTACAGCAGAATTTTTATAATAAAATACGTGTAATGCCCACATTACATTACTATTTCAAATCCGTCAGGCAAATCTACAGCACATGATATTTATTCAAGGATCTGTCCAGCTTTGACTTTTAAAAATGTCATTTCAAGGACACTATCACTTCAGATCAAAGGATTAATGTGCTGCTTGTTTTACTTGTTCAAAAGTGTTCGGCCATCTGTTCCCAAGGACTCCTATTTAAACACCTCTATTACTGCTGTTGAACAATAACTTTTTAGAGCCTCATTACTGGGGCCAACCTGTGTCCTCACTAGGGCTATGTCTACACTTGTTAATTTAGGTCGACTTTAGCTAAGTCGACTCAACAAAGTCAACTTTAAGTCAACTTTGTTAAGTCGACTTAGCATGTCCACACCTACATTTTAAGTCGACTTAGGGGGGAACTTACAAAGTCGACCTAGAGCGTCCACATTGGATGCCTAGGTCGACTTATAGGGGCTAGGTGGACCTGGGAGAGGTTCACGGTGGCAGGGGGGGCACCCCTTGCCAAGTGCCAAGGGGCTCAGCCTTTGCCCCATTGTACCTGGGTACAATGGGGCAAAGGGGGACAAGGATCCTGGCAGGGCATAGGGGCAGGGTGGGCAGGGCTCTGCCCTGCCCTGTGGGGGGGCATGCCAGGCTCCCTTGTGCCAGCCACCCTAGCAGGGAGGGCAGTGGTGAAGTCCTCAGAGTCGACTTAGGGCTACTCCACGTCTACACTGGCTTAAGTCGACTTTAGAAAGTCGACTTAAGCCTAAAGTTGACTTTAAACGAGGTTTAACAAAGTCAACTTAATTTTCCTTAAGTCAACTTAAGCAGCTTGCTTGAGTCGACTTAAGGAAAATGTAGTGTAGACGCAGAGTAAATTAAGTCGACTTAAGGAAAATGTAGTGTAGACGCAGAGTAAATTAAGTCGACTTAAGGAAAGTGTAGTGTAGA
>ML685954.1:5996353-6035450 GCA_007922175.1 Pelusios castaneus
TAAGTCGACTTAAGGAAAGTGTAGTGTAGACGCAGAGTAAATTAAGTTGACTTAAGCAAGTAGTGTAGACGCACCCTAGGCGGCAAGAATTTATATGCAAAATTCCCACTGGCCTAAAAAGCTAAAAGCAAATGAAACCAAGAAAGCACAGTAATGAGAGCCGCCTATCTAAGCTAGGACAATGGAGAGCAATTCACACAACTCTGCTCATCTCCAGGTACTTTTGAACCATTAGGCTATGAGCTTTTTGTCTGTGCTTTACCCCAAATACCATAATGTGTAATCTTCTGAAGATCTGGGAATTGACGCTTTCAATAACAATAAGCTTGTCTAGTTAATACTTAGCTCCTATACCGGGTTTGTCTTCCTTAGATCTCAAGGCACTTTACAAATGAAGACAAATATTATCTCCATTTTACAGGGGGGACAATTGAGACAGGCCACATCTACACCGACGGCAATAAATTTGCCAACATCAGATCGAACTTTCCAGATTGACGTAATGGTCAGGTAAGCCCTGCTAAGTTGATCTGCAGAAGAACTTAATAAAACCGTTCCCTCAAGTGGCGTTGCGCTTCGTCGATGGGAACGCATTTTCCATCAGCTCAGTGCAGTAAAGACACTGCGCTGAAGGGGAGTTAGGATTGACGGGAGTTACACGAGCCACTCTACGCAGCTTGCGTAACTCCTGTCAACTGCTGCCAAATTTTGCCGCGAGCGTAGCCCACGCCATGGAAAGAGAGGAAAACAGCATCTTGTCCAGGGTCCCCATCAAGAAGAGAACCCAGGAGCCCTGGCCCAGTGCCCTGTCCACTGAAGGTGGTCTGAAAGTACCGTATTTCATTTCACAAAACACCTGAACACGCAACTGGAAACCAACAAGCTGAGGATTTGAGACCGACACTAAGCAGGGGAAAATCCAGTACTCACCCTGAGCCTTGTAGCTCGTCCAGGTTGGAGGCATTCCACTCAGAGCCCTAGGACACAAGTCACACACACAATGAGAGCTGGTTTTACGGGGCACTGCTCAAACAGCACACTCTGTGCAATCTCGACTGGCCGTATTTTCCCAGGCGCACTACACTGAAATATAGGCAATGGCTTCTGAAAACAGTACAGCAGGGCATGGGCTTCTAGGGCCCTGCACAGCACACAAAGGTGTTCTGCTGCCTCAGCCAGGTCTTGATAGCGCCAACCCGAGAGTCTAAAAGGTTGAGAGGCCCTCTGGGGCAAGAGGGAACTAAGGGGAAGGGGAGAGGGGTCAGTCTGCAGGGGGAAACCCTAGGAAGAGTCAAGGCCAGGAGGAAGCTGAGGCTGAACTTTATTATTTATATTACAGAGAACATACAGGCCCCAAACAAATAGTAGACACTCTTCATACACAGAGGAATAGTCCCTGCCCTGACCATCATGAATCGTACAAATGAGGCCTGGAAGGACCTTATCCAGTCCGTCTCCCGGCCCTAAGGCAGGACCGAGTAATCTAAGACCAGCAGACGAGTGTTCGCGTTGTTGTTAACCTATGTCTGTTAACCTGATCTATGGTACAGAGAGTTTTTAGACTAGTATAAGGAAAAAGTAAAAATCAATATTGCGGAAACGCATGTGGAGGAACACCGTATAATTAGCAATATGCATCGGGTGTCAAACAAAGGAACCGCGAAGACGCCAAAATCAAGTAAAATGCAGATGACGCATGGGAAGGAGCTGGAACAGCATCAGATCTGGCCTTGGACCTGGGTGGTTTAAGAGAGGAGAGGTGTATAAACCAGGTGGGTGCGTGGGGATGAAAGGCTGGGCTAGTCACCTCCCACTTACAGCGAACTCCACCAACTACCTTCTTCTCTCTGTATTTTCCATGGGCCCTGGGAGTCTGCGCATATGCCAACACTACCGACTTTCATATTATATGTATCTCTTTCTTGTTCAGCAGCATTAATGCTTTGGTTTCTCTAGATGATAAATGAAGCTTTTACATCCATTTTCCTGTGATTCAGCAATCCCGTCTGTTAAATAATTTACGTGGCCACTAAGGGAAAGCACCTGTCAGCTGTGACCGATGCACTTTGCACTTCAGCTAATTTCAAGCTGCACTGTACAACCTGATCTTAATAGCCTCCGATGACAGACATGCAACAGCCTCCCCTGAAAACCAGTTCCAGAGCTTAAAGACCCGTAGAGTTAGAAAACTTTTCTTTAATATCTAACCTCAATCTCCCTTGCTGCAGATTATACCTTCAGTGACCACGGAGAATAACTGATCACACTCACAACCCTTCCCAAATATGAAGACTGTTCTCAGGTTCCCCCTCAATCTTTTTTTTCTCAAGACAAACCATGCCTGATTTTTTTAACCTTTCCTCATAGGTCAGAGTTTCTGAACCTTAGATCATTTTTGTTGCTCCCCACTAGATACTACAATTTTTCTCATCTCTCCTGAAGCGTGCTGCACAGAATTGGACACAGAAGTCTAGCTGAGGCCTCCCACAATGCTGAATAGAGTGGGACAATTACCTCTCACATATGACACTCCTGTTAAAATACCCCAGAATGTTATTAGCCGCTTCTGCAAGTGCACCACATTGTTGGCCTAAACAGGCAAGACAGATATGCGTAAGACATTGCGCAGAGAACTAAGGTGGTTTTAAAATGTGATTCGCCCTGGCAGATCCACATTTCCTCTGAGTCTGTCATGGAAAAGATGACACTGCTGCAAATGACAGAATTGCACCCATCTCAATTAAATCTTTGTTCTGGATGGCAACTTCCAGTTTTGCTTGGAGTACCATCTAGTGGTAAGAGATTACAAGAGATTCATTCTTGTTCTTAGCCAGTTCATAGCCTGAAAGGCTCAACATCAACCCACGTCACCTGCTGGGTTTCCTCCACACTGCAGGCTTTCCTCTGAGTGGCTGCTAGTGTTTGACAGAGGCCCCCTTCTTACGCCCATCACAGCATTTCTGAAGCACAGCAAATGATTCCATGTCTTACCAGATACAGATGATCAAAAATCAGAGAGGGCTTGTCCATCTGGCCCAGAATAAGCAGCATTTCATTGTCTATGAATTCCCTGAATTCTTTCAAGTTGCAATTCATATGCTTCTCCAGCTCATTTCGTATCTGTGGGGCAGAAAATGACAACGTATGCCATCGAGGATATGACAGCACCCTATCTAGACAGGGTCTATTCAGAACGACTGCCCACTTTTAAAAGGAGGATGCCAATAAATTATACATATATGCATTAAAGAGCGAGGGAGACTACAGTCCACAGATTCAAAGGGGTAGCTGTGTTAATCTATTGCAGAGAAACAAACAGAGTCCTGTGGCACTTTTAAAGTCCACAGAGAAGTACATTAATGCTTCCAGAGACAAATAACCTCAGGAAAAGGTCACATTCTAGCATGTGAGGCCCCAAAATCAGGGTTTGTGAATGAAGCTTCATGCAAAACCCAATGTGAACACAAAGACTGTTATGCTTTTCACTGTGATGGACACCCCTGAAGTGCTGAGCTCTGACTAAGCACACTGTGCTAGCACAGAAGAAAGAAAAGCGAAACTCACTAGAACTAAACAATGGAAAATGGCAGCGTGACTCGTGAAAGGGGAGTTAGATTTTATAATTCTAAGATGGCAGGTGGGAAACATTGCTAAAGAGTATAGATTTTCCTCTTGACTGCCTCCCTTTATAAACCAAACAGACCAGAGCTTTCTATGTTACAACAGTCAGTGAATAGCTCTGCTAAAACCCAGAAGAATCTGAGCATTTTTGTGCCAGCCTAAGAAATGCTGTATGTCTTTTACCATTGCACAGGGCTCCAGGCACACTGACATGCAGACCCTGGCTACACTTCCAAGCTGACTGCGGCACAGCTGGCCCAACACTGCTGTCAGATCGCTCAAACAGCCATGTTATGCCAGAGGAGAGCGCTCTCCTGTTGACATACTAAAATCAGTTCAGTGAGCGGTGGTAGCTACGTTGGTGGGAGAGTGTCTCGCACTAACGTGGCGCTGTGCACGAGTGCTTATGCCGGCAAAACTCATGTCACACGGCGGGGAGTTTCTTCTACACCCCCGAGTGATAAAAATGTTGCCGACACAAATGCGAGTCTAGGAGTGGCCTCATGGTACGTGGTGTGTCAGTCTGCAGGTTTCACTGCACCTGGGGCTCCTACAGGATCTCACACCTGAGTGTTTCAATTACGGGTGGGAAAGGACTTTAAAGCCACAATGAGGTTGAGGATATTCTCATTTGACAGATAGGAAAACCGTAGGGCAGAGAACAGAAGACATCCAAGGAGACGGAGTGAATCGTAAATAGACATCCTGAGGGTCCTGACTCCCACAAGCTCTCTGACCCTTCTGCAAAGCTCCCTGCCATACTCTGGAGTCTGTACAGCGACAGTAACCTGGTGGTCACAGGCTAGCAAATGGTAGGTCTTGCTTACTTCCTTGGAGGTCACATTTTCCAAGTCTTTGCTCATCATGATACTTCGGAGTTTGGCTTTAATGAATCGTTCTGTCCTTTCCCCCTCAGTTGGCCTGAAACGAAAAATTAAAGGAAATAACCAGACAGACACTTCACTGAGGCAGAAAGCTCTTTTTGTTTAACGATATTCTTACAACTACGGAGAAGAGATGGGAAGAATTCAAGTGAATTAACCTGACACTGATGATAGTAGAAAACTTTACAAAATTATGCAAGAACTGAAAGGAGATCAAACCATTGAAGAAGTGAAAGGGAAAATGTGGGATTTCTAATGTGAACAAAGACAGCTTCAAAATAAAAATCAGAACTGACTTGTCCACAAACAATGCTGGAGAATCAGGGCGTGTCGATTCCAGGTCCTGCATCGTGTTCCACTCATTGATGCAGCTTTGCTCTGAACTGATGCAGCTTTCATAGTATGTGGCCCAGACCAGGGCCATTCCACCTGGGAAGTAGTTGTATCTCCGCGCCACTTCACAGGCTTTATGGAGGATCTGCAGGGCAGACCTGCAAGTTTTCGAAAGCAAAGAGAGGGAGAATCTGAGCATTGTGGGGAGCAGCAGCAAAGAGAAACCAGTAGAGACTATGCTTCTTACCAGAGAAGGGTTTGCTGTTTCTGAGTTCAGACAGAGGTGTCAGAAGCACTACGCAGTACGGTTTGGATGCCCTCTACAGATCTGATAACCACTCAACACAGAACAAAATTCACCCTATGCAAGAGACCAGCCTGGGGCCTATGCACCACCTCTGTCTCACTGAGACTTAATCATTAGCTAACTTAAAAACCCAGACCAAAAAAAGAACGTGGACACTCAAACCACTTCTACGAGAACGAAGCCCAGATTGGGTCGTTTGTTTTTGCAAATTATAGCATTCAACTCTTTAAAAAAAAAAAATCCCTGAGTTCTGAAGATGTTATTACACTGAACACATTAACCACATCTGAAGCTGCTAACCGGAGAGGCAGAGTTTTAAAATGACAGTAACGAGGGTTTTGTTTGTTTGTGTACCAAATAATCACTAAAATTATATCTTCTTCCATAGCCATATCGTTTCCCTACTAAATGGTACAGAAGCTCAGATTTCATAAGCTCCAGCGCAGCCAGCATAATGCATGTGCCAAAACGATTGCAATCTGTTACGGTGGGGACAAGTCCCGTAAAAATCACCACCAATAAAGGCAATCTGTGGTCATAGGAGGCATGGATTTCATGATTTTCAAATATCACTGTTTTGGGATTACTGCATGGGGATGTGGTGTAATTTTCAAGGCTCAGCCCACAAAAGCTGTAAAGTGCCTCCCCGGGCTGCACGGAAAGTTATCAGACAGCACGAACTCCAGGTAACACCGCAGCAGCAAAGAGCCCGGGACAGTCCAGGAGATTGGCAAGAGAGCCTGAGGTGCCCTCTTCAGCTAGTAACAAGAATACATGGAGAGTCACTAAGGGGTCGCAGCCTGATCAATTCCACGTTCCAATCAGTTCTCATATTTAATCATCTAATTCATGTAATTTCCCTCAGTGCTTCCGCCAGAGAAAGGAGAGCTGCCCTGAAGAGAAGCATGTAATTTACCATCAGGAAAATGGTACAATTTGGAATAGCACGCTCATTACTCTTCTCAGCATACTTAACCGCCGAGACAGCCAGCTTTCTAGAAATGGATTTTTTTTCTAAAGGTACTTAATAACCCCTATATAAAAAGCTAAATGCAAGGGGTTTGGGGTGCATGTTAAACTAATATAAAGAAAGGTTGGGGGGGATTAGCATCATACATACCACATAGCTTGCACAGAAACTGGTTTGAAGATATGCATCTTCCCTGCAGTGCTCACACTAAATCCACTACCAGAGAGAGAAGAAAAAGTCATACACAATGCTACCATTTGCATTAGCCTCTCCACTCAGCAAAGCGCTACTGTTCTCCTGCTAAGACAGTAGCACCCACGCTGCAAGGCGAAACAAACTCATAGGCCCTGCAGGAGATGGGGGCTGAGAAGCAGAAATGGGAATTTATGCAACTTGATTATCTAATGTTGTTCTTCAGGTCTTTGCAAACAACATCAAGGGGAAAGTTGGCCCAAACATACTGCAATTAGTTAAAATACTGAATATTTGTTTGCTTTAAGAAATTGCTAGTAAGATCTAACAAAGTCTGTCAGATAGCATAAGGATAGCAACCAGCAAAAATAAAAGATAAGTGAAAGGGACTGAGGGGAAAGAACCTAAATTTGAACTCTCCCTCACTTTAAAAATGAGAGACAGCCTTCTACCTGAGCAAAAAATCTACCCTAATATCCTTTGATGCCTAACCTGAGCTCTTTGGATCTTGTTCTCTCTGACACTCAGACTCAGGACAGAACAAGGAGCAATGGTTTCAAATTACAGCTGGGGAGGTCGAGGTTGGATATTAGGAAAAACTTTCTCACTAGGAGGGTGGTGAAGCATTGGAATGGGCTACCTAAGGAGGTGGTAGAATCTCCGTCTTTGGAGATTTTTAAGGCCCAGTTAGACAAAACCCTGGCTGGGGTGATTTAGTGGGAGTGGTCCTGCTTTTTAGCAGGGGGTTGGCCTAGATGACCTCGTGAGGTCCCTTCCAGCCCTGTGATTCTCTGATTCATCCCTCTAGACATTAAACCGGTTTTGTTTCGTACCCATCTCCATCAAGATGTATCTTGGTGTCACTCCACAGGCGCAGCACCATCCCGATGGAGCAGCTTTTACTACCGTGGAAAAGATAAGACGGCTACTGTTATAACGAGTTCACACGCGAGACACAAGGTTATTTATCACTGTTAATTCCCAGTAGATTCTGAATACTATTTATCTCTATTTAAAAAGCTCCCCTCCTCCTCTCTCACTGCAACATCTAAGCTCATCTATACAGTGTCTAAACAGGCTGCAAAGCAGTCCGACTTGTGCCCAGCCAGCACACCACTGCGGCCCATGTGACATCCTCAGGGCCATGCAGGTAGCGTATATCATGTGTGGCTGCAGCTCACATAACACAGAGAGCTGCAGATGCAGCCCACAGTGGAAAACAGATTGAGAAGCACAGCTGTAGAGACGCACGTGGAAATCTTCAGGGCTGTTCTGACACCAGTATCTATATTCCCTCCGAATGTATGTACCCTCTCCACTGAGTACAGAAAAATTCACTGTGATTTATAAACATTTTTATAACCCTTTATTACGGCTACTCCTGAGGCAGAGTCAAGTGTAATATAACAGGTCTAGTGGTCTGAATACAGAACTGGGAGCCCAGACGCTCTACCAAAAACTTCTCCTGTGTTACTGAGCCAAGAAATAACTTTTCTGCCTCTCTTTCTTGATTTATAAAATGGGAAGAATACAAGGATTCAGAGGACTACCTAATATTTTATGCGGCTTCAGAAATTTAACGTTCTTATCAGGAAATGGAGCTGCATCCCCAGTGGAACAGAGAAGTTACATCTGGAAAAAGCCAGACATAAATCCAAACTGGTGAGAGATTAGGGATTGGTTTGGTTTTGCTGACACTCTATTCTATTTAGAAATTAACCAGGTCATCACTGTACAGCTCCGGGACATTAACGACATTTGGAACCTGGTTTGAAAAAACAGCCTCCAATTGTGCAGCTCTTACGAACTGCAGACACATTTTCTAAGTGCCTTACCGGGCTGCGGATTGGTCAGATGCCACCGTGCTATGAAAGGGCTGTGCATACAGTCCTTTGCCCTGAACTATTTGCAGCCAGAGACTTGAAGGCCCTTTATGAAACAAGGTCCTTTCTCTGGATGGGTATCGGGAGGCACGAGGAAGTCAGAGTGTCCTGTTCAGGCAATGTCGTGGCACATGAGAAGTCCCCCAGACATACCTTTCCTTGCTGGAAAAGTCCACTCCCAGTAAAATGTTCTCTTCTGTGTCTTGTCGTCCACTGCTATATACGACCACCATGTACCTGACTCGGTCGGTCCAGGCACTTTCCAAGCGCACAGCCTAAAACAGGACAACACAGCTCTGCAAATCTGCTGTCAATGATCACTATTCCCATTACTAAGAGTGTCCATTCCTGGTTCTGCAGTTGGGCTCAAAGGCTATAGAAACACATAGGAAGACACAGTCCATCCTTTCTCTTCACACATTTAGCCACTAGTGTCGCCAAAAACTTATTCGGATGGCAGGGAAGGGCATAATGGAACTGTGATTTCTTTGCCTAAATTACCTGTCCCATTCTGAAATTGCTTACAAGATGAAGTCCAGGGGGAAATAAGCTTTCTAAAATGTAAGTTGACTAGGAAAGTCGATAAAAATACCAATCATGCACTGGACTGGGATACAGGAAGGTACTAATTTCCAGAGGGGTAGTTCAGCAAAACAAACAAAGACTCTGGTGGCCCCTTTAAAGACTAACAACTTTATTTATCACTGGCTCTTCTACCTCTTCCCTTGATGATTCTTACACTGCAATGTCACAGTGACCCTGCCTCGGGAAAGTCAGGAGGCCTTTCCCTTCTGATGTGTAGAGCTCTGCAAATCCCCGGATATCCACATTATATCTGCAGACCGTTTCTTACGGCTGCAAATCAGATTCAGATCCACATATTTTTATCTGTGTAGGGCTAGAGCCCTGCAAATACGTGGATATCCACATCTGTGGATACATCGCGGATATCCGCGGACCATTTCTTGTAGATGCAGATCGGATGCGGATCCACGTTTGTATCCCACGCAGGGCTCTACTGATGTGACATTTCATATTTTCTACCACAGTGGTTCTCAACCAGGGGTATATGTACCCCTGGGGGTAGGCAGAGGTCTTCCAAGAGGTACATCAACCCATCTAGATATTTGTCTAGTTTTACAACAGGCTATATAAAAAGTACAAGCAAAGTCAATACAAACTAAAATTCATATGGACAATGACCGGTTTATACTGCTCTATGTACTCTACACAGAGATGCAAGTACAGTGTTATATTCCAGTTGACTTATTTTATAATTATATGATAAAAAGGAAAAGGTTAGTGATATTTCAGTAATTGTGTGCTGTGACACTTGTATTTTTTATGTCTGATTTAGTAAGCAAGTCATTTTTAAGTGAGGTGAAACTTGAGAGTGCGCAAGAAAAATCCTACTCCTGAAAGGGGTAGAGCAGTCTGGGAAGGTTGAGAACCATTGCTCTACAGATTTGTAAGAGTTTGGATTACTCTGCCAGGCAGGGTTTTAAAAAGATACTTTTTGTTCTGTTAGAAAGGCCAGTCAGCAGGGTGCTCTTCAGACTCCTCCAGCTGAGAGAAGGGCAGAAACTGCAGGCCCTCTTACCAGTTTGATTCTGTCCTCACAGCGCAGAAGATTGATCATCACTTGGAGGTGCTGGGGCAAGTCACCTGCAGAGATAATAGGGACACAGTCAGTTCCTACTTAGTGCACTCAGCTGTGCATGTCCTCCTGATTTTTAGAGCCTTGAAATCCCTGTAACTAGAGACTAGGTGGGAAGCCATTCAAGCCTCCTAGGCTCAGAGAATTCTTAGGATGATAACAACAGAATTGAGTTTCACAGATACAAGATTAACTGGACATTTTGGAATTTGGTAAGACATTAGATCCAGACAGAATGCCTCTGCCACTGGTTCAAATTCTAACCAGCAAGATGTGTCTCACAGCCACCACGTCCTGCAGTGGACAGTGAGACTTGTGGCCCAGGGATTAGTTTGGGAGGGAGGGAAGAACGGGGAAGTGAAAGGTTCCTGAAAGATTCTGACTATAAAATATAAATAAATTTGGGAATTTCATACAAGACAATGGGCCTGAATCTGTGGGCCTAACTCAGGCCATCTTCTCTTGCAACACCACAGGAGCTTTCCACACATGAAGGCTGTCAGACCGGACCCAGCAAAGTAAGACTTCACCCTAGCGAAGTTAGCGCCATTCGTGAAAGAGCAGACTTGGAAATTGCCAGCACAGACACATTCGCGCTTGGTAAAAACGGGTTAAAGGGTGACATCATCCACGGACAAATAAAACAGGAGCCTGTCTAACGCTGCGATAACGCGTGCACAACTTTCCAGACAAGACACAGTTCCCCCCATAGGATCCATGCTGGGCACATGAAATTGCTGACAGTCTGAGAAAGCAAAAGCCAGGCCTGGCATCCAAACACACGCTTTGTGTTCGGGAGTGTTTGCTAAGCAGCAGACATACAGTACCACACTGTGCCTTTCCCACATGCTCCCTCACGCAACAGGCCCTGCTGGTGAGTTTTTCCTCTCTTTTTCTTACACTATTCAAAAACTATCCAAGACAGAAGGCATAAAAATACCGGGTGAGTGGGGCTCAGTCTGTTTAACCCTACATATACATATCAGTCTTACTGTACTTTTCATTTAAATTCTCAACTACCTCTCCTCTCCGTTTTAGCACACTGGAAACAGCCAGAATGTGTGCATGCTCCTCAAGTGTTATACATGTTCATGAGCTATGTCTCGATGTCCTCTGGACGGGCCGGAGCAGACTGAGTCTCTGGGGAACGCTATCCTCCTGTTAGGTTGAATCCTAGAAATGCATCTGCCAAAGGCAACATGTTCATCTGCAAATGAGGCGCAGCATTTCCATTCAGTACTTGTTCATCTGGGTTCTGTATGCGCCACACAAAAGCCTTCTTCATTCTGCCTACCCAAACCCCAGTGTCCATGGCTCAGATCACTTACACACCACAGACAGTAAATGCAGTTCTGATAACTCTTGCACATGACCCCTTTTCACTGGGTCACATAATTTCGCCATTAGCTTTTTTCCATCTCCAGCCACAAACTCAATTACTTTATTTCAAAGGGTATTTGTTAAAAGTGGTCTTTTTCAGCAGCCAGTGACGAAAATGAGAGTGGAAAAATCTGCAGAGGGGGGAGTAGAGCTGTGTTTTGTTGCTGTTTTTTTTAATTATTATTATTTTATTATACATATCATGCGTTCTCTCTCACGCACCATTTATATTTCTTATTCAAAGCCTAGATTATAACATAGCATAAAAATAGAGAAACCTTTACTGATAAGCTATTTTTTCAAGGTAGGAATAACTGAATTAATTGATTTAACCAAAAATTACTTCTTCAAAAATAACTATGTATTTATTTGGCTTACGGTGTTTGGAAGATACCAAATATCTTACCTGCTGTACAAAAATTCATAACAGCCTCAACCTGATTTCCATCCCAGCCCTGGGTCAGCAAGACTTGTGTCTAATTTTAAGCACTATGTTCAACTGCAGAAGGATTGCTCATGCGCTTCAGGATAGGCCTGTGCCTCTGAACCTGTCAGGAACCAGGGCCTGCAGCCAAGCCAGTCTCCTGCCAGCCCCGGTAATACAGCTGATCTGCCGCAGCTGTCTGATTAGCCATGCCACCGGAACACTGCTGAGCCCCACGGGCTGGCTCTTAAGCCACCCACAGCAGCAGCTTGCTGGCTTCTCATGCCGACCTGCTCTTGTGTTGCCTTTTTCCTGCTGCATCTGCCTTACCCCCAGCTTTGCCTGATACCCTGCCAGCTCCGCTTCCTCACATCCCATTTTCACCCCCAGTTCTGGCTCCCCATTATTGTTTCCGGCTCTGGTATCGGCCCCTGCCCTGTTTTGATTGACTATGGCTCTGATGCCCACTAGGCTGGAGTGCCCGCTCAGTTGACAGTGTCTTGCTGAATCGGGGCTTTGGTGTCCACCAAACAGATGATCAAACTGTTGATGAAGAAATGGGAACAGCCCCATGTGAGGGGGTCATCTTTTTGCTATTTAAAGAAAGGGGAACGCAAGGGACGTTTAGCTAAGTTAGTAAAGCGGAAAGAACAGACCTTTCTTCTCATACGGAGGCAAAAAATGGGCATGCTCAGAAGAGCCTCATATAGCTCAGCAGATTTTCTTCACAGACCCTCATCTAAAGGCCACTGTGCTGAATATTACAATGTTCATAAAGGACTATTTTCTACTTCAGTGAGTGACAATTACAAGAGAATTACTGAAATTTAAATGAGGACATGACACATGTTCCATTTCAACTTCTTTCACCCAAAAGGCATGATAAATCAGGTTTTACTCAGTGGTTTGCACAATGGCCCACTCTCATGCTTGGGGAAGTCACCCACTTCCTCATTCACGCTATTAATCTGTCCCTGTGCACAGCACAAGGAAACACCGGAAAGTATTTCAATCAATAACCTGCATGTTTGTGAGGATGCTGCAGACTCCGCTGGGCTTGTGGACTGTTTCCCTGTTGTAAGAAAAGCGCTGCTCCTTTCACCATGAAAAAGCTCTCACTTAAGCTGGAAAACAAAAGACACAGGAAATCAACCCACGAGAAACTTCAACAAAACACTCCCAGGGTCAGGATACATGTAGCTGGGAAGTCCCAAACTTAAGACATTACAGGGCTTTGTTAGAACGACGTACATGTCCAAACTCTGACGTTACTGCCCTGCAACTGCGTGGCGAGCATTTTTCAACAGGTCCACCATGTTTGGTCACTACAGGAGTTATTTGCATGAGCTCTTCCACAGCCAGAAATGAATTTCCATGTGATTGTACAACATCGTTTCCTTATGAAACTCTACAAGTGAAAACCAGCAATTGTAAGCACTGTGATCGCGTACTGTGCTAAGTCCTGAACCAGTCATATCTTAGAAACAGGACACAGTTCTTAGGAATGGGAAAAATAATGAAGGAACCGAAATGATACACCAATTTGTTAAGCACCAAAAAAATATCCTTTGTAAATGAAAACTGTCCAACGCAAACAAAACTGCTTGGAAACCTCACAATCCGTGCGACATTAAAGATGACTTTTTGCTCCCGGTGACCCGGATTCTGCAGTCCTCATGCGGCCCCAGCATGTGGAAAGACGCACGTGTATTTTCCCAAGGCTGAGAGGAACATGGGTCTGAGAGCACAACTAACAAAATCAATAGTTACAGTGAAAAGTCGCTCAGGATGTGCTGGTGAGCGTTAGCCATTTGCATCAGCATCTATTTCTAACGTTAGCATTTCCCACAACACTGATTTTCAGCATCTACTGAGCTATTTTTTGGTTACTGCAGCTACTGCTTACATTGCATTTCTTCCATAGATCGAGATATCAAGGACGGATCTTTACCAAGCAGCTCCCTCATTTTAGACTCAGATTTGCCTCCATCTCATACCACAGCACCTGGCGGTTCTTATCTCTGTTTATTACTATCTGTTATCTACTAAGCTAAAACACTGCATTTTGAGACCCTGCCTGGAGTACATTATTTATGCTAGAGAAAGCAAACGCAGTGCAGTCAAAGTTCCCTGCACTATTTTTCTCCTTTGTCTAGTTTTGAGTCTTTGCCCCTCACACCCCATAGTTCAGTTCTAAGCTAGGACTACCACGTGGAAGGCAAGGAATTGCGGCATTCCACCTCTCCTTTCCACGGGAGAGAGGGCTGCCCAGACTTGTGCCATGGAGATTAAATCGACATAGCTGATTGGTTTGAAAGTTAGCTACAATTCTTTCACTCAAGGGTTCCTGAGCTACGTTTCCCAGAACAATAAGGGAGATCCTTACAGCATGGTTATATTCTGAAAAATGGCTGAAAACAGTGTTTCTTCATTTACTCGCCCACAGTGACTCCACATTACTTTGGTACAGTATACTAGTTCTAAAAATGTTTTTTTCTAACTGCCAGCCATGCAAACTGTGCCTGGGATCTAAAATCAAGCTGAGATGGTCTGGGTTTTGCACCACCAGGAAGAGATTCTGCAATGGGAATTTAGTTAATTCCAGTAATCATATGCGTACCAGCTCCCTCCCCAATAACTGTGTCGGTTCTGATGTGTTAATGTTAGAGGAAAGCAGTAAAAAAAGGTAGAGTGTTATATAGGAAAGCATCACTAACATGAACAGGTCTGAGTCTGAATCCATTCTGGGAGTAGATCTGCTGAGAAATGTACCATCTAGTCCCATTTCTGACCATAACTCATCCTCCTCCAGCTGCACATACGAGGAAAGAACAGTTAAAATAACCTACAGCTAAATTCCAAAGGGGTAGCCATGTTAGTCTATTGTAGAAAGACAATGCCACAAGACTCTGTTGTCTTTCTACAGCTAAATACTTAGTAGTGGCCCTTTTTTGAGAAACTTGGGAGATAATCTCCTAATTCCTTTACATTTTGCTTTGGAAAATGGGAAACATACACAGTACAATATATTTATCCCTGATCAAACCATGACTATGAAATTCCCCCTACATTAGTGACTATAGCTCTGATGGGTCATCTTGTCTGACATTTCCCTCCACTACAGGAATGGCAATCAACACATCTTTTACAATACAGAGAATTTCTAGTTGCAGGGAAACAAGAATGTTGCATTATCTAATGTGAGATCATCCCACATTTCGGGACTGGCACGAAGTAACAGTAAAAGGCAACATGGCCAAGTTGATTTTTGTGGCTATGTATTCATCTACATGAAAATGAAGGTGGAGAAGTGAAACAACTTACAGAAAGAACGAAAGAAAGAAAGCAAGCATGCACATTTCCCAGACAGTAGCACCGTCCTCAGAAAACTGTCTCAAAAGCAGGCAGTACATATTTTTCTACCACTAACTGCTCCCATGTCCCCACATTATCCTTTTCTCTGGTGAATTTCAAACATGCACTGACCCAATAGCACATCAAAAGTCCCCTTTGTGAAAGCTCTGATTTTAGGCATTTCATTAAAATGCCAGCGCTGCCCGCCCAACGCCATCCCAAAGATACACTCCAAGAATATGGGCTACCCACAAGAAAGATTTTTCGGTAGTCTCTTACATTTCACGCGACTGTTCCAGAATACAGCTAACAAATGAAAACAACATAAATGACAAAATATACCAACTCCTTTCCATATCTTAAAGAGGAAAACATTTCTAAATCGTATTATCTTGATCAAAGCAACAAAATTCATTTCCAGACCATTATCTCTGCAAGACAAAAAGGATTTTTTAGACATTTCAGTAAAAGGTGTGTCTAAAAAACCCACAACACAACACAAAAGAAAACTAACCCCCTCCCATTTCCTACCCACCAATGCCTAACCTGCTGAGTTTGAGCAGCCCAGGCTGTGCTCAATAAGCAACATTTGGTAGCAGAATAAAAACAAGTGGCACATACATACTAATTTGGACTGGATTTCTCTGAACAGCAGAAGACTGTACCGGTCCAAGAGACAGGGAGAAGTCAGTAAAATCAAAAAGATTCATAACCAACTGTTAAACTCACATTCTTTTGCTTCTAAGCTCTTTTAAAAAAGGGGGGACAGGGGGGAGAAAGATTGACCGCATATTCTGTCAGGAGCAGAGAAATCTCTTGTCCGTTGATGCTACCCAGGAACTGGATGACTTTTAGAGAACGCTGTGTCTTTCACTGATATCCTGGCTTGAAAAAGCACTTGTCCTAACATATCCTGATGAAAGAGGGCCATTCAAAGGGGGGGAAACAGCCGAAGCTTGTTTAATCATTTCCCTCCTACAGACTTTTTTTTCTTGCACATTCTGGAAGGAACACAGCACAGAGCAGAAAATGCAAAGCAAACCAGCTGGGGTCCAAATAACCTCAAAATTCATGTGGCCATCACTAGATAAAAAGCCTCATGTGACTGATGACTATTTGTTTTTAATAATCAGACACGACACACCAATATAGCTCGACAAAAAGCATCAGAGCTTAATTTACATCTTTCCTTTCTTACAGCGTGGCCACCAAATTCTGCTTCCTTCTTTTACAGAGTGAACCATGGCTAACGGCGACACTGTGAAAACGAACCCTTTCAGACAGTCTGGCATTCGCAGCTTGTCACAACCAAATTCGCTGAAGAAGGCTTCTAACAAATCCCTGACTTATTGTCCAAGGGCTTTCAACAGGCCTGGAACAGAATCACAGGCTTATAGCTAGCAAGGAGCAGTGGGTTAACCACAGGAAGAAGCTGCTTCTGTCCATTTTTCGCCCTGCCTGCCCCTCTCAACTAGGAAACGCAGGCACCAAACAAAGCCATCTTCTCCCCCTGCGAACACTTTCCAAGACTGAGTCACCTCAGGCTCCAGAGGAAAAGCAATGCGGAGGTTATCTGAGTCTCCCAGTGACATTTGAGGGAGAAGGGCTTTGCGGCTGTCAGGAAATTTGTGCTCTTCACACAGCTCTGACCTCCAGGTTGTAAAGTCACTCTGTGCTCAGCTTCCTGCTCTGTCACCGGAGGAGAAGAATATGTGAGGCCACATTCACTAGTGTCTGAAAAGGCTCTGAGAGCCTCACTTCGAAGGCGTTGCCACATCTTTTATTATAATGGACAATCTTCTCAGTCAAGAAAGCGGAGGCTCGCCAGCCCTCATCACAAAGGATCTTGTGACAACTGGCCTGTATCCATCTCTAAAGTTACAACGGGGCAAATGCAGGGTGCTCTGATATTTACGTTACTTTGCCCTCTACATATCGCGCCTTTTATCCATACAGCTCAAAGCATTTCACAAACACTGTAAAGTAAGATCGTCCTCATGTTACAGGTGGGGACACTGAGGCACGGAGGGCCAGTTGCTTGCCCTACAGAAACAAAGCAACTCAGCGTTACTGGCCCACTTCCGCCTGACTTGCAGCCCCTGGCTCTAACCACTGGCCCACACTGCTAGTCACATTTTCAAGAAAAATCCTTACTCCTGTTTGTAAAAAAGAACAGGGCTGCAGTTACTTGTCAGTGGTTTGAGAGAGAATTTCTGATCATTTCAAAATCTCTCTCCGATGGCCCGAAATATAAAAAAGCAATTTAAAATCTGTTTAAAATACCTATTCTTTGACCTCATGACAAAACACACGTTACTGAGCAGATGCTTAGCCCAGCTGCATAACAAGCTCCTTGAACCGCTCATTCTGACACTGTGCCTCGAGCAGGGGTGACCAGTGGGCACAGCCCTTGAATGCGGGGGGTATTTTCGTTCTCTTTTTTTAATAGGAAAGCTCGCATGCTAGGAATGCCTGTGCATTGCGGGCAAGCACAACACAGTCTCTTCCGCTCACATTCATCTGACTCCTTTCATCTCGCAGTAAACGTCCATCCTCGGATCTTTTCACTCTGAGTTTCGGAAAGGCAACCACCTCGAGCGTAGGAAACAGCAATTTCTCAGCAGTTTAGGACAGGAAGTAGAAACCTGAAGCCGCAGGAGGGATTTAAGGAGGCAGAACGTGATCACCAGGGTTTACGTTTGCCCAGGATATATCCCTCACGCTAGTCTACACTCACGCTTATGCCAGCAAAGCTCTGGTTGTGAAGAAAACACCCCGCTGAGTGACTCAAGCTTTGCCGGCATAGGATAGACAGCTCTCCCGCCAACACAGCCACCATCCCTCATTTAGGTGATTTTATTGTGTCAGCGGGAGATCTCTCAGCGGAGTGGGTTTCTTCACACCCCTGGGCAATGAAAGTTCGCCGGCATAAGTGTGACTGGAGACAAGCCCTCACTCTCACTGCAAGTGTCTCTTGGGATCTTTAGTGACCCTAATGGTCGCAGAGTCTGTTTTTAAGTCTCACTCCAAAAAGTCTTGTTGGAACCGCAGAGCCCCCTGGGAGTCGGACACGATGAATTGCTTATCTCTGTATTTGCGGCTGATTGCATCTGCCACGTACATGAAGGGCACCTGGCGTTCAGATTCACTTCCGTAGAATTATGAAGTCCAACTGTTCTCTAAACGAATAACCAAAATGCTGAGTCTCAATTTCTGAACCACTGAGGCAGACTTCCCCATCTTCGGGCTAAGCATTACCACCATTCCCCCCGCAAAGAAGGTTAATCCCATGCTCTGGCCACAGGAGATGGCACGAGAGAATCTTTGTTCCACTGGAGAGGAAACTGCCAGGGAGAAATCACACATATCTAATCTTCCAGCTACTTGCTCACCCAGTCAGCAGTCCTCCACTCCAGGACACAGCACCATCAAGGAGCTGTGCTCGCTGAGCGTCTCTCAAGTTGCAGTCTGTAAATGTTACCCAGTTGGGTGCCAGGCTTCTATAAAGGAGCCTGTGTTTTGGACGACGCTCCCCATTCCAGAGTCTCCTCCCAAACCTGAGCCCAGAGAAACAGCTCCTGGATGCTCCTTTTAAATTTCTGTTTAACTTCTAATCACCGGCTCTGGCTCCTTTACACTCTGCTTGTATAGCTTGGATATGAAGCCTTCCCTGCCCACCCCCCCTTCAAAAAATCTGCAAACAGGCCTTCCACCGGCACGAAGCCACACCTTATTTCCAACGCACTCTCTCTGTCCAGATCAAGACTCTTAATTACCTTCTCGTTAACGTCGAGATGTGTACGTGTGCACATGTAGGGAGGGTACAGTTTCCCAGTTAAAAACGTGCTTTCTCCCTATGCCTTTGACAGAGGAGATGGCAGCTATCTTTCCTTTTCTGTTCAGTCCAGTCACTGGCTCAGAAAAGCCAAAATATCTCAAGGGAATTGTGCAACTAAATGTAAATGGAGCCCTTTGGTTAGTTTCCCCAGCTGCACTGCTAAAAATCTGAGTTACCACCCTGGGCCACGTTCGCAGGGCTGCTCCCCAATGGTTAACATCCCCCAAGCTAGTGAAGTGGCTCATTAGGAAAGTCAGCTAAGGAGCAAACTTGCAACCTTCTCGAAATATCAAAATACACTAACTGCGTGTTAGATAATAAAAGGTGAGGGGTGATTCGGGGAAACAGTCTGAGTAAGACCGACTTGTAGCGATGTAGTTCCTGCTTCTTCAGCCAAGAGGGCAATTAAAGTGCATTGACTGCTTGCTTTGGCTCGATAGGAGATACATCAGCTAACACTTCCGGAGGAAGAGAGGGGCCTTTGGAAGGGGTTTTATGCTGCACAACAGAGCTGGTGGGAAATGAACTTTACAGCCACTTATTGACCTGTGCTTGTAACAGCTGTGAAATGGAAATGAGAGCCCTTCAAGAATCAGCAGCTTTTCCCCACTTTTCCGACTTCTCCAAAGTGCATCGTATGTTCAAAATGTTTATTCGCTCTGCATAACACACCCGATCATCTCAGTCCTACAGAAAGCCTGCCATGCCCCAGCAAATTCCAGAAAAGGAGCCTCTTTCCGCATAGCTATCGTTCCCACTTCCTGCTCACACAGAGTATGCTGTGGACTGGCCCCACTGCCCAAGGATCTGTAGTGCCATGCGAAGAAAAGGGAACGCTCAAGGACCAATCCCAGCCGGTGTTTTATCCTTCACCAGGGACATTCTGCTACAGAAATACAGACACGACGAGATGTGCTAACATTAGAGGGTTGCCAACTCCGTAGTATTTAAAAATTAGACACTGCAGCAGGCGTCGTGTTGGAACCTCTCTTGCTTGCCTCTTACCTCCTCCGCGCCCCCATAGCTGCCCCACCCCTTCTCTTCCCCAAGGCCTTGCCCCCTATCCTGCCTCTTCCCCCAAGGCTCTGCCCCCTTCTTCCTGTCACTCCCTGCTCTTGTCCTCCCTAGGGGAGCTGGGGCTGGGAGCTGTAGCTGCCTGATGCAGGTAGGAGGCAGCCCTGGTACAGGTGATGACCATCTGCAGTACCCAGACCCCTTTCTGGTCCCCAGCTCCCAATCCAGCAGGGTGTGTTCTCCCTCTCTGAACACGGACACACCTGTCCTGTTTAGGATTCTGAGCAGCGCTACAAAGGGCAATTTCTTGGACGCAGGACTCTTGACAGAGCTCCTTCCAGAGGGCATTCTGCACACGCCAGCCCACACTTTGAAGAGTGGCCCTTAATGTGGCTGCCCAACTTGGCATATCACGGGCCTAATTTCAGGGGTGCTGAGCACCGCCACGCCCTCTGCAGTCAGTGCTCAGCACCTCTAAAAGAACCCAGAAGCTACTTATCTCAACTGGGCATTTGGATACCCAGGCACCCGAAATGAAGGGATACCTTTGTGGCATTTCATTACACGCTCCCGAGACGGTAAAGCTCTTCCATCTCTTTGGCTGAACTAGAGATTGCTAGAGCACATCCCACCTAAACTGCCTATGCTAGACACAACGAAGGGGCCGAATGTGCGAGGGATGCTCCACGCCAAACGAAGCCCTGCCCCAGACTGGACCCCCTTCATCTTACTAAAAGGAAAGGGACCCACTGGCCACATTCATGCAATAGCAAAGGACTCTTTTTCCAAGAGACAGACAATCCTCTATCCCACGATCCAGTGTGTGAGGGGAACAGTGGAGCTCCCTCTGCACTCCCATCACCAGTTCATATCAGATAAAGCAAGAAAATTCCAGCCCTCTGGTGCATTTCAAGTGAAAAAGAGGGTCAGCAAGCAAGAAGTCCTGGCAAGCTTCACTCTAAATGTTTTTAGCACTCCAACAAAATGAGATTCTGAGCGTGCATTGTTTGGCTGAAAGGCGTAGGCTGTGCTCAGAGAACAAGAATGCTAAGAAGCATTTCAGACACTGAAAGCCATTCACGGCACCAGATACAAACTCTGCTTCGGCACAAAGAGGAAAAAGAAAAATGAAACCAATCATTAAACCCACCAAACCTTAATATCTCCCAGCATACACTGTCAGTGACGTGCCACGAGTCGGCCCAGCAGACCTCAAGATTGCTACATCACGCTACACACATTCACCTCAAGTTCAGCCACAGACACGAGAGCCTCTGCACGCAGAAGAGCAAGAAAACACGTTTGCTCCAGAGCTGAAGCATCCCCATTTGGGGCAACGCAGTCTCTCTCATGCGGGTTACATTTGCAGAAGGACCTAGATGAATTAGGGGCCTAAACCTCATTTTCCAAAATGACTTAGGAGCCTGATTTCCACTGAGACTTGGGGTATGTCTACACTTCATTTAGCCACCTGTGGCTGGTCTGGGCCAGCTGACTCAGGCTCAGGGCTCCAGCGAGAGATCAGCTCTAGCACCCTGCAAGGCTGGAGGGTCCCAAAGCACCTACCCCGCAAATAAATAGCCCCATGTGCCTGAGTCAGCCAGCATGGGCATCTAACTGCAGTACACACATACCTTGTGGCACCTCCGTCTCTTTTGAAAACTGGCCTTGGGCATTTGGGAAAATAATTTCACTTTCGCCGTGCTTTTAAAACAGCCAGCAAGAAGCTCATGCACCAGGTGACAGTGTATTATTTCAGAAATAGCCTCCTGGCTTTCCCCCCGGATTCCACTGAGATCGGCTTCCCTAGACCTCCCTGATGACGTATCCCCCTACTCCTAGCTGCCCCTCCTGCCCCTGCCTGTCTCAGACTCTGGCCCACCCTGCAAGCTCTCCAGTGGACTCTGTCACTGCAGGATGCTCCTTCAAGCGTGCTGCCCTATTGGCCTGGAGCGTCATCACCTTCTCTGAGCCAGCCTCTCTCTGCTCCTTAGCAAACCACCGATTCTGGGCTCTTGGCAGAACACAGCCGACCTGTGAGTTAGGATGCTCGCAAGACCTTGCAGCTACCCAGCACCCTTCACCTGAAGGTGGCAACAGGATTCGCCCTGTTAATTAGGCCCCATAATGGTGCCAGGAGATTGGGGCATGGCCCTTCCACGGAGGAGCCAAGAGAGCCATACTGGTGAGGGAGTAAACGGACCGGGATCACACAGCAAGTCAGTTACAGAACAAGAAACTGAACCCAGGAGACAAGCCACGCCTCGGCTTCTTTATCCTACCCTGCACTACCAAGCACGTTCAGCCTCCCTGGGTATTCCTCACTTGCTCCGCATTGCCTTCTGCGTCATATTCCGGCTTACTGCTCTTGCCTCCAAGACCCTCCCCAACTTACCTCCTTCCACTTCCTCCACATTCCCAGCACCCCCACCAGTGTCCTGTATGCTGCCCCCTACGCCCGAAACCTGCACCTCTGCCAGGCTTCCACCCCTCAAACCATATTTCTTCCAGAAGCCTAGAGGTAGCTGCAGGTTTACAGACCTCCCCGTCACCTTCTCCAAACCTTGCCCTTAATTCTCTGGCTGTAAGCTCTCTGGGGCAGGGTCTCTGCCCTCATCTCTGCTGTGCAGTGTGCACATCTGCGCTGCTATGGAAGGAATAAAAATAACCGACTGCAGGCAGACTTGAAAGAAGGTGACAGGCGTCCGTGTCACCCTCAATGGCACAGGTCCCCCTCCTGCTGGTTAACAGGGAGCCTCAGCCTGACTCGTTCCCAGGGAGAAGTGGTGTTGGCCAAGTGCGATGCTAGGGTTGGAGAAGGAGCGTCAACATCAACAGTCCAGCTCCCGCCCCGTCAGGCGGCCGGCGCTCTGTCCTCCAGCTCTGCTCCTCTTACTTCCAGAGGAGCGGCCACCTCTGGAAAGCCAGCACACTCCGCACTTGGCAAGAAGAGGCCCCAGCCAGCAAAGGGCAGCTTTGGTAGGGCTGTATCTGAATGCAGGGAAGGGAAGGTGGAACTCATGTTTTTACCAGCAATTTCCATTGCTGGGTTTTCCATTTCTGAGCTTCCTGCTGACAAATTACCTCATTTGTGACCCCAGCTGTCTCAGAGCCCAGTGTCAGACATTTCTACAGTGTCTCTCTTTGCCTTGGTGCTCACTACACGAGAATAAACTGCGTGTTTTTCTTTTTTTGAAATGAACTCTTAAGAGGCTATTTTACCCCAGGCCACAGACACCAGCACATTCATACGCCCGGCTGTCACCAGAAAGCCAGCATTCTAGCCTGGGTGTGAGTACAGAACAGTGCTTCAGCCCCAAGATCACCCTTTGCTAGCCAGCTAACAAGTCAGAATACATCAGTACGGTTTTGCTTCATTCAGCTGTCTTAACAGCTGTCTACCTATTTATATTGCTGGGTGCGCGGAGGCAAAACACACCCCCAGCGAGCGCTAAGGTACCGCAATCCAGCGGGATCTGATCTGATCCTGGAGAGAAGGAGGCAGCACAGCTGTTGGAAGGGAGCCGCCGGCGAGTTAAACAAAACAAAGCAAGGACTCAGTGGAGCAGCTTTGTAGCCTAGAGCAGACTCTGCTCCGTGTTGCGCTGGTGGTCTGTAGAGAGCCAATGTGGTGGTGGCTTTCCTCCTCCTTTCCAGCTAACAGACTGCATGAAAAGAACCGGAAAAGCATGCAGGATTTTGCCTTGTAAGCAATTGCTACAGATGCCACTGGCTCGTGTGACCACATGTGGGAGGGAGGAAGACCGCACAGCTGGGAATGGCAGGGGAGATGTCCACGGAAGAGTTTGAGAAAGCCTGGTCGAGCGGACGGCGCTATCTGTTAGAGGGAGGCTCAGGCCGGGGCAAAGTCTGCTCCTCTCAGCCAACCTGTCAGTATGCTAACCAATCCGCCTCCTTTTCCTCCTGGACTCGTTGTTGCAAACCTTTAAATTATTTTATTAGCCACCCCAGCCAGCGGCTCCCAACATCACCCACCGAGAGCCACTGGTAAGGGGGAAGGTGAGGCCGAGTGGCCAAGCACAGGAAAGCGAGTAACAGTTTCTAGCCCACAAATGGAATGAGAAGTGGTCGGCCAGTTAACTCCAGCCACTCCAGAAAACACAGAACTGATTGGATTTAGAAGGGTTCCAAAAAACTGCAGCAGAGCCACGCCGCATGTGACATGTTGGTGACAGGTAAAAATAAACTCCAGCAAAACCATGCCGAGCCCTGAGCAAAAGCCAAAAAGCCTCTAAGCTAGACCACCCCAGCATATACCCAGTGAAGCTCCAGAGCCCGCGTCCAGCCTGCACAGCTCCCCCAGGGACAGTCAAGCCACGATGTGGGTAACAAAGAAATCCTAAGAAAACAATTGCCAGCGCGATAGGTACCCCCCCATCAGCTGCCTTCTCACACCAGGGCCTGAAAGAATCAAGAGGGCCATCGTTAGGACGTTTGGCTGGAAGGTGGAGTTGCCCAGATATCCCGCGAGCAGCCCCAAAGCAAGTGGGCGATGTTTGGATGCTCGCTTGGGAAAGGAGCACTTGGACGAGGGAGAGACAAACACACACGCCAGCAGAGTTCCAGGAATGATGTGGACAGGCCATTGGGGCAAGTTTCTAGAGATGCTTTTTCTGTCACTCACACAGACCCCTTATCCCACCACAGATGCCTTTGGGAGTGAAGTTTACAAGGGGGGTTTCTCTAGGGAAAAAGCAAAGATGAGCTGCTGTGATTTTAGCAGACAGCAAACAGCTAGTGAAACAGGGTGCATTCTTCTGACTGCAGCTGGATGCTCATAACCCTGCAAACCAAGGCGGCTGCAGCTTCTCAAGCCGCTCTCTTAAAACCATCCAACCAGGCTACGGTGTCATCTACTCAAAAGAAAACTTCTTTCCTCCCACTACCCCTGGCACACAGCACAATCTGTCATTCAAAAGTCTGACTTTATCCATCCCACTCTAATTTAATCCAGTGCTCGGTTGCCCCCCATGTACCACCCAGTGACTCAGCACAGTCGCTTGAACTGGAGCCCCTCACCACGGCGCTGAGCATCGTCCCTGAAGTTTCTAGGCCTGATGCTGAGATCACTCCTCACCTCATTGAACAGGGGCAGATCCTATGGGAGGGAATCCACTGCCTTTCTCTGCTAGGTCTGTCTGCGTCTGGAGCCAGCGGAAAGGTGCCTTTTTTGTGTTTGAGTGCAAAGAGGTAACAGATTCTTTCGTTCCTATTAGATCCAGGCCTAACTGGTCGGTTTCACGTTCTGGTCCCAAGCACTAGCACGGTGCTGTTCTTTTGCTGTTTTAGTCGTAGCGGAAGGATTTTTAAATCTTGTCTAAAGAAATAAAAACAAATCCTTTTCATTTAAATGAAACAAAAGCCATGAAGAATTCCTGTCCGTGTTAGGTTTCCTACAGGCGTTTTTCGAAGGCTATTAGACAGCCCCTGCCTTAAGGAGCTCACCCAACACGCTGACCCAGCCTAGGAAAAGGTCCTAGGCTCAGACCCTTTTTTTAAAACGGCGACCATGGTTTTGGTGCAGGGATGGGTTTGTGAAAGAAGTGAACTTGCAGCTGGCATCCAAAGCCACTCAGCACCTTCCCTACACACCTCGCACCTGACTTCTGATCACCAGGGCAGTAGACTGGTACCAGAACGGCAGCAAGGAGACTCTTTCTATGTAACCATACACCGTTGCTCAGCTGCACAACGCTGCTGTTTAAGCCGGCACTTTTTACTACTCCACATTTTTCAAACACTCCTGCCCCAGACAGACAGCGTGGAATGTAAAGATCTAATTAAAGCTTTGCCAGTCTCCAAGGCCACACTACAGAGTGGCCAGTTACAATCAGCCAGGGGCCTGAGAACTCATTTCCCTGTTGTACGGCGCACACTAAGGCAGAGTGCTGCAGCCTGGCCAGGATATGATTCAGCATCCTGTTTTGAACATTTAATGCACTCTGCAACTTCTGCCTCTCCCACCAACTCACTTTAAGGCAATAAAGATGTGGGGAGCTAGTTAGACAAGCTCACAGTGAGGCTACGAAAGCTCGTGTGATAAATAAATGTGTTAGTCTTTAGAAGTGCCCCAGGACTCCTTGTGTGTTTTGCTGAACTAGACTAACACGGCTCCCCCTCTGAAACAGTGAGGCTAGCGTCTTCCCAAATCAATTCTCAAGACAGTGACCCTGAACTACCTGAGCCCCTGCGACTTTCCCAGCCCATGGGCTAAGAGTCAGGCAGGTCTGTTGTTAAAATATAGCCTATTGTGCCCTCAATGCATCCATGCAATTCCTTATAAACTTAAATAGACGTTTGGATAAATGGCAGTTTGGACAAAATAATGAGATTTTAAAAAGGTCTATATGGAGCGGTTATAAAAATATTCAAAGATGTGCATCTGTGCACTAAAATCAAATGAAAAGCCAAAAAGGAATGGTTGTATATAAACATCCCCGTGCGGTGCTGGGAACACAGCATAAGACCAACAGGGGAGAGAAAGATGAAACTAAGCCATCTTTTTTCTCTACCCCTGTTGAGTGAAGTGCAAAAAGTGAACGAGTAGCAGAATGGAGAACAGAACACTGGATTTTTAGAGTTCTTTATGTTTCAATTACTTACGGTACTATTGGTAGTGGAGGGAAGGATTTTTTTAATCATATTTTAATTTAACCATCTCCCTGTATGTACATGAGAGTTTATACCCATGCAGGCTGGGAGAATATGCCTGGAAGGGGATTACTTGCAACAATTATTTCTGCTGTTAATTATAGAGCAGTTCAGTGATTTTGGTAAATCAAAAGAGCCATCAAACACAAAAAGCCGACATGCAGAAGGGTCCAAATGCATTCCTGCTGTAACTCCACTGCCTTTAATTGTTTCCAAACCAGAATCCGAAAATAACTTTCTTTTATTAAACAACAAAACAAGTAATAACTGGAAGAAGTGAACAGCTAGTTTTTAAACAAGCTGGTATCTTACTGCGGCTCATGTTCATTTCTGACAAGGGGACTTGGTGGAACAGTGGCTACTCAGCCATGCAATCACTGAAAGGCGAAGACAGAAGAGGAAATGCTACTTCCTCAATACATTTTGGAAGATGGATCAACTCATGGTAGCTTCAGAGGTGAAAAAAAGACTTAGGCTGCGTCTACACCAGAGTCTACCGATGCAACCGCACCACCATAAGACCTCCTGTGCAGCCGCTTTAAGCCAATATAATTAATCCACCCGCAAAGAGCGGCGGCAATAGCCATGTGGGCGAGAAGCTCTCCTGCCAACACAGCGCTGTGTCAGTGTAACTTACGTCGCTCAGGGGGTGGAAGAGTCACACCCCTGAACATCAGTTTTACCAACGTAAGTGGTAGTAGGATAGCCCTATACAGGAGAGAGCTGAAAGGTCCTGAATGCAAATAATACAGAGCACTTCCCACCCGCAGAGCTGCGTTCTTTACAAAGATGAGAAAGCATTACCCTCCCCCATCTTACAGAAGACGAAATGAGGCTCAGAGAGGTTAAGTGACATGGCCATGGTCACAGTGTGTGTCAGTAGCAGAGCTGAGAGAAGCTGGGGGCAGGAAGAACCCAGGTCTTTTTAACCCTAGTCCTGTTCTCTGTCAACTGGAGCACACTGTCAAGGATGCGTAGCGCTCCACGGGTGTAGATACTGTACTGCACACTCAGCTAAGGTCATCCTGAAGCACACAGTCTGTAGATACAATACAGGTCTACAGAAGTTCTTCCTGCAATCCTTTATTCACACGGCAAACCCCATTTGCAGGATGCGCCCCTTTGCTGTTACGAGCTCAGTCTGAAGCCCTTGACACGTCTTGGAAATGCAGGATTGGCCATAATTGTTTAATATAATGTTCTTTTGTAAAAAGCAGCCATGTCGTTCCCTGTCTGTCCCGCTCTCCCCTCCCAGAAGCACCAGTTTCGCAGCCTTTACAACTTCAGAGCTGTCTTCCCCAAAGGCACATTCCTCCAGTCGGAATCGTTTGACATGCTGCAGACAAATTTAATTTGCATTTTTAGTGCTTTAGCTTTCTAATCTTCTGCCACCACCAAAGATAGCCTTAAAGCTCCAGCAGTAACAGGGCTGCCCATCAAAGACAGCCGAGACCCATGCCGCTTTCCCCTCCTCCCAAAGAGGCTCCAGAAAATGTACTATTTGGCACAGAACAGGTGTGGGAGTAGCTGCCCGGGTATGCTCGGAATACCTGAACAAGGCCTTTCACCCCCTGGCTGAGAGGTCTGTTTCAGGGCTCCTCACCCGTAGACTTGTCTTTGATCTCCTTTTACCTTCCATGCTCAGCACCTCCCCAACATTGCTCCTGTGTGGGCCATCCGTCTCAGGCAGCCGCATGGCTCTTGAGAAGAGTTGTGAAGTCACAGGAGCATCGCGCAACCATTGCAGACACAGCCCCAACCCCTCAGCACACAACGCAGAGACTGCTATGAGTCAGGATGCTGCAGGAACACAAGGACATAGGACTGGAAGGGACCTCCTGGGTCATCAAGTCCAGCCCCTACTATGGCAGGGACACATGATGCCGTTCATAACCTCATCAAGGGCCTTCTGCAAACTAGCGAGGTTGTTTGCACCCACTTCTCTTGTGGCTGTGTAACCCCACGAGCCTGGGAACACTTCTGGGCTTGTGGGTAACTAGATTCCCCTCTGGTAGAGGTGTCCCACTGACCCTACAAATGACCGTAGCTCGCTCAGTGAAAAGAGGCGCTACCTCCTGGGGCTGTATTTAATGTTGTCAAACAAAAACGATTCTTTCAAGGGAGTTCTTCCAACCAAATAAGAGGTCTGGCTGGCTATCTCTCCTGCATCATGGCTCTAACTTCATCCTCTGTGTAAGCAGTCAAGTGTCTGAAGGCACCCACGCAGCTGTCTCTTTTCAACCACACTCAGCCTGTGACTGAAAACCCTGTAACTGGGAGCAAAATGAAGGCGTGGATAAACAAACGTACTGTATATTTGCAATTTAGCCAGTGATTACCTGGATGCATTTGCCAAGTGTATCTGAGCAATAATAGCCAATATTCCTAATGTGACTGGCTATGTGTGAATCACTCTCCTTGACTTAGGACAAGACAACCTATCATTGTGGGTGACAGAGGCGAATAAGTGACGTGTAATTAGATGAATTATCTACATTACCAGATTCACTTTATGATTTTCAAAGTGGCAAACTCTCCATTATGGGTGTGAAGTTGGATAAATTGTACCAAGAGAAAACTAACAGAGCCCTCCAGAGCGCTTGACATAGGTGGCTTCCTCCTATTCAATTCCCTTGACTTTACAGCGAGAGGGTGCCTGAGTGGAACAGAGCAGAATATGGCTCCATAGCCACTCGATTTTCAGAGATGCTGAGCACCCATTATTCCCATTGAAGTCTACTGGCCGCGTCTGGCCCTGATCCTGCACAGTCCTATGCAGAAATGCTAGGCATCTCAGCGGTCCCACTCACTTAATGAACCACTCCTGTGGTTAAAGTTGAGCACACCTAACTCTTTTCAGGACCCTGTGGGTGTGTAGCATCTCTGATTAAAAAAAAAAATCAAAACACAAGTGCCCTGTGCCCAAGACAAATACAAGCAGCAAGCATTCAGCAACCATGGCAACCCTAATTTAGACAGAATCACACACAGCAATTTCAGAGCTTCCCGAGGTATCACAGGCACCAAACCACATTCATACAGGAGCCGGCAGCCCCCACAGCCTGCAAGTGGGGGGAGCTGTCTTTACATATCTGATGGGTTACAGGAACAAACACAGGCCAACACAAATACCCCAGCATCAGGGCTTTACCCAAGATCTTAGGAAAGGTGAGAGAAGGAAAAGCCATCGAGATATATCAGTGTGCATGGGGCAGCCGACATTGTTGATATCTTCGAAAGAAGAGCCAGACTTGTTCATTGGCATCATCTTACCCTAAGTTTAACATGGAAGGAGTTTTCAGTGCAGGGAACCCATAGAGATTTTAAAAGTTAAAGCAGGGTGGGAATGTGAAGAAAATGGGGCTGTTCTGAGACACAAGCTGGGTGTGGTTAGGTAATATCTTTTATTGGACCAGCTTCTGGTGGTGAGAGAAACAAGCTTTCAAGCTACTTCTTCAGGTCTGGGAAAGATACAAGATGGAAGAAGGGGCACAGATAGTTAGCACATATTCTAAGCCTCTAAGGGACCATTCAAGGTGGAGTGGCCTGTTAACACATCTGAAGTTATAGGACAAAAAAGGTTGGAGATTAGTGGTTACAGATGGTTGTAATAAATCCAGTCTCTCTCTTCAGTCCATGATTTTTAGTGTCTAGCAGTTATGAATTCAAGGTTCCAGGTTCGTCTTTGGAAAGCATCGTGCAGGTTTCCTTTGAGAACGGCGATTGATAGGTCAGATATAGAGTGATGCTTTGTGAGATGTGTTCACCACAAGGTAGAGGGTGTTTTTCTCTTCTATCATTTTCCTGTGTGAGTTCATTCGGAGCATAATGATTATCCGGTTTCACCCACACAGCTGTCACAGGGGCATTTAGTGCACTGGTAAGATACACCACATGCTGCGAGAGGCCGGTGTCGGACCTCTGGATCTCAGAAGATACCTTGGTGGGAGGAGTGGAGTAAGAGGGGACCACTGGAGATATGTCTGCAGGTTTTGCTCCCCACACACCAAGACATACCTACCCAAGGTGGCACCGATCCTGCCAGAACAACAGATGCAAAACCGTCAGCCATATCTCCACTGCTACAATGATCAACACCCCCCCACACACACCTTTCTTTCAAGATCCATGGGTCCTAAACATACAGTATACCTCATCCAGTGCACTAAATGCCTCAGTAACAATCACATGGATGAAACCCGGCAATAACGACATTGACAATTGAACTCACGCAGGAAAACGATAAAAGAGAAAACAGCCGATCACATGTGTGTGAGCACGTCTCACAAAGTGATTTCTCTACATCTAACCACCAGCCCTCATCCTCAAAGGAAACCTGCATAATCCTTTCAAAAGATAATCTTGGGAAGCTTAAATTCATAGCTCTGCTAGACACTAAAAATCATGGACGGAACAGAGACCTTGGATTTATTCCAAAGGGGGAGCCGTATTAGTCTAATTCATCAAAATAAACAAAGAGTCCTGTGGCACTTTCAGAGACTAACAAATTTATTTATCACACGAGCAGACTCCTGCTTTGTTTGCCTTCCCATTTGTTTGTCCTACAACTGCAGAGGTGTTAATGGGCCACTTCACCTTGAATGGTCCCTTAGAGTATGTGCTAACTACCTATGCTAAACAATCTGTTCCGCCTTTCTACTTAGTTGTGACAGAAGCTGATTCCAATAAAAGATATTATCTCAACTTTTTAAAAGAAACAAAGAGTCCTCCTCTATGTGCTGTTCCCCAGTGTTTGAATCCTAACACCTATTTTGATTTGCTGTTACAGCCTGACCTGATCCTATGTCATACACTCCCCTGCATTTAATTTCCTCCCACTCTGTAACTTTCCGATCTTCAAAGCGTCTGACGAAGTGGGATTTTCTCCCACGAAAGCTCATGCGATAAATAAATGTTAGTCTTTAAAAGTGCCACAGGACTCTGTTGTCTTTCTACAACAGACTAACACGGCTACCCCTTTGGAAAGAGTCCGGTGGCACTTTTAAAGATTAACACATTTATTTATCGCATGAGCTTTCATGGGTGGAACCCCACTTTGTCAGATGCTCATATGTAATTCCTCAGAAAGCTCATGCGATAAATAAATGTGTTAGTCTTTGAAAGTGCCACAGTGGCTTGTTTGTTTTGCTGAACTAGACTAACATGGCTCCCCCTCTGCAACTTGTCTACCACCCTCCTTTCTTTAATATCTGGGGACCTACACCACTACAACAACCCTGCATACACGGGGCTGTTGCGTCAAGAGTAGTTAGAGGTGCAGCAAGCCTTTTATGACAGGGGGCTTTTGGGAAAAGAGAGAAACTTTAGCAATTACAGAAAGAACCTGATTGTATGAATGCACAAAGCCAGCTGTTTTAGCTCAAATGAAAATTCTGGGACTTTCTGCTGTGAATGAAAAATCTGTTCAGCAAATGTCTGAAAAAGTCATAAAGGTGTAATATCTGGTAAATCTTGGATCAGGGAAATACACCAGCACTGGCAGACAGATGAACACGTTCCAGCAGCTCTTCCGCTTTCTAACTGCTAGGATACCATGAGGCAAAAGAACAATGAAGTTGAACAACTCTGCCACCCTATGGGCACAAGGTAGCGTGGCAGTAAATCGCTCTAAAGAAGACACCCTAGGAAAGGAGAGACAAACAAACGCCTTCTGTACAAAGGGTTACAATACATTTTTAAATTTTATTTCATGAGCCACGGTGATAAAACGGCTGCCACATACACTCCCCTCGATCCTTAGCAGAGTTCCCACTCCTTACAGCAAGAGGGATGGAGAAAATCCAAGGGTAGCAACCAATTCTTATTGGATTTGTCTCGCATTACATCAAGTGAATTGACCTCCCCCCTCCTCTATGTGCTGTTCCCCAGTGTTTGAATCCTAACACCTACTTTGATTTGCTGTTACAGCCTGACCTGATGCTATGTCATACACTCCCCTGCATTTAATTTCCTCCCACTCTGTAACTTTCCTATCTTCAAAGCGTCTGACGAAGTGGGATTTTCTCCCACGAAAGCTCATGCGATTAATAAATCTGTTAGTCTTTAAAAGTGCCACGGGACTCTGTTGTCAACCAATTCTTAGGCCTCCATCCCGCAAATACATACACTCGTAGCTCCATTACGCTCTGAGAAGTGGGGGCCTTGGACCGTAGTTTTTAAAGTTACTGCTGTTCACATCACCACTCAGTGAAAGAAATTATGCAAAATCCTTTGAAGACACTGTTAATCATCCCCTTTTGTTTCTTTGGTTGCTGGTGAGTGCAAATGCCTGGCTTGTGCGTGTATATCCAGGGGCTGAGAGTTCAAATTATGCATGCAGATAATCACAGATGTTAACTAAAAATATAGCCATGTAGCCTCTTTGAGAAGTTTCAGAGTCAACATCACATGAGTTGAATGAGACCTTGCACCCTTCTCAGAGCTGGTTCGGGCTGTCTTCGAGGACGGTTACACTGGAGCGGCTGGAGGTGTAAATTCCAGCTCAAAGAGACAGACCTCCACACTAGCGCTAATCAAGGTAGCCTACTAAAAACAGAAGCGTAGCCATGGTAGTGCAAGTGATGGGAGGAGTTGGCCGACCCCAGTGTGATCCTGTCAAGACGGTCAGCCTCTCCCGCTGCTTGCCCCAGTACAGCTTCATTTCTATTATTGGTGCAATAGCTCGATCAGAGCTAGCGCAGGTGTGAGCATGACTCCTCGCACTGGAATACACGCCTCCTAATTCCAGTGATCCTAAACCTGAAACAGCTCTGAGAGAGGTGCCCCATCTCATTCAACTCACCGTGGTGTCGGCTCTGGCACTTTATCGCTGTGTTTGTAAGTAACACAGATAATCAACGAAACACCTGGCTTAAACCTTCTAGATCCAGCACAGACGTACCCAGAGAGAGCACTACATCAGGCAACATTCAGACAGTTCTTCGGGACTGTATGGGTTAGATAGTTAATACATTTTTGCCAATGAAATTTAGCATTCTGCAGAATCGATACCTGCCATGAGAACCAGGTAATACACTAAGCAGGCTGAAACAAGCCTCAAACCAGAAGTTTGATGTGCCTTCCTAAGAACTCTGCTGCCTTCTGTCTAAAGGAACATTTCATAAACATGAATCAGTTCTCATGACCCTAATGCAAACTTAAGTGTTATTGTTTCTGTTTTACAACAGGGTAAACAAAAACGCAGCCAGATTAAGGCATGGCCTCGGGGCTATTGACTTCGAGGGGAGCTAAATGTCTGCCTCAGTGAGTAAGTGGCAGAGCTGGGGATAGAAGCAGGAGTCTTGAATTCTGCTTGAACTTCTAGATGGCCTCCACTGCAAAATAAGGATTGAGAAATAAAAACTAAATATTGGAATCAGAACACTTACAAACAAGAGTCCTTCTTTGCAAAACCAAATGCCCAGTGCTTCGGACATACAGCATTGACTGGCCCCTCTAGTTACAACATTTTGTAACTCAAATCAAATCACTTTGGAGCCAGACAACAAAGGTGGTAATACAGCTGTTTGCAGCTTACCTCCCCTGTTTATAGAGAAGAGGACTCGCTTTCTACTCCTTCTAGCTTCACTGTACGCAGAATAAAAAGTGATCATTGCCCCAAAGCCCATCCACTGAAAAATTAGAAAATTATACGGGTTCCAAAGGAAAACAGCTTCCACATCTATGCATTTGGTGGGCTGAACTGGTCTATCAGGTTGTAAAGGGAAATCAGACTTCCAATAAGGTGTAACACAGAGACCTCAGGCAATGTTCCGTGAGCTCAGGGTATCTGAAGGTAGGAAAAAAGGAGGTAAAATGGCAAACAGAAACAACAAACTGCCTAAATGGACATTAAAATTAGGGACCAGGGCCACGGAGAAGAGAAAATGTAAAGAAAAAACCCATTGAGAACGTCAAAGTTTCTAGGCCTTAACCTTCAGACAGCTACTTTTAGAGATTGTGGGCAACTATTGATTGTGCAAATGAATTCAGTGAGGAAAAGCTCTTTCTCTTCTGCTCTGAATTTCTTACCTCAGCCGCCTTGTCCCTTATTTCTTTTGCTCCTTTTCTTTTTCCCCTCTTCACTTGGTAACAGCAACTTATTATTTCCAACATGAAATGAATTCAATTTTAACCATTCAAAAGCGAAGAGAGGAGAGCTCCATTTGCAGCACTCATTGACGCCCCCCTTCAAAGCACAGTCCCACCCCAGAAAGCTCAAACCATTAGAGACAAGATACACTAACATAATCAATAAGGATTGTGGATACATTTTATAAAAAATTTCTCCTTTTTTTCCTGCCCTGCCAAGAAAATTAAACCTAATTTTAGTTTTTAGATCTGTGAAACGACAAAATCAAAAATAAAATAACTGAATGCTCGAGCTGAGTGACCTGTCCTCAGCTCACTAGGGTCTGTCTACACAGAAGCAAGAATTTGCCTGCCCAAAGCTTATTGTGGGATCAGGGCCCAGGGAGTTACAGGGCAGAAGTTCAACACTGCTGGAAACAATGCGTAGAACAGCGTGAATTAAATGGTTCTGCTCACCTCAGGTTTAATTTGCGATCTTCATCACTGCCAACCTCCAGCTAAGGAGGGAAAAGAGGAACAGAGAATGTGTTACACACTGGTTCTTCCCAACCTCTAGTCACAAATTCCTCTCACATTTTAAAATGACCCTGAATTTGATCCAGCCATATAAAATATCCCTACCCACCGTTTCACCCAGGGCAGGATGGCAAAGGGACTTACAGAGAGTTAGCATCAACCCTGCAAGCCAGTCCTGGAGGGCAGATCAACTTGCAGGATGGAGTCCTTAAGGCTTAGACATCGCAAGGCACGTGCACACAACCTGCCCACTGAAGTCCACAGGGGCTGAATGCCTCTGAAATGGTTTTGGGGGACCTCAGCTAACAAAAAGGTTTTGGATAGGGGCACTGCACGCCGCATGCTTGTTTGGGTCCATTACACAGCAATGGGGGAACAGACAAACAAAGTTTTTTTTTTAAACTGTGGTTGTAAAAATGTGTGTGAAACCACAAATATTGTCAGGGAGATTCAACTTGAAGCTACTTTTCACTCATCATTTCCAACGCACTCAGTTTCAAGTTGACCCTTTTGAAAAATAAACAAAAACAGGAAGCACTAAGGGCTCGATATTACTGAGGACAGAAACCTTCTTCATTGGTTTTAGCTCTTTGGATGGAACTTTTATCCTGCTTCCAGGGCTGGCACCTCTACCTTTTCCCCTGTTATACAAAAATACATTTTTTTGCACTGGACCCATCACTAGAGTGCCACTCATCCCCCAATATGTCCGAGGCACTCCAAATGATGCCAAGCCATGGCTCTTCAGATGGACGCATGGTAAAGTCTACCTTTCAGAGGGGCAGATCCATCTTTGGGCCCTAATTCTGCACTATGACCTGCCCACGCAATGAGCCTGTAAATCTCACAATGCAGGACGGGGGCTTTGCTTCCGTCAGAAAAGTTGCTGAAGATCTGTTAGACAATGGCGCTATTTGAATTTATAAAAAAATATAGCAATTGTGCATTAACTGCTTTCCTTCTCAGAAAAAAATTCAGAAGGATTTCTGGCACACTCTACTGACACTATGACAACCCCTTTGAAGTCAACATCAGCAACCAGTTTATAAATCCATATTGTTTTATGAGTTATTAAGAAGCAGGCTGTAACAGCTCTTTCCTTGTCAGTAAGAACTTTTGGGTCAATAATTCCCCCCTTTAAAAGTCTCTAAACACACATTAGCACAGATTCAGACTTTGTAGAGCCTGTAAATCCATATTTACAAGAAAGATCATAACAGATCAGGGAAAACTCAGACACGGTATGTCAGGAATTTTTTTTTCATTTACACCTATGCAAACAAAAAATCAATGCTTAAATTTCAAGGGGCAATTCACAGATGAGTGGAATTTTAAGCCAGAAGGGGCCAATCGGATGAAGAGTAGGGGTGGTACCCTACCTCAGCCTTTCTCTGGTTCCCACAAGCATCAATGCCAAGGATGACTTCTACTCCTACCTCAGAAAGATGCTTCTGAAAAGGTATTGTCTTGTCTATATTGCATCAAATGTAGGTGTGAGTCAATATTATCTCAGGGAAGGAGACCACTAATTCCTTTGAAAATAAAAAGCTTTATACCTCAAGTCTACATAATACGATACCCGATATACATAATGCAGAAAAACTCGAAAGACAAGACGTACACACCACATGCCTGATTCACCTCTCACATACACTGGACTAAAATCAGCATCACCCCTGACTTCAGTGGGACTACTCCTAATTTACAACTCTGTAAATGAGATGACACTCTTCCATGGGTTCACGGGACAGCCAATGGTTTATGTCCAAAATTTAGGTTTTATAGATGCTTTGAAAATGTAAAGGTTTTTGAAACTCTTATAGAAAAAGAAATAATTTCATAACATTTTCAGTAAAACAAGATGGGGGAGGTAAATTATCAGACCATCTTCTGTTGGTGAGCCAGACAAGTTTTTGAGCACCACAGAGCTCTTCTCCTGGTCGTCTTCTGACATGAAGAAGAGGTCAGTGTAGCTGGAAGGGTTGTCTCTCTCTCTGACAGAAGACGGTCCAATAAAAGATATTACCTCACTTGTCTTGTCTCGTTAATATCCTGTGACCAATGCAGCTACCACAACATTTTTCTGTAAACATGGTTAGAAAATAAACTGTCTCTCTGTGGCTTGGTAAGCCGAAACCTCATCACCTGGGGCTAAAGAAGAGCAACTAGGAAATTAAATGAGGAGTCCAATGTCCAGAGTCTGAAATGAACAAAGAGTATCCCTGAGCTGGGGACAGTCAGTGAGATTTTTACTATCCATTCCCCGCCACCTTTCCCACTCCTTTGGGGCCATCAGTGGGAGAAAGAGAGCTACCGGGCTCTGAGAAGTGACAAATAAAACTGTTAACCTGGCAGGGGAATTGACACGGGGGGGGGGGGGGGGGAAAGGATATGGGAGTGAGACCCAGGCGAGCGAGATGCTACCTAAGGACAGCGTGTAAGCAAGGACAGAGGAGTGAGGAGTCAGGGTGGGGGGACACAGGACCTGTCTTTGGGGTTTAGAAGGGGAGCGGGGTGTAGGATGCAGCAGGAGTAAGGGGCATATGGGGATTGTAATAAAGCAGGGGGTACGGGAAGGTGGGGTGCAGAGAGGCTGTGTAAGGCGAGGAGCGTGGGGAGGGACAGACCAGCGATGGCTGTGTAGGGGCAGGAGGAACAGAGCACAGGGTTGTTGGGGCGTACACGGTGGGGGTGGAGCAGGTGTGGGGTGGATAGAAGGGGACAGAGTGGGGCAGGAGGATATAGCAGTGGGTGGGATATAGAGGGCCAGGGGAGTTATCAGGATGGGTGATTCACAGGGGCAGGGATATGGGGGGGGGGAGCAGGGGGACATGTCAAGTAGGGAACACAGAGGCAAGGCAGTATGGGGAGACAGGGGGGATAGGAAAGTGTGGGGCCCGCAGAGATGAGGGCATACAGTGGTGTGGGGTGGGCAGGGGGTAACAGTGGGGCACTTCAGGTTGGGGGACTGAACTCTAGTGGGGTGTGGCAGGCCCAGCAGAGGTGTGGGGTGGGCAGGGAGAACTTCAGGGTGTGGGGCTGGATTATAGTGGGGCACAGTGGGAGTGTGGGGTGGGCAGAGGTACTGCAGGGTGTGGGGCGGGCTGGGGGTAATGCAAGATGTGGGGCAGGGGTGTGGGGCTGGTCATAGCGGGATGAGGGACAGGCTGTGGGGCAGGAGTCAGGACTATAGCGGGATGTGGGGCAGGGCTGTAGTGGGCTATAGCGGGTATGGGGCAAGGTGTGGGGCAGGGCTGTAGCAGCGTGGGCCAGAGCTGTAGCAGGTGTGAGGCAGGCTGTGGGGCTGGGGCAGGCTGGAGCGGTGGGGGGCAGGTATGGGGCAGGCTATGGGGCAGGGCGGCCGGGCCGGGCTCACCTCGCTGGCGCTGGCCGAGGAGGCGGCGCTGGGGGTCGGCGAGCCCCCCACCGGGCCCACACCCCTGCTCCCCCCGTCCCAGCCCCAGCCGCGGCCCCCGGACCCTCCGTTCCTCCCGCCGCCCGCCCGGCCCCGCTCGCCCCTCCCCGCCCCAGCCCGGAGGCTGCGCAGCTCGGAGCGGCCGATGGAGGCGGCCGGAGCCGGAGGCTGGGCCCGGGCCGGGGAGCCGCCGTCGCTGTAGCCGGGACCCGCCGCCGCCACCGCCACCGCCATGGCCCTGGTCACCCTGCAGCGCTCGCCGACCCCCAGCGCCGCCTCCTCGGCCAGCGCCAGCGAGGTGAGCCCGGCCCGGCCGCCCTGCCCCATAGCCTGCCCCACACCTGCCCCCCACCGCTCCAGCCTGCCCCAGCCCCACAGCCTGCCTCACACCTGCCCCCCACCGCTCCAGCCTGCCCCAGCCCCACAGCCTGCCTCACACCTGCCCCCCACCGCTCCAGCCTGCCCCAGCCCCACAGCCTGCCCCACACCTGCCCCCCACCGCTCCAGCCTGCCCCACACCTGCCCCAGCCCCACAGCCTGCCCCAC
>ML685954.1:6035850-6096149 GCA_007922175.1 Pelusios castaneus
CAGGGGGCAGGGAGCAGTGGGGTGGGACGGGTGGGGTGTGTGGGGGGAGCAGGGGGGTGTAGGGGGGAGCAGGGGGCAGGGAGCAGTGGGGTGGGACGGGTGGGGTGTGTGGGGGGAGCAGGGGGGTGTAGGGGGGAGCAGGGGGCAGGGAGCAGTGGGGTGGGACGGGTGGGGTGTGTGGGGGGAGCAGGGGGGTGTAGGGGGGAGCAGGGGGCAGGGAGCAGTGGGGTGGGACGGGTGGGGTGTGTGGGGGGAGCAGGGGGGTGTAGGGGGGAGCAGGGGGCAGGGAGCAGTGGGGTGGGACAGGTGGGGTGTGTGGGGGGAGCAGGGGGTGAGGTGGGGAGGGGGAGCAGGGGGCAGTGGGGTGGGACGGGTGGGGTGTGTGGGGGGAGCAGGGTGAGTGAGGTGCGGAGGGGGGGCAGGGGGCTGGAGGCAGGGAGCAGTGGGGCTGGGGTGGAGCTGACAGCAGGGAGCGGGAGCGGGGTGCTGGGGGGCAGAGAAGGGGCAGCAGCCGGGCTTTCTGGCAGGGGCGCATGCAGGAAAGGAGGCAGCTCTGAAGGAGGAGCTGGGCACAGCTATGGGGATCTCTGCGAATAGGGGCTGTTGGCAGCAGAGTTGGGGCCTGGGTGGGGCCCTGGGTGACCCCCTAGACTGCGGCAGTGGCATTAATCGGGACTGAGACAGGAGAGTCGCCTCAGGTGGGCTGTTCTCAGCAGACTAACCTAGATCTGTTTGAATGGACCATGTGCCCCGTCCTTCTCTTATGTAAATAGACAGCTCACATGCCACATTTTCCATTTCATGCATCTGACAAAGTGGGATTGTGCCCACAAAAGCTCATGCAATAAATAAATGTGTTAGTCTTTAGAAGTGCCACGGGGCCTCTTTTTTGTTTTGCTGAACTAGACTAATGTGGCTGACCCTCTTGAAGTTGATTTGCTGTTACAGTCTGGCCTGATCCAATGACTTAACTTCCCTGCATTTATTTTCCTCCCATTCTGTAAGTTCCCCTTCTTCAACACTCTGACGAAGTGGGATTTTCTCCCACGAAAGCTCATGAGATAAATAAATATATTAGTCTGTAAAAGTGCCAAAAGACTTCTTGTTTCTTTCGCGGAACTAGACTAACCTGGCTACCCAAAAGTGTGTTTCTCGTGTTCTGTTGAACTGTGACACCTGGTAAAGGAGGACCCAGCTCAATTGACAGGCACTTGGGAACCCTGTAAAATATTCTGTCTGTCCGCCCGCCCCTTGGGGGCTGTGCCTGAAAAAAGGAATCCTTTTCAATAACAGGTATGATGCTGATTTCTATAAGGATGCTGCATACAAAATTACAAGGGATTTCTTCTGAGAGTGAAATCTGGGGCATTTTAAATCTGCTCTTTATCATGAACTTCAAAAAGTCCCAGTGAGAGGTTGACAACCACAAGCAACTGGGAAAATAAAGGAAATTATTAGAATTGCCCAAGTAGTGGAACAAATTCTACCCACTGTATTGACCAACTTCAATGCAAGTGCACAGGTGCTAATGCGGGTTGGAGTATTGCGCACCAACACTCCTGTGGGACACTCTTTGAAGCGAATGAGGCACAAAGGGAGGAGGAAAACACTTGTGATTTCTTACGTAGAACAAAGACACCAACGGCTTGTTAGGCCACAAATGAAAGAGCCAAGGAATTTTAAAGAGTCAATTGCAATTTCATGGGCATAATCCGTCTCCTTTCATAAAGATGGTCCATGTCAGCAAAGAGGAATAGCGAGAATAATGAAACTCAGGGAATAGGGAAGAGTGACTTATTAGATCTGTCCATCTAAATTGTGGCTAATGTGAATACTCGGGGCTGTCATCTAGAGTAATTATGGCCAAGGGCATTTATTAAATTCAGACTAGACGAAAGAGTGTGTAGCAATGAGCCTACCTCTGTCTGTCTTGGAGAAGTGTGCCTCACTGATGTGTCCTCTATTCATGCCGTTCCTACTCCACCTGAAATGGGTGGAAAGACTGAACAAAGGAGGGCCTCCCGGGGAGGGTCTTGCACTAGAAAAAAGGGACTGGCAAGCAAACCCTTCCCCTCAGGATCTGCTAAGATGAACCAAATTGCGGCTGTCCAGATGGAAGGATATTAGCTATGGTCTCTGGGTAGTAGCCCTCGCCACCCCTGACACAATCAGTGCCACAGACTATAAACCCCAGAGAGGCTCTCTTTGTTTTTCTGCCTTTACAACGGCCTTGGTTCTGGACTCTCATTCTGTCCCTGGCAGGAATTGGTTAGTGTTTCTGTCCGGCACCAGGATCTGACACACCTCTGCGCTCAGTGTGCTTTTTTTAACAGAGTGTATCAATTTCTAGAATTAGCACAAAGGGTGAGGCTGGGGCTCCATCTTTGGCAGGAAAGAACAGCGCAGCTGTGGAGTGGCACAACGTGAGATCTACAATTGAGGACTAAGCCCATAGATATGGGACCAGATACAACTTCCTATGCTTTAGGGCAGTGGGTTTCAAACTTCTTTTCTCAGGTCCCAGTTGAAAATAAATCATTTATGCCCACAACCCAGCAATTACATCTTTGAGCAACGCATTCCAGTCTTGCAGCAGGGGCACCGCGACCCAGTACCTGAGGGTCTGTGACCCAGTCCTGGGTCCCAACCAGTGGCTTGAAAAACACTGCTGTTGTTAAATCACGATTGAATTTGATCCATTGATTCCAAATGAGGGTTCCCTTTAGGAAGGAAACTTTCCTGGTCCTAGCTAGAGCTGGATAGACACCGTGCCAAAGGACACACAAACATTCATTCATGTATCTGGCTAGTATTCAAATCTCGGCCCCTTTCACTCATTTCCTGGGGATATTTGTACGAGCAATTTGTTTGTGGAATGGGAAAGCATCACTGATGCTCATGGGAACGTGCCTTTGTGAAAACACCTGACAACCCTCTTGCAACATGCTATGGAGTCACCTGATAATGGTGCACAAACCATGTCATGTGACTCAGGTAACCAATCACACAGCACAGATGGTGAATTATAACAATCCTGGCCAATGGAGCCCATAGGTTGAGTGCATTCACATCAACCACTCGCTGAATATTTTTGACTGATGGGGAGAAAGTGTGTCCTAATGGATAGGGCACTGCTCTGGGATTTAGGAGACTTGGATTTAGTCCCCAACTCTGTCATTGCTTGGCTGAGTAGCTTTGGTAAGTCACTGCCCTGCTCTTTGCCTCAGTTCCCCCATCTGTAAAATGGGGATAACAAGACTGACCTCCTTTGAAAAAGTGTTTTGAGATCTATGGGTGAAAAGCATTGTACAAGAGCTAGGTGTTGTTATTATCTATTATTAATGTATGACTCTCTCAGAAGTCAGTCTGCCTACAGCTATTTCATAACCAGACAAGGACTCTAAAGTCACTGAATAACCAGTTGGCTGTGAATAGTTATACAGATCCGCAGTAATAATCACAAACAAGGAGTCCTGTGGCACTTTTAAAGGCTAACAAATGTATTTATCGCATGAGCTTTCTTGGGAGAAACTCCCACTTTGTCATTTTCTCCCACAAAAGCTCACGTAATAAATACATTTGTTAGTCTTTAAAAGGGCCCCAGGACTCCTTGTTTGTTTTGCTGCACTAGACTAACACAGCTTCGCCTCTGAAACTTGTCAACATGTAATAGTCACAAGTGCTTTTAAAAGGGAAACAGGCAGATCTTCAGCCATGAACGGCCCTTCCTTGTTGAAGATGGATTCAATGAGAGTACCATGCAATTGTACGCCCTGCAGTCCATACGTACCAAGTGTATAAAAGGCATTTTAAAGCATCTGATCACATTAGAACATCTTGAAAATAATTCCCTTTCACACGTGCCATTATTGACCTTTCCCTAACGAGACCTGACTCACAGCTGCCTCTGGAGCGCTAGGTGGGCACTCGGAGAGAACTGATCCCACAGGGCATTGGTACAAAAATGTTGCACGAAATATTTAAACTGCATAAGCTGGTCAAGAAGACACTTCCAATGTGCTGAGAGCAGACGTGGCAGCAAGACGATCTGCCATTAGCCAAATACTGTCGTGCTGGTTTCTTTTACACAACACTGATTTTCCCAACTGAAGACCAAGATGAGAGTCCAGATTGGGTTCTGTTCCCACCTCTGCTATTGCCTCACCATGCGACCTGAAGCCGATCATTTCACCTCTCTGAGCCTCCACGTCCCCACCTGTGAAATGGGCATAATGACCCTGCCTCCCCACCCGCAAGGGTGTAAATCACATTTGTAAAGCACTTTGAGATCCTCTAAGGCATGGCACCATAGCAGGGAAAAGTAGCATTGCCAGAGAAAGTGTGAGGGGTCAGCAGAGCCAAAAGCAGGAGGCAGACAAGTAATAGGGTAATTGGTATAATAGGCTTTACTGATTGTATAAAAGCCCTTAATAATTTAGGCCCTTGAGCAACTGCCTCTCCCCCCACAACTCACCAGCATAGAAGTCCTTATGAATCTACCTTGCCTGGTGCAGTCTGCCTGGTGGGATTTCTAATATACCTGTTCCAGGGGCATCCAAGGTACCCAAGGACGGGGCAACAAGCAGAGGCAGCAGCAAGCTGCTTCCCTGTCTTCAGGAGAGCTGCAGCGGGTGGAAAACACCGGTCACCACTGGTGTTGGCTGTGTGTCCAGCAGCGATGACCCTAAGCACCGTGCTGATGGCAGAAGTGCACCGGTGGAGGAGGTGCCCGGAGCCAGGTTGTCAGCATGCTCTTGATCTTGAAGTTCACGCGCACCACAGCGTCCGCTAGCCATCTCATAGGCATGCTGGAGAGAAGGGCAGACAGCAGGAGACCCTGTGTCCCTCCACATGGAGGTTCTTGGTAGAGAGGAAACTTTGTCCATCACAACTGGTGCCATCCGTGTCCTGCTCCAGGGCCCCTATGAGGAACAGCAGCAACTTATCAGCAACAGCATCAACGGTGGCAGGGGGATCAATTCATAGAAGCCTGGAGGTTTGATCCTCCCCTCTCCACGTGGCTGCTTGTCTCCCTTCTAGCAAGTGCAAGGCCTTTCTGGTCTGGCCACCCACCTCTGCATCCTTTGTTTTAATCACCTGTGTCTTTTCTTGGATCCTCTCCTTTGTTCACATTGTTTGGGAGTGGATTTCATTTTGGCTTGCATATGGGCATCCCAAGCTCCTGCGAGATGGCTCCTTTGTACATTATCCAATACATAAATCATCAGCCTCTTGTGTTGAGAAAAACAGTTTATCCACCTGCTCCCACTGAAACCCTGGGCCCAGGAGGCCACTTACACATTTTAAGTTTGATTACTTAGGAGAACAGTCCACATTTCTTTTTCATCGGGACTCCTTTTTAAAAAGTTACTGACAACTCCTGGACTCCTCAGCGAAAATTCTGACTGTAGCAATCCTGCCCGTGCACTGTATGCTTCCAGTATCTCTCTCATTCTTCAATATTATGGATATCTGCACAGACACACAAGCTTAGAGAAGCCTGTCTGTAAAATAGAGGAGGAAATTGTGGGCATCTCAGGGTAGAGGAGGATTGTGAACGAGGTGCCTACTGCTGTAGGCCAGGCGTCAGAGCGTGTGGGTTCTAGGACACATCTGCCATCTCAGGCGCCTCTCTTCGCTTCTCTGTACCTCAGTTTCCCCATTTATAAAATGGGGATGCTGATGCCAACCTACCTGACAGAGGCATTGGGAGACTTATTGACTTCCGTGTGTGAAGTGTTGAGCTCCTTAGAGGAAACCTGCTATGGACGTCCAAGAGGCACTTTTCCGCACCATTTCAAATCTGCTTGGAGGCCAGTGATCCTTTCTCTTCTGTTTCTAGGACAAGACATGGAGACCTTTTTGTGCATCGCTGCCCCAGATTCTCCCTTCTTAAAGTCTGAAATGTAAACTGGAAAACATGGGCAGGAGTTCGGTCACTCTCAGGGCAGATTGTCCTGTCTGCCCTAATCCAGAGTTCATTCCAGGACTGCTAGACACTGGCTGCAGAAGGGATTTGCTAGGAGCTCAGCCTCCTGTAAACACAATCTGCTTCCGCCGTTTGCCTATGTTGGATGGGAACTCGCCATTGCAGCTCACATGAGTCCTGATGGCCTTTCCAATGAGCTGTTGGGTAGGATAAACCCACAGAAATATACAAATGCTCTAAAGAGGTGAAACCAGCTGGAAGGACTGACCCCTTCCCTACACGAGCCTTTGGAAAACTCCCCCAGACATCCCAAGGGCTCAATTGACCCTTACCAGGCAGTTGTCTTTTGTTTGGTGGCATTGGGGGGTTGCGTAGGGCAGATTTCACACATCTGGAGGTTGGACAGGGTGGATTTGAATAAGCAAATGAGGGCTGCTATCCAGGCTGCACAAGCTCTTGGAGCAGTGGGGTCCTGGTTCACAGGAAGTCGATGCGTTAGGAGGGGGGTGAGCACAGTGGAGGTAAATATACCCAGCCACTCCTCGTTCTGGTCTCCTGCCTTCTGCGCCTGTTGCCGGCTGCTTCCCAGCATCTGCACTCTTGTCCGGGGGGTTCTTCCAGCCCGCAGGGTACCGCCCGGTCCCCATGGCTTTTGCAGGAACAACCCTAGCAGTCAGAGAAGTGCTTTGTCCCTCTGAGGTGCCCTACCTATTCTTTGACCGATTGCCCCTGCTTCAACAGAACAACCCCTGGCCACTGTAAACTATGTGCAGAGCCCCCAGCGGTGTGAGAGCCCCTTCAGCTACCAATGCTTGGGATGTCTCTGCTGGCCAGTCCCGGCCGCACCTTCCAGCCGGGATCTTTGGGTATGTCTACACTGGCAATTTAGGTCGACTTAGTAAGAACCGCCGGTTAGGTCAACCTAACCCTTACGTCGACTGCTTAGGTGGACGTACGCACAGTGTGGACATGAATTAACCCTTAAATTGACTTTATTTAGTCAATTTAAGGGCAGTTAGATCAGCTTACTAAGTCCCTGTTCAGGGTAACCACTTTGTTAAGTTGACTTAACAGAAGCCGCTGATATCCTGCAGGAAGTCTGTGGCCCGAATCCCCTGCTCTGCCCACTAGATCCCGCACTCCCTCTCGCTGGGATTAGAGAAAAGAAAGGTTTCCATGGTGAGCCATGTCACTGGCCACCACTTTCAGGGGGCCCTGTCACTCCGTTTCCTTCCCCCTTTCAGACCAAGCAGCTCAATGGCCAGCAATGGGGGTGGAATGCCGCACTTCGCTGCAGAAGATCCCAGCCACGCTCTCTGGACAGAGTGAAACTCCATCTCCCCGCCCATGGTTGCCTTGGCAGGAAGACTTTGACCTCCTGCCCAGCTGTTAGGAGGAGCCAGTTGCTGATTCTGCTCTTTCTGCCCCTGGAGAAAGACCTTCAGACTGTGTGTTTCATGCTGAGCGATAAACAGCTGGTGTGGAAAAGGCTTTTCTCGGGCACTTGCTAAAGGTGTGGGGAATTTCTCAGGGCCCTGAGACTCGACAGGTGAGTTTGGGGAATGTATTTGTCTCCGTTGTCTACTGACCTGCTAGAGAAATGGCGAGAAAGCCATCTGTTCTATTTGCACTGTCCATCCTAGCCCTGGGGATGGGGCTAGATGGAGCAAATAGGCCTTTTCTGACTCTCCTTTCTGTTAACCGGTCAGCTTCCGAGCCACAGAAATTGAAGCAGATGGGAAGGAGCAGGGCTGCACTCTGTGGTTTATTTCTCCATGTGTGCTAAGCAGGTTCAAGGAGCTGGGGTTAGCTACATCATAAATTAACATTTATTTGAAAAACATGAGGGTGACCTTCAAAGAGGGGGAGAGACAGCGTGCTCACGTGTGTGTGCACACAAGAGCCGCATAAGCAGCCCAGAGCACTCACCTCTGTGCATCACCTGCTCCCGAACAGTCCCTGGTGCCAGGTTGTGGAGCAGCAGCTGATGATGAAATTGGCCAGTACACAGTTAGCGAAAACAGCTGCTCTGGCGAGCCTTGGGGTTAGTTGCAGCCGCATGCTGGCCAGGAACATTGGACCAGCCCGTAGTGAGCGGAGAGAGAGTGCCCTTTTATCTCTACTCTCTGCACTGTAAGGGGATGGTGAGGCTTACAGGTTAAGAATGAAGGAAAAAGGCACAAATTTTAGGAACCACTGCCTTGATCCTGCCTTGCTGAGTGGGGGAGCCACAGCCTGGCGATGGGGGCTGCCCAAGGGCTGGGCTAATGCAGGTCTGTGAGCAGAGCTGTGGGGGGAAGCTGGCAAAGAAGGACAATAAGCGCTTTCTTCCATTTGTTGTTTCTGGCATCCGTTTTGCTGGGTAAATGGCTGATGTTTCCAGGCCTTTTGGGCTGTCTTTCTACAAAAGAATCTGCTGCGATGGAGCAACGATTCAGGCTCAGCCGCCACGGTGCCAAGAGCTTCTGGCATGTGGGAGCAGAGTTTAGAAAGCCCAGGAGCGGGAGCTGAGCCGAGCAGTTCCCGGGCACAGAGAGCTCTCTTGTTAGAGCGGCTGGAGGATTTGCTGGTGTTCTCAAGCAGCCTGAGTGGGCTGTGGGGAGTGTGACACGCTGGCCCAGAAAGCCCTACTCCCCAGTTCTTCCCCTCTGAGGAAAGAGATGTGTGTTCCCAGAGCTCGCTGCCCACTGACGGAGATCAGAGCCAGCAGTGCTCCGGAAGAGCATCCTGGGTATTGAGACAAATGCCCATTCTGCTTCTGCACAGCACAGAGAAGTGTCTACCCTGGGCAGAGGCCTGTATCTCAGGGAATAACACGCCAGGGCTCATCAGCACAGTGTAGCAACCTCGCCAGGGGTGGGGAAAACTAGGGGTGCGATCCAGTCTACAAAAGGCCTGCAGGCTAGCAGAGGGGAAAGCTTCCACCATGCTCCCTGACCAAGTCCTCTCCTTGTGCTGGAGTGGTGGGTCAGCAGCTGTTTTTGCCGTTGGGAAAATGGGGTTAAATATAAACCCACTGAGATGCAGTTTAGCCCCTTGCGGCCCTGGCTGGACACATCCAGGGCACAGTCCAGGGGTCTGGTTTGAATCGGCTTGCCCCTGCAGGAGGGACCTGACTCCACAATGCGTGTAGCTGTGATCGGGGCGGGCGTGATCGGACTCTCCACAGCCTTGTGCATCCATGATCGGTACCACTCGGCCGTCCAGCCCCTGGAGATAGAGATCTACGCTGACAGGTACACGCCGTTCACCATCAGCGATGGAGCAGCGGGGCTGTGGCAGCCCTACCTGGACAACAAGAGAAACGCTGAAGAAACGTAAGTGAGGCCTCTTCGGCTCTCAGGCTGTGGTAATGTTATTCTGTCAGGGCTCGGCACACGAGGATCCTTGTGACACAGACCAGCATGTTCAGGTGCCGCAGAGATGGCTGTTAAATAATTATCGCCTCCCCAATCAACTCCCCTTAGCACCTGCAAACCACCCTCAGCTCCGGCTGAAGTGCTTTTAAAGGCAAATGTGTTCTGGGTCACATCCAACTCTCTTAATGAATTGGGCCCAATCTGCACTGAGGGTCACTGATTTCATCGCCCAGCTGTTCAGCTGGCTGGCTGTCGAGCGACCGTGAGAGCCGAAAGATGATGGAAGTGCGGCTGCAGAATCAAGACCGTCCACTCGTGTTCTGCAGGCGCTCTCTCCTGGCACGGTGCTGTGGGGAACCTGCTCTGACCCCACACAGTGTGGGACACGCTTGTTACAATTCTGACCGGCTGTTTAGAGAACATGTAGGTCCTCTTCATTCTGCCTTCTCTTCACAGACTGGGCGGGGCTGGCCAGCTAAGTGTGTGAGACCACCCGCGGGAAAACAACAGAGCCCTGGGGCACTTTTAAAGACTAACAGATGTGTTTATCGCAGGAGCTTTCGTGGGAGAAAATCCCACTTCAAAGCGTCCGATGAAGTGGGATTTTCTCCCACGAAAGCTCATGCGATAAATGCATCTGTTAGTCTTTAAAAGTGCCCCGGTCTCGGGAGTTTTTAAGCCCTTGTTTACACTGGACATCTTAGCTCTCCCAGTGAAAGTCCCTAGTGTAGACAAGACCGCGTGCCTCATCATTTCCCCTGCACGTGTGGCAGCTGCCTTTAAGACGTCTGCCAGGAGGAACTTTCTTTGTCTGAAGTCCCAGCAGCCTCCCCTCGCTCCAGCTCTCTGGACTCCGTCGCACGCGGGAGGCTTCCACCCCACGCTCAGGAACCTCACCCTCTCTTCAGTCAGACCCACTGTCTCCTAAACTCCAGATTGCCTGGAGTTTCTCTTTCCCATTTCCTTCATTTCTCTTTCCCTCCACCATGACGGAACGGTGACTCTGGAACGGTAAATCCGCATTGAAGGCCTGATGACAAAGAGCGTGGTCCAGCCCTGCAAACCCTCACGCGGGTGAGGAGGCTGCCCCCAGTTGGAGGGCCTGTGAGAAAGGTCTGACCCTGGGAGGCAGGATTTGCAGGCAGAAGCAGTGAAGCTGGGAAGCAGGCTGTTATCGGCTGCCTTCCAAAAGATAAACCCATGTGATGTTTTATTTTAGGTTCTGGAACAAAGAGACGTTCGATTACCTGCTTGGACACCTGAACTCACCAGAAGCAGAGGAAATGGGACTCTTCCTAATTTCTGGCTACAATCTGTTTACACAGCCAGTTCCGGTAGGTTGATATGGGTGAAAGGGACAAAGGTTCAATGGCCAAAGTTTTGCTGGGGAAACTTCTTTTTCTTTTTTTGTTTCTGGTTTTGGGGTGTTCTTGTTAGTTTGGTTTTTGTTTTTATTTTCAATGGATAAAGATTTTCCAGATGAACTGAGTATCAGTTTGTCTGGACTGTGCCTTTCCTGGTTCCCCAGCAATATGTGAACATACATGCAGGGCTAGTCCTCATCTGCTGTAGCTCCGTTGTCTTCAATGGAGCGATGAGAATTTCCACCCGCAGACTGTCTTATCTGGACCTCCGGTCCTCTGGCCTGAGCCCATGGAACAAAGAGATCCACGTGCCGGTGTCCAGTGTTGTCCCTCCCATGCTCAGCTGCGTGGACTCAGCGAATGCATTTGAAGCATTAAATCTTGGCACATTTTCCCCTCTGCAGGACCCTCCTTGGAAGGATATTGTGCTGGGATTTAGGAATCTGACACCACAAGAACTTGAACTCTTCCCTGGTTACAGGTATTACATGACCCATATTCCTTAGAGAAATGCGTGACGCGCTGCGACGTTCTGGACTGGTGCGTTGCTATGTCGCCCCACTCCCTCACTCTTGGATCCCATCTCACTCTGCTCTGCGGTGTGTTCCCTCACTCATAGCCTCCTGCAAGCAGGCGGCTCCCCACTGAGTGAGTGAATGCCTCTGGCCATCCATCCATGGGATTCTGCAGTAAAATCCCCCCAGCAAACACACACTGTCCCGGGTCCCACTCTAGGAACTTCCATCTTGCAATGTTCCATGCTGCCCGCCGAACACCGCAAGCTCATAATTAGTTCATCAGTTTAACGACGAAAGTGACATGCACCAACTTTGTCACTTTAAATGGAGTCTCTAACATCCTAAACATTGGCACACCAGTGTGCCGTGAGAACTGTCCAACTGTGCCAGGAAATTTTGCACGATAATGAAAATCAATGTAAAACAAACATGGTTGCATCTCAAACAGTATGCTATCCAAGCAAAATTACAAATGTTTGTAGATGGGAGTGGAAGAGACAGCAAACAGCCAAAATATTCCCCTTTTTACCCTGCTTCTTCCCCCTTAATGCTCAGCACGTCACGAACATGCAGAAACATCTTCTATGACACACTTTGCATTAAACAGTACACAGTTACATTATAGGCGTGAACGTGAATGAAACAAACCATAAGGGTGCACATGGGGGAGCAGTGTGTCACACATGGATTGCATTTCTTATGGATAAATATACCTGCACCTCCAGAAATCCCATGCACGACATCGTACAATAGGTAGAGTATATTAAACATAAAGACAGTTTAAACCAGTATGATCTGTAGAGGAACAAGCATATGGCCAAGAGTCAGGACTCCTGGGTTCCATTCTTGCCTTTGCTACTCTCCCACTATGTGACTTCATCTTTCCATCCATCACTTCCCACTCTGAGGACGATCTCCCAGGGCTGCCATGAAGATTACTCTGACAGGTCCAGTGAATGTTGCTAGGTCAGTTCTAAGAATTACGGCCTTATTATCAAGCTGTCTCTGGATGTAGCTTTTATCCATAAATAAGTTGGAATTAGCTCTGATAAGGCACTAAAAAGAAAGAGATGGACACATGGAGTTTTTCTGTTCCTTCTTCTGTTAAAAAATATTTCAGATGTCCTAAAACGAGTAGACAGAACCTCAGTGAAAATAATTCTGTGCCAATAAGACTAGATCAAATGATATTGCATACTCATTTTTCTCTCTGTCTGCTTTCAGCTATGGTTGGTTTAACACAGCACTCATCTTAGAGGGCAAGAGCTATTTGCCTTGGCTAACCAAGAGGTGAGTGCCAGCCTGTTATCTTTCTTCTGTTCTGCTGCAATTGGATTGTGCCCACATTTCTAGATTTGCGCAGTAATCTGTAGATTTAAAGGTGAATATAAAGCAGCTTTCTTTACTCAATTCACCTGTCAGCCTAGTTATAAATAATTGTGAAAATGCCATTTGCATTCAGACAAAAGGGGGGAAAACACCAAAGATTATTCAAGATTCTCCTTTGACACAAACTTGCTGGATATATTTTAGATGGAGCTGGTGGCTCCATCTATGGTTAATGTTGGCTGACACGTTTCATGATAAGAGCTTGCTTTCATTTACTTATAACTTTGCCAAATCTTAACTGTTTGGGCTGAAATTTTCCAAGCTGGGTGGCTACCTCAGGCTGGATATTTGGGGGAAGTTTCAGCAAAAAAACAGTTCAGTCCAGAATGAAATTAGGGGAAAATATGATATTTTGCCTATGTTTAAAAAATTCATACATATTGGGGATTAATGAGGTTCCAAATGATCAGTTTCTTTTTTTATCTTCAGTTTGTTCTTTGTGTTGTGACCACGTAATGAAAGACTCCATCGTAATGCAGGTTCCAGAAGGACTGAATTAAGGTTGCACAGCCAACCTTTATTCTAGCATTTCCTAACTTTGAAGGACTTTGCAACTTTCACAAGGTTCTTTTCAATGGAGCTTTCTTGGCTGTTGTGTTGTATATCTGAAAAGAAATAAAACAGAGTCCGTTAGCAATGGAAGGTTGCAGATGGGATATCTTGGAGGACCCCGTAGCTTTTTGCTAAAGAAAAGGGGTTTGTTTGTTTTAATATGTATAATGGATGAGCCAGTCCCAATGCACGCGAAAGTCTGAAACATGATGTTTGGTTTAGCAAGATTAGTTGTCAGTTAGTGGTGTCCCCGGCGCCCTAAAGAAATGAGGTAATGATTGGAAACCATTTAAGAGCCATTGAGAAAGCCTTTGGGGTATATGGTAGTACATGAAGAGTAATAACCCTTCCCAGCTGGCTGGTTTGAATTGTTTGGTTGCTGTTAGTTGTCATTAACAAATGAACTTTGTTCTTAAAGGTTAAAGCAGCGAGGAGTCAAGTTTTTCCATAAGAAGATTGAATCCTTCCAAGAGGTTGGTTGGGAACTTAACGTAATTTGAGAAAATCTGCTGGGGAAGGGTTGCCTGGTCATTCTGAGGGATAATTGGGGGAGGGAGAGAAGTAGATAATTTGCCTTGCTCAGGGGCAGGGAGATGCCATGCAGCCTGAATGCATTATTAGCAGCTCCCCTGATTCCCACAGCTGTTGGGGAAGCAGCAGTTCTGTCTGACGTGTGATCTGCCAGCCACGCAGCGATGCTCTGGGGAACTGTTTGCTTTCACTAGAAGGCAACAGTCAGAATGGGGAAACAGCCTGAATGATCCTGAGGTGGGAGCCTCTTTGGGTAGCCTGGGTGCTGTGTCCAGTGCTGGCTCAGCGCTCAGGGGAAGATCAAACGAGCGGGGATCTCCTTACGTGCAGAGCCGTCCCTGTCAGAGGGGGCTGTGGCAGATTCCCACCTCAGGGGCACATGTGGGATTTCAGTGGAGGCTGCGCCTGAGGATCCGGGCGCGGCTTTGTCCCTCTCTAACACCCTCTTCACTGCCTGAGGCGGGCCGCTCAGGTGCTTGGCTTGGCTTTGGCACCTGGAAGAGATGCAGAGCTAATGATGGGTGCTCCCCAGGTGGGCCTAGCAGAGAGACCCTTATGTAACCGTTCTGCCAGGTGAAGCAGGCAGCAATCAGGGTCCGTTTCAATACATAGGGGTTCCTTTCATCCCCCCATCATGCTGAGCACCTAGGCAGGGCAGGTGTGTGCATGGACATAGTCTGGCCCTGAAGCCTTTTGCCTCCCTCCCCAACTGACTCATTCAGACCTTGCTTACACTCTTGAGCCACAGTTCTTCTGCCCCCCAGGATTGCACTTCACGCTCACTGCTGTGCATTTCTCCCTCCTCAGATGGCTGCCATGGGCGTGGACATTACGATAAACTGCACCGGGGTTCGTGCAGGGGAACTGCAGCCAGACCCAGGGTTACTGCCAGGCCGAGGGCAAATCATAAAGGTGAGGATGGCGCCTGGTGGTGGGTGTCAGCTCTCGTTTCTTTTGCTGGATGATTGGACTTGCCAGGCCCAGCGTATGGGAGTTATGAATGTGCGTGGTCTGGTAGCTAAAGCGCAGACTATGAATTCTGGTTCTGCTGTGAACTCACGATGTCACCATGGGCTTGTCCCTAAACCTCTTTCCTCCTCTGTAACACGTGAATGGGGGGTTCAGGCTCAGTTGTTATTATTTGTGAAACATGCTGTGAAATCCTTGAGCAAAGTATTGAAGGGTTCTTTATTATTACTCTGAAAAACCACAGCAATATTCGGTGGGAAGCCCCTGTACACATTCACCTACCATCTGTCTGTCCATCTTGACACTCCGTTATACGAAACTCTGATGCTGAGGTGTAAATAATATAAATGTAACGAAAGGAATTGTGTGGTCTCTCCTCCTGGTGTTCTCTAATGAGTGGATATTGCTTCCTCTGGAAATCTGGGCCAGGGGTTGACTTTCTTTGTCCAGTTCAATTCTCCACCTAGATGGTCAGTTCCAGTCTCTGTGGATCTGAGCTGCTCTCTTCTCTTGATCTCTTAGGTCGTGGCCCCGTGGGTGAAGCATTTTGTCCTGACTCACGATATTGAATCTGGAATCTATAAATCACCATACATTATACCCGGGTAAGTAACAGGCAACAGACCATCCTGGGATCCATCAGACTTCACTCATGTTTCTGCCAGTGTTACTCATAGAACATGGACTCGAATATGGCTCCCTGCTGACATTGGTAATGCTGAATCCCCACAGCAGCAAGCCTTGGAGAAGAACACTTTAAATATTAAAACAGGGCTAGGATTCATTCCCTGCCTGATGTTTCTTTTATTGGGTGCATGGGAGGAGAGCAATGGGCAGGCCCAGGAAAAGCCAGCGAGCCCCAGAGGCTGCCCTGAGTTAGAGGGCTGCTTGCACAAACTCACAATTAGAGATTTGATCTAGCGAGGTTCAGGTTTGACTCTTGAGCTTCCTGGGGAGGGAGGAGCTGGGACCACCAAGACGCAGTTGTTATTCCAGCGACGTTATTCACCTGCCATACATAGCTCTTACTTCAGCGAAACCCCAGCTGCTGCAGATCCTGAAAGGCGCTGAGCATGGAAGCCTAGGCAAATTGGTGTGGAGCCATGAGTGGCGGGCCTGTTTACACACCTAAAATCTTCATTTCCTGCATTTTCTTTGCACCTCCTGATTCAAGTGGAGCTTTCATGTGATTTGGAGGCTAATTTCTTTGAGTCTGGATGCTCCAAATCCATGGTCGCCACTGCTGCTGGAGAACAGAGACCTGCTCCACTTCGGGAAAGGAGAGTTTTCTTAGCTGTGACCAGAATGCTACATTTCTAGGCACTTTCGTTGGGGCTAATAGTTCAAGATTAGCCATTAAACCGCTATGTAAACCTGGACTTTGAGCAATTGGAGCACCCAGTAAAGTTTTCCACAGAGTGTCTTATCACAATCCCAGCTGCCATGTGTTTATTTCAGCTCTCAGCCATTAGAGCTGGGGTGCAAGACAGATTTCCAAGGGAAACAGCACACTCTGGGCTTAAAAAATAAGAATGACTGCTAAGTGTGGCGGATGGCAGGTGCAGGATCCAGGGAGGACGTGTAGTTTAGACAATCACTAAAAAACTGCATATCCATTTTGAGCATTCGTGGGACTAAGAGCTGGCAAATGGGCAAAGGGACAGAGCAGCTGGGAATAGATTCCGGATGAGAACTACAGCCAGGCTAATTAACCCACATTTGAGCTGAACAGTAGTGAGTATCTGGCCCTGATGTAGACAGTTTTCCCTTGCGACAGATGGAGAAGCTGAAGGGGGCCGTTGCTAGTAATACGGATGACATGCTTGTCCGCAGCACAAAGATACTGCTGAGCCCTCACTGTTACTCTTTCCCTGTGCCCTTGTTTCAGGAGCACGTTAGTGACCTTGGGAGGGATATTTCAGCTGGGAAACTGGAATGAAGAGAACAGCCCCCAGGACCACAAAGCAATTTGGGACAATTGCTGTAAGCTGCTCCCTAGTCTCCAGGTACGTTACATCGGCCAACCCTGAGAGAACAGCTGTGGCCAACGCTGCTCACTTGTACGTTGTGATGTAGGGGGCAATGTAAGTATTAGACAGCGGGCAGAACGTCTCCCCTGGAACGGAACAGAATTCTCACGGAAAGTGCTTTGAAGATGAACCTCTCTTATGCTATCAGGAATGCATGTTATCTGAGATCCAGCTTCAGCAGACTGGCTGGGCTGAATGGATGTGTTTAGGTAGCTTCTACTTATACAGTAATGTCCATCTTACTTCCAGATGACACGTCAGTAACATTGAAATACAGCGTGCTCATACAGTAGAGACCCCCGTTATTGGCGTGTCCTACACAAAGTAACATAAGGCTCCGTCTGCAATAGTCATGAGGGCATTTCATAATATTGTACATCTATACGGGATCAGGCAGGATCCAAGAAGGCAGAGGTCAAAACCCAGCTAACAAAAAGAAATCTACGTCCCCTTTAAGAAGGCTTCCAAACCAACCCTAGCCCCTGGAGTTCCTACTTCTCGTAGCGTTCTAGGTAGGCAATCTTTCTCCCTTCCCCTTACGCATCAGCTCCAGAGAGTCGTTTAACCCGTTGTTAAGGCCCTTTCTGCAGAGTGTTGGGTCAGAACAACCAAACATTAGCCAAAAACCAAAGTCTTGTAGGCCCAGGTCAGCCCAGTGACGGGGGGCCTGCAACCCAGAGCCTCCAGCCTGGCTTCTGCACCCTGTTTTCTCTCTGCTCAGCTTCCTTTTCCTGTTTATATAGACCAGGCCCAGCAGCAGGAGGAGCTGCTCCTCGATTGCACCCTCCAGGCAGTCTTGGCTGTCAGCTCCAATCTAGCCCTTAAAGGGGTAGTGTACCTTGCCCCAGACCCCTTTCATCACAGAGACCTGACGCACTTTACGACTTTAACCTGATATGCAAGGCCGTCTCTGGTATTACACACAGATAGCTGTGTTGCAATCCCCAGGGCCCCGTTCCTGTGCCGCAGTTAAGGAAAGTCTGAAGTTTAGATGTGGCAATTTGCAGGACCTTACAACAATGCAGCCAAGTTACATCAGGACAGCAGGGAAAACAGCTCAGGGCACTGGCTGTCTCCCACAATTGGTAACCGGTTCTAGACTCGCCTTCCACCGCTGGGAAACTGGCTCTCCCACAGCCTAGGCTGGTCCTGATCAAAGGTTATTCCCGTCTGATGGTCCTTTGCTGGACCACATGAGCTGAGTTAGCAAGGAGGGTTCAGTTCTGCAAGAGTGCACAAAATTCCTCATCCCAATTGGTTGCTCAAGGCAATCACGTAACTGACATTTAACTGCTAAGGCCAGTGACCTCTTATTATTTCCAGAAGGCAAAGACTGTGGATGAATGGAGTGGTCTTCGCCCTACGCGCAATGCAGTGCGGTTGGAGAGGGAGACGCTCCGTCACGGACCTTTAAAATCAGAGGTACACACCACTCTTCTGTACGCAGCAATCCACTGGAGTCCTGCAGAATGGCTCTCATGTCGCCACAGCAATATGTTTCGGCAGATCAGCCCCGCAACTCCACTCCAGCAGAGTAACTTTTCCGTACACCAGGTTTAGCAGCTTTCATTTTGATGATTCCACTCACGTTGTTTCGGGCACACAGTGGAGATCAACTCCACTTAACACGTGTATGGCTGCTCATATTTTTGCGCTGACTCTAGTTTGTTAACACTGAAGATGGGCGTACGTACTAAGGGACTGATTTTACAAAATTGGGGCTCCGAGCCTGTGGTTTTGTACGTGGACCTATTCTCTCCCCTTATAAAAAGCCGACCCTACAACCAACTTAAAACGCCATGAAACATCAGTTGGAAGAATTATCAGCCACCCTCAGATTTTTTCCCGATGATTCCCGGTTTGAAACACGGAGTGGCTGAGTGGAGAGGGACCTGCTTTAGTAACCTGAAATCTGGCACAGAACTGTACAAAATAAATGAATGGGAATCATAGCTACTTAGCACCCAGGCCACTTTCATTTTAGGTGCCTAAATGTGGCGTTAGGTGTCTAACTTTAGGCACTCTGATTTCTAAAATTTGGTCTGTATGTTAAAAGTTCACTCGGATAACATCTCTTGAAATGCACCCATTTGTCTGTATCTTGTGGTCAACAAACTCTAGAAATCCAAGTTTAAATGTGCTGTCTTTTCCTCTGGGCAGCACCTTTTTGTTTATGCCCCGATCACTCCTCAGTGGCTTCATTTTAATTTTCGTTGGCATGCCTGATGGTACATCATGATTTGATTGTGTGCAAGTGCGTAAAGCTCTACAGAAGAGATTAAAGTTCTAATAGAGACGGCAACTGTGAAATGTAATTAAATTTGATTAAAATATACTCAATTTTTAGCTGGAGATTACTCCAAGTCAGGATTCTTGGAAAGAAACCAGCATATTAATTGAAACCCGTAGCATGGTGCAGAGCAGTGCAGTATTAAAATTAATTTATAGATCACTCTGTTCTTTTATCATCACCCCAACTCTCTGCTGTCTTGGTAGAAGTAAGCAGTTTAACTATTGATCCTGACCCTGAGTCATTCTCCTGCTGAAACTAAGTAATTTACCTTGGCAGGAACAAATAATAGGTTGGGTACCACGGTTTTTACTCACAGGAAAGGACTGTACATGCTGTTACTGCTGCAGTTCTAAACGGCAAAGGCAGCTGTTGACGATTTGACCCAAAGCACTCACCCAGAGTCGCTCTTGCCTGCGCTGGGCGTTGGATGAGGCTGGATGGCCAAGGCTATCAGGACTTCAACCAGGAGACTGCTGAATAAAACTGAAAACAGGGCTGCAGTTGGGAGCACGTAGAGGCCCTCGGCCCTGTTTCCCTGCCCAAAGCCAGATGCTGGCACAATAAACGGGGAGGGCAATGAGTGGATTAACTATGCATCCAAAGCCTTCCAGATGTAAAGTGCAGTTCTGGTCAGAAGGTGATTTTGACACTTGGGCCCTGTGGTCCATGTGGGCCCTGGGGTGGGCTGGGCTCCGGCCTGCTGTGCAAATTACAGAACATCTCTTCTGATTACAGACACGGGCAGCTGCAAGCTGCTCCATTCTCCATAAATTAACTACAGACCCAGGCTCCTGGCAAACAGACAGAGTAGCTCTCGGCTGCGCTAGGCAAGGCCAGCTTGCAGCATTTGGGGGTTTGATCACCTTCAGGTGATGAGAGGAGAAAAACAATGCACTGAGAAGTGTTTCGACCTCGTATCTAATTCTAGTGGGTACTGACGCAGACTAGACCCTGTTGTGTGCTGTCTGCCTCCAGCCGTGAAGCTCTCACACAGTCTCAGACCCCTATGTACTGACGGGAGTCCTCCCAGCCAGTTCACCGTTTTGCGGGGTTTCCTCATGGCACGGGAATCCCAGAATTTTGTTTCAGTGGTTTGTCCACATCCACCTTTCTGTCTCTTTTAGGTGATACACAACTATGGCCACGGCGGCTTTGGACTCACCATCCACTGGGGATGTGCCACGGAAGCGGCCAGGATATTTGGAAGGATTCTAGAAGAAAAGAAGCTGATCCGATCACCACAATCCCGCCTGTGATTTCACAGAAATCCCCCAACGATCACTCAAATGTTTTCCATGGTAAATCTGCTTTGGGTCCACAGCAATAGTAGAGGATGGATGGAAAGAAACTGTTGGCCGTGTGCAAGAATGACCGTCACCGTCCAACAATAATACCGATAGCTCAGACGTCAAAAGAAATAACGCAGTGATGCATATTTGCTGTTTGATGCCCCTGGCATTTCCGAGACTGGGGTCTACTGCCCAGTTTTCAGATTGTTGCCAATTAACTCCCCGTTGCTACTGTTTGCCAGACAGCTGGCTCCTCCTTGCTCTGTTCTTATATAAACTAGATGATGGAAATATTAAAAAAACGCTGTAGATGGCCTCTGTAGCGAAGCACCCACCCACTGCCGGATCAGTCTCCAAAGGGCCGACGGAGTTCATCTGAACTCTTTACTGGCCTGCAGTTCACCTCTGAGTTGTATTAACATTGCTGGGCAGGGTCTGAAACTGATCCCATGTCAGCTTAGATCTCAGCTTGCGGTTCAGCCAGCCAGCACAGAATTAGCTTTGTAAGCCTCGCCCGAGAGAGAAAAGCTCCTTAATAGGAAGAAACTCTAGAACGCCTGAGATACAAGCTGAAGGGAGAGACGTTTTCTTGCACTGAAGGTGGGACTAAAGGACGGGGTTACCACACACGTTCTGCTGCCAGATGCGTTGTTCCCAAAGGCAGGGTTTTTCGATAATTCGTAGAGCAACAACGGGAACATCCTAAGGGAACTCAGGCCCTGTGTTAGCCAAAGTCTGCATAGAGTGGAGATAACTGCGCCATGCGCTGGCACATCAGTCTCGCATTTCCTTTCGCCGGGGTGTCACTGGAGGCATTAGTTTGTGGACGGGCTGAGTCTGGTTAGATTGGATGTGCCATGAGCTTGTGCATGGGACTGCCAGGAGGATAAGGCCTTGGGTGTTAGAAAAGACAGGAGACTATTATGGTGGCCTTTGCTTAGGAAAATGGTCTCCTGCACCTGCTTTCAGGAAGCCTCTTTCTTCACTTCCACGATCACAAGAGTAAGATCACACGATTAAAAGTGAATAAGAAAGTTTACCGCTGGTTAATGTGAGCCCTACTGATCGGAGGTAGCACTTCAACAGAAACTGTCCAATGAAATAATCATCTACCCCGTTTCACTGATTGTCAATATAAGAAATTAAGGACCAGATTCTGCGCGCCCTCAAACTGGTGTAACTCTGTAACAACTCAGTTGACTTCAGAAGGGTTACACCCAGTGTTCCCTCTAAGCTGCGCGGGTGCACGGCCACACAGCAGCCGTCGCACCCCCCACGCAGCAGTGAGGGACCCCAGCACAGCCCGGCAGCCCCTGCCGCTCCCGCCAGACCCCCGGGGCTGTGGCTTTGCCGCGGCAGACCCGACCTGCGCCCGGCCTCTGAGCTGGCCCTCCCCGCCCCCAGGGTGGGACAGGCAGGCTCAGGCTTGGCTCAGGTGCACGGGCCTGCCTGCCTGCCCCACGCGGCCGGGGCAGCGGGGTGGCTGCGGCCATGGCGGGCTCCCGGGCTCCCACCCACCGACCGCCTCGACTTCCCAGCCCGGGGCCGGGCTCATCCGACGGCCTCGGCCTCCCAGCACGGAGCCGGGATCAGTCTCCGGGGCTGGGGTCTGCTCCGCCCCACCGGCGGCTTCCCAGGGCCGCGGTAGGGTCGTCCCCCACCAGCGACCTTGGCTTCTCTCTTTCTTTCTCTTCCTTCTTTCTCTTCTTTGCCTGCCTTCTTTTTTCTTTCTTCCTCTCTTTCTCTTCCTTCTTTCTCTTTTTTCCTGATTTGTCTTCCTTTTTTTCTTTGTCTTCTTTCCTTCCTCTTTCTTCTCTTCCTTCTTTTTTCTTTCTTTCTTTCCTCTTCCTTCCTTCCTCCTTCTTTCTCTCTTTCTTTGCTTCCTTCCTTCCTTTCTCTTCCTTCTCTTTTTTCTTTCTCTCTTCCTTCTCTTTTTTCTTTCTCTCTTTCTTTCCTTCTTTCTCTCTTTCTTTGCTTCCTTCCTTTCTCTTCCTTCTCTTCTTTCCTTCCTCTTTCTTCTTTCTCTTCCTTCTTTTTTCTTTCTTTCTCTTCCTTTCTCTTCCTTCCTTCTTTCTCTCCCTTTCTCTTCCTTCTCTCTTTTTTCTTTCTCCCTTCCTTTTTCTTTCCTTCTTTCTCTCCTTTGCTTTCCTTTTTCTTTCCTTCTTTCTCTTTGCCTTCCTTCTTTTTTCTTTCTTCCTCTCTTTCTCTTCCTTCTTTCTCTTTTTTTCCTTCTTTGTCTTCCTTTTTCTTTTCTTTTTTCTTTCTTTCTCTTCTTTCCTTCCTCTTTCTTCTTTCTCTTCCTTCTTTCTTTCTCTTTTCTTCTTTCTCTTCCTTCTTTCCTCTTCTTTCCTTCTCTCTTTCTTTTTCTCTTCCTTCTTTTTTCTCTCTCTTCCTTCCTTCTCTCTTTTTTCTCTCTCTCTTCCTTCCTTCCTTCTTTCTTTCCTTCCTTTTTTAAAAAAAATTTTTTTTAATTAATTTTAAATAAAAACCTTTCTAAAAATTAAATTTCAATTAAAAATTCATTCAAATTCAATTAAACACAATTAATTAATTCTATTTACAATTACTTTAACTTCAGTTAATGCCTATAATTTCTGTCGTGTGAGTTTACACAAAAATTTTATTCAGAAAAGGTTTTGCACACGGCTTGAAAATTTTGCACACAAGCCGCCAAACCTTAGAGGGAACATTGGTTACGCCTGTGTAAATCCACAATAACAACTCAGCATCAGATAGCCCTAAATAACTGTTGGATTCATCGGAGCGTAAAGCACACGAGAGCTATTACTCCTCATTGCTTGAGATGGCAAACATGCTCCTAAATGGGCTTTTAAAAACCATAAACCGACCTCATTAGGTGTGTAATTCTATTTGCAATCTAGCTTCTTAAAGGCCAGATTCTAATATGTGTGCATGCGAAAGCCTGGCTTTAAATGTTCCCCAGCCTGGTGCTTCTCCTGACGGCTGGGACAAGGTCTGCAGAGCTAATTTAACGGAAGCACTCAGGGAGGTCTTCATTCCAGGTCTCCCCTATTTTAGCTCTGTCAATTTGTAACTAACATTTGATGTGTTGGAGAAAGAATTGCCACAATTCTAGGGTCTGGAGCAACAGAAAGTTCTGAAACGGCATGACGCGAAATTACCTACTTGCCTAAATCCTGTTACTGGTAGGCAGGTGACCATTCAAAACACATTCCTGCCTGGCACTACTTGGAACTTAAGCATCCACACTGTGCTAAGGTCGACCTAAGGAGTCGACCTAAGAGTTAAGTCAACCTGACCGGCGGTTCTTATTAAGTCGACCTACGCTTTCATTAAGTCGACTTAATTTCTTAAGTCAACTTAATGAAAGCCTGGTGTGGACACGGACTAAGTTAGGTCGCTTTAAGCCTCCTTAAGTCGACCTAACTTATAAGTGTAGACACAGCCTTTGAGCTTTAATAATCTATGGGGTTATTTTAAAGGAGTTAAGAAACCTTGTAATTTTTCACCTGAAAATACCCCTTCAAAAAACTCAACAAATACAGTTAAGGGTCTAATTTTTAGAACCAACAGATCCAGTTGAAATCAGTGGGAGTTGCAAATGTCTAGGATATCTAGGATACAAATACTGTACCACGTGGAACTACTGACCCTTCCTAACAACCCTGCCATTAACAAGATCCCATAATGGATTACATGCAGGACACCAAAACTATCATTATTGTAAAAACTATTAATTTATTCAACATAAAATATCAAGTGTGGAATCAAACTATCCGATGTTGCATTATTAGTAGAGGAACAAAAAGAATATTGTACAACAAGCTCGATGTACACAAAGATTTTTCAACATTAAAATGTATCCAGCTTAGAAACTGTACATTCAAACACAAAATAACATTCAATGTTCTTTCAGCAAGCATTTAGGAACATGAAATCACTCGTCAAAGCATGTTTGGAGAATTAAATTCCCCACAATAGCTCTGCACGTTAATTAATCAGACAGTTCACTTCTTTCTGAACCCCACAATTCCGTTTGCTCCTCACTGTAATTCAAAATGATCTCATTTTATTTTACTTTTTTAAATGACCTAGCGATATTAATTCCTTCCCCAGTGAAAAATACACAGCAGTGTTTAAAACAAGAATCTTTGGATGTTAAATTATATAAGTTAATAATGTTGCCATATTAACAAAATATGACGTGACTATTTATTAGCTAGAGTGCATCAACTCAAATGTCCTTCGGCTTTTCTCGGTGGATATTCTGGACCGTATTTCTCATCATTAGCAATGATATTTGAGGACTCTCACAACTCCTAAGTGAAACTTCACTTCAGCTGCTTAAGGGCCAGATTCTGCTACTACCCCAGTCGCTAGCAAAATTCCTATCGATTTCAGTGACACAGAATCAGTTCTTTAGGGCCCTATCCTGCCCTCTTTTACCTGGAGTCTGATCACAGCCCATGGAAGTCAATGGAAAGTCTCCTGTTGCCTTGGGCAGACACCACTGAAGGTCTATGAATTGTAGTTGTGTCAGGAGGCCTGATCCTGATATTTTTATAACAGGGTACATTTTTCAATGCAGCATTTATATAAAATGCAAAGCAAAAATGCCTCCAGATGGCTTTTTGTAATGTAAACGTCACAGGTTAAACAGGTGCCATCGTCTCAGCAGGATTAAAAGTCTCTGTAAAGCCTATAAATATTGATTAAAATGAAATATTTTATTGGAAGTGTCTGAGTGCATCTCTGAATGCACATTTTGAAGGGCACAGCCCTGTCACGCCTTCAAGCTGTTGAATGCTGACTCTGAAATGAGAGACGTGTGTGCATAGGTTCGTTTGAAAGGCAGAAGCAGATTTTTAAATACAGGAGCTCAGTAGCAAGTCAATGGCTCATTAGCTAGACTGTAAACACAGTAATCCTGCAAGGCCATGAGTTTCATGCATATGTTCTCTCCTCTAACACACACTTATCAATCAAGTTTTACAAGAGCCTCCAACTTTGGGCATCTAACGAACTGCCGGAGCAACTCATTACAAGCACCAGTGATAGAAGCTGGACATCTACCTGTCCATGTTTTCCATCAGGGAGGGATCTTCATTCTATCTTTTACCCTTGCCACGTTACAGACCAGGCTGAGGCCTACATGGTGTTTTCATTGCCAGGTTCTGCTGTACTCAAACCCCCAAAACCAGTGTGAGTTGCACTCTGGGAATCTGAACATCGGAATGTTACAATACACAACCCAAAATCATTCAGAGCTTACTTATGCTCTCAAAAACACGCTGTATATCCTGTGAGACAACAGAGTCTTGTGGCACTTTTAAAGACTAACAGATTTATTAATCGCATGAGCTTTCGTGGGAGAAAATCCCACTTCGTCAGACGCTTTGAAGATAGGAAAGTTACTGTGTACATTCCCAGGAGAGCCCCAGGCAAACAGGCAGGTGTGCTACATTAGTTTGAGGGCAGGTCGGAGCCACTCCGGTTGCATAATATATTAGGGAGGGCTATCCAATTACAATCTAAGCGGTGAGGAGAGGAGAAGGAACGATTCTCATTGTCTGCTAGTCGAGAGAACTGTATGCTTGCTTTAGCCTGACTGGAACTTGGAGATTCAACACACTGAAGACAGAACTAACAGAAAGGTGCAGATACCCATAGCACTGTGAAGTCTTAGAAATGGATAACCTTCTCTTAGGCCATCAAACACAGTGAAGCTGGATCTCTCTGAGCCGAATTACATTTCCATGGTTAATATGATAATGCAATATTCCCCTGTTCACACCAGCTATTTCTGGAGTGCTTCCCTGGAGCCAGCCTCTGTGGCTATGTCTACAGTGGCAGTTTAAGTCGATTTAAGGAGGCTTAAGTCGACTTAAACTAAGCCGCGTCCACACTAGGCTTTCATTAAGTTGATTAAAGAAATTCCTTAAGTCGACTTAATGAATGCCTAAGTCGACTTACTAAGAACCGCGGGGTAAGTCGACCTAACCTTTCTTTAGGTCGACCTAAGCCCAGTGTGGATGTTTAAGTCCACTTTGTTAAGTCGACCTAAATGCAGTTAGGTCGACTTAACAAAGTGGACTTAGTCCACGTCCATGGACACCACTTTGTTAAGGTGACTTAATAAGGTCGATTTTAAGTCGACTTAAAGTCGACGTAACTTTTTGTAGTGTAGACATAGCCTTTGAATGGTAGGTAACTAAATAGACTTTGGATCCCCTGTGAATCTTATGCCTCCTGCACCAAAAGAGACTCCGTCCAGAATGCCAACAACTGCTTTGGCCTTTGCTGGAAGTTTGGAGATCTTCACGTGCCTTTGAGTAATTCCCCACGTGTAATTTCGTGTAATGGCCCAAGTTAAACAGCCCAGTACATCTTGAAGTGTTTATATTGCTGCGATTCTGCAAGTGAAAGTTGAACTTGGATTGTTTTCACTTATTTTGCCTCCAAACTCAGTGAACTACTCTAGCCCCAGAGAAAAGGGCCTTGGCGAGCTGCTTTTTCACTCGTAGTTAAAATACCGTCCTGTGCAAAACCCATAGCATGCGCAACCCTGTATTTCTATGAAACGGCCGACCAGGTATATTGGTAAAAATGTATTGCTTCCCATGGTCTAGCGACCAGAACTGCACCACCTCAGTTACATCTGACAGTGTGTTCCATAGCCTGGATTTGTGGAAAAATACCAAGGTCCGTGAATAACTGTCTGATTTTGTTACACATTTCTTGGCTTTACATTCACCGAGTTCTGAAATCTGAATCCTCATTCACTCACAGGCTCGTCACAATCCAAACGGCTAGAAAGACAGCATACATGAATTGTGGCTGGCCTCACCCGACCTCAATCACTCCCTTTGGTAAGAGCAAGAGTTGGTCTTCTACTGATGACTCTGCTACGACTATTTCAGGACGATGTCTCTTTTAAGATGTGCTGTCAATTACATTCCTCCATCATCTCCCTTCCATTCCATGTACAACAGCCTGCTACCCTAGAGTTCTGCCCAGTGGCCAGAAATCTGTTCCTGTTGGGGGACACTTGAAGGCAGATCCACCTAACGTGCCACAAACGGCAGTTCAGATTAAGACATTTGTATCATAGGCATTGGGTACACCACTATGGGAACACACACAGGAAAACGGAGCCGGAACGGATCTGGACCCATGCAGTAAATCAAGCGTGCAAGGGACAAAGGGCTCAATGCTTCTCGCAATATAAGAAAAAGTTACATTCTGCTCCAAACCACTAGGATTTCCATTCCTCATAGGATGTCCCGTATCGAGATCTAACAGCACTCTTTCCAGATTCACACCGCTCTGCCTTGAGGAAAGCAAACACTCAAGGCATGTTCCAAACAATATTTCTCAGTGTCCGGTAATTTCCAAGGAACAGAACGTGTAGGCCAGGGAACTGGCGAGCACTGGTTGGTTTGCTGTTATCATCACATGTTGTGGGTTTCGATCACTAAGAAGTGCAAGGCAGGCGTCTAATTGAAAACCCTATTCTGTAGTGTATGGAATCCACCGTGTGCTAGGCCAGGTACACAGTAAATACGAATCTTTTGATTTAGGCATTGAGTACTGGTTTTTAAACAACAGCTGATACTGAAATGTGTTCAGTTAGCTATTTGCTTGACATGAGACAGTTTAAGCTCAGTGGCCGACCATGCAGCACACCAGACTATCAGAAAAACCCTTCTCTCTTGGCTTCAAATGACATCCAGCTCAAAGGCCTCTCCTTACACACGGACGTTTTTATGAGTGTGAGCAAAGAGTAGTAAAGACACAATTTGCTTATGTCCAAATCAAAAGTTCCTGCATTTTGACACACGACATTGGCAGTGACACACGGTCAGCTTTATACGCTTGGTTTTAGAAATATCATTCTTGCTTCTTTCATCCTTCCTAGCAGGGGGAGGGAGTTCATGTCCTATTATTCCTGTGATCCAGAATTCGACCTGGTAACTCCCATGTTGTGGGATCCTCTTCCAACCATCTCTTGTCCCCATTCTCTGTGGCTGGACTCCTGCAAACCACGGCCTTTTGTTTCAATGGGCAAAAAACAGGAAGCCAAAGCTGCTAACAGGCAGCATCCACTGTAAACCACCAGAGTTAAATAGACCGAAGATTCCAGCATCACCTAGGAGAAAGGAAGTGAAGAGGCACGAAAAGATTAACTGAAGCCACCACAGAAGAACACAACAATGTTGAGACGGAGGTAGAAATGTTAACTCCTTTAAGGGAAAACATTATTTTTTAGAATACACACCTTGGATTAAGACGCACATTACGCCTGGGAAGCAGGCTACTGTTAGCCTTACTTTATAGATATGGAAACAAGGCAGAGAAATTACGTGACTTGCCCAAGGCCATGGAAAGAGTCAGTGTCAGAGCTCGCAACCCTGTAGTCGGACCACTAGACTACCCACCCTAAGGAGTCTCATGAAAGTGATTTGCAACCATGGAATGGAAAACTGCTTCCCCAACAATGTACTATCCCATTTGTTAGTTCTCCCTTTTAATGTCCCCTTCCCCTTGGAATACCTCCTTCCCTTCGATCGCTTCCTGGTGGACTAGAATGAAAACCCCACAGATGAACAATCCCCACTTGGGACCTCTCTGTGCAGGAGCTTTCATAGGATCCCCCCTTTAGCAGGCTGATTTATGAACAAAGTTCAGAGCAACACAGGGCTTTCTTTCAGCCCCCTTGGCGCAGGGCTAATTCACCCTCTGGCAGGCCCCAGCATGCTTGTGCTGGGACACCCATCCGTACCACAGAGAGGCCGTTTGCTCTATCCTGCTCCTGTGCTACTGAGGGAGTTTACCTGTGCAATGAATGGGGTTATTAAGGCTCCCACTCTGGCCATCCCACTGCACGTTCCGAGGCCCAGAGCACGAGTAGCCGTTGGGTAAACCTGTAGACAAAGCGTCAACGCATTAACCGCAGGATACAGCTCTCTAGCAGCGAGCAACACTAAACGTAAGGTCTGCTCAGGTCAATAACACGCCGACTGTGAAACAGCTCCAGAAATTGTAGCCGGCACACGGCCTATTACGAGGGGAAAATAAAATTCAACTCTCCCACTGGGGCCTCGTTCCCATTAAAACCTTCTTGTTACAAAAACGACCATACTCACCTCAGGAGTGTAAACGTAAGCCGCCTGAAACCCTCCTGAAATGAAAGCCCTCGCGATGAAGAGCAGAACAGTCAGAACGTTTCTGGGAGAAAAAGGAGAGCAGAGTTTGTGTTCTTCTGTTGAGTCTTCATTTGAACTGAGAGACAGGCAGCCATTCAAAAACAGGTGCTAAATTTTATTAGCTAGATCCATTTCATTTTTACTCACCCTCCTCCTTCTTCTGGACCTTTAATATAAGGACAGTTCAAATAACTCTGCCATCACTACAGACACCTGGGTTTTAATAAGAGTCCGCATTTTGACAGAGCTCTATCAACAGCCAGTGACCAGTGAAGTAAATTACACGTACGAGTCCCAGCCTAAAGATATCTGGATGAGGAAAATATGCACTGAATGATTGACCTTACGTTTGTCTGACACTGGGATAACTCAGCTGGAGTAAATGAAATCCAAATCAGGCTTCCTGTGTAAAGGAGTGAAATTGGACACGTTCGGATATTTATTCAGAGGGTTAGGATTTATTATCACTATTTATACAGTGCCTGAAAATGTTCTAGGCGCTCTTGCGACACAAAATAGTCCAGCAACAACTAAGGTGCTAATTCTGTGTCTCTCTGCACGCTTCAGCCCTCGACAAGTGACACTAAGGCCAAAATATTCCCAAAGGTATTTTTATGTCTGATTTTGTAAGCAAGTAGTTTTTAAATGAGGTGAAACTTGGGGGTACACAGACAAGTCAGGCTCCTGAAAGGGGTTAGGTAGTCTGCAGAGGCTGAGAGTCTCTGGTCTCTAGACAATCAACTGCAAAAGCTTTGAGGTTCTAGCGTCACTACATGCCTCCGTAGCTGAGATTCACTGCACAAGATCTGATTTAGAGCTTCTTTCAGAGAGCTATTTCTTACTTTGGGGTAAGCTATTATCGCCTTAGGTGTATTCTGAGCAGGTCTTTGGAGAAGACAGGCTTTTTCCCCCTCCTGCTTTTCTTAATTTTGTTCTAAACACTGAGTAAAGAAAAGCCTAACTTGCCTTTTGAAATCTGTTCACAATTAACACGGGCAATTCTTGGCTCTTAAAATCATCCCTTGCAACCTACCGTCTCCTATGGAAGTGAATGGATCACGGCGGAGTTTTCACGTTGTGTTACGTACCTTCCAACACAGATGAATAACAGAAGGCTACAAAATGAGAAGACGAAAAAGGACAGCGCCATGGTTTTTTTACGGCCTACTCGATCAATAATCCAGAGAGTCACCAGAACACCTGTAGCGGGAAGAGGAATAGACTGCCTCATCTCTGTGGTATGAGTTCAGATTCCAGCTGCTGGGTACAGCAATTACCACACGATATGTCATTTGGCTTTGTGATTTGTTTCCTTTTTGTGTGAATCTGGTGCAAATGAAAGGAGTCAGACTGGCAATCCAAGGACAAAACACACACAACACAGCAGCAGCAGTGTAGGCTTCCCCAGCCACTGCCCGACTCATGTGCATCCACCCTTCCTTAGAGGGACGGCCTCTATAGGCGAAAAGGGAGGTCACACTGCTTGGTCTAGTCAGCCCCTGGCACCTCTGCTGAGAGTATTTTCTCCCCGGGATGGCACTGGTACACTGTAATCAAGTCACCACCTCTCAGTTTTCTTATTGATTAACTGAACAGATGGAGCTCTTTACGTCTCTTGCCATCAGGTACATTTCTCCAGCACAGGAATAATCTTGTGACTCTCTTCTGCACCATCACCCGTTTTCCAAGATTCTTTTTAAAATGGGGACACTAGAACGGAAGCCGTATTCCAGGATTGGTCTCATCAGTGCCATGTGCCTAAGAAAAATCACCTCCCTGTGCCTACTCGCTACTCCCATTTATACATCGAGAGTCACATTAGCCTTTCGTGCCAGAGCAGCGCACTGGGAGCTTATACAGTCTGACCCCCTGATCCTTTCCAGCGTCACCCATGTTCAGGACTCAATCCCTCGTCCCGTTGGCACGGCCTGAATCTCTTGTGCTGAGATGCATTGCTCTGCCTTTGGCTGTAGTAAAACACGTTGCGTTTGAATGGGCCTAGCTTACCAACCAATCCAGTTCACTCCATACGACAGTCTTGTCCTCACTCTTATTTACCACTGTGTCCATTTGTGTGTCAGATGCAAATTTTATCAGCAGTGATTTTATCTGTGCTTCCAGATCACTGATGAAAACGTTGAACAGCATTGCCCCCCTCAACAAAACCTAGTGGAACCTCACCAGAAACAGTCCCCTTCAACGATGATTCCCGTTTGACAGCTAACTAGACCTGCCAGCTAACCAGTTCTGAAACCATTTAACATGAGCCGCCACAGCCACGTTCTAGGACAGTTCTCAGTAAAAAGGGCACAGAGGAGTATTAGAACCCTAACGCCACCCGTGTTAAAATAAGTCTATGGTCATAGTACGAACAGGGCCCTCGAATCCAACCCTGGACAGGCTTGATCACACGGGCTGCTGAATTAGAGATTTTATCCAACAGGCTGTCACTTTCCTCTCTCTTCTCTTTCTCTCTTTCCTGCCCCATTAGCAGATGCATCACAGAGCTAGCCATGAGGATGGATTTCCTCCCCTGGGAGTGTTGATATGACTGGGAGCTCCAGCCTGCTGCAGAGCAATGTGGTCTGCATGCACTCGCTGGGGTGATTGAGAACCCCACATCTGCAGCACTCCAAACTTTGACTGGCTCCAGATGTGGGGTTCTGAGGCTGATGCTAGGAGCCCTTATAATGGCATCCTGAGCCACCTCTGATTCAGTTGTGCTCTATCATGCTTACTTAGTCCGGCCATGACTGGGTTGGATGACCTCTTGAGGTCCCTTTCAATCCTAGGATTCTAGGATTCTGTGCAGCTCCTGTTTCACCAAAGGGCCAGGTGTACAAAGGCAGAGCAGAGATCATCTGGATTTTGTAAAACCTGGAATAGATCAGGTGGCAAATCTGAAAGCAAGCCCAGTAAAGCTCCAAGCCACTCGGCAATTCCTATCGCTAAGATTATTTCGTTTTACACTCTTACTGACTGCAAGGGAATTGTACTCTTACGCCAGAGCTGAGTTTATCCCTGAGATTTTAATCCAGAGCAAAGAGAATATCCTAAATCACAGCTTGTGAGATGCCATCTCAGGTAGATTAGTACCATTCTAATAGACCGATATCCATATTGCTACCACACATCATCCATCTTTCTTGCCCTATTTTCACACTGCTCATTTCGATAATTGTGACTTTAAAAGTCAAGGCTTTGAGGGTGTACCAGGCTGTACCTAGACGGGGTTAAAGGAAGCAAGTCCGACACTGAGTTACCATACCCAAGATCCTTAAAAAGTCACTCCAGAAAGCCAACGCCTGGATGAAAGTGTGTACGACTCTGCTGCTTTAACAGAAATGAAGTGGATGGTAAAATCTGATTTAATTGTTATTCTTCCTCAGAATGGCGTGGCATGCAGTCCAGATTGGAGCTGTACAGACTGGCCACTGTGGAGACACTTCCCAGTGACTGCGTCTGCAGTAAGATCCCATGCAGTGATGTGCTGGCACTTTTAGAGTCACTTACCTGGAAACTCCGACAAAGTGGTCCAGAGCAGATCCGTGTAGTCTTCCTCTGTCAGATACTCACAGGCTAGGCTGCATTTTGCTTTAACTGCTTTCCTTCTACTGGAAACTGGGGGAGGAGAAAGAAAAAAGCCTCTGTGGTATTTTAAGTCATCTCTTCTCTGCTGATCCTCCCAAACACCTGCTGTGTTTTGGTGATTCTGTAAACTTGCTGCTGAAACCTCTGGAGTGGATCTGGCTGGGATTCTGCATCAGCCATGCACTCTACCTGAATATACTGTACCTAGAACATACAGCAGAAGCCAAAGAGTTCCTAAGCAATCCTGCTTCTAGTAGGATGCAACCCTGACCTGTTGACTGATGGTTTACACTATTTTTTAATCAGAACAGGCTTCTGTGACATGGGACGAGTGATGGTGCCTTCTGTGCCTCAGTATCTCCATCTGTAAAATGGGGATAATAATACCATACCTACACCACTGGAGGGTGTGAGAGTTAACTCATTAGGATCCATAAAGTGCTTCAAGGCATTTGGACAGACGATGCTACAGAAAAGCAAAGTATGATTATTTATTCTACTGCTTGAAACAAGATCATGGCAGGTGGTGAAACTAGACAGCCCTTGTGATCCTTTCTAATCCCATGGCTCTATGATTCTAGGATGCACAGACCAGCACTCCTGTTTTCCCCTTTAACCCAACCCCCAACCTCTTTCTGGTTCTTATTGCCAAACTCTCCTTCGTGATCCTTCTTTTTAAACCATAATGTCAATGCCAGTTCTCGACATTGTTTTGTGTTCTCTTTCCAATGGTCTTTAACCTTCCTGACTTTCACCCCGAACATACAATGCATTCGATTTTTATAGGGCCTCTGTCCCAGAGCCCAAGGAAGTGTCCTTTACTAGTACAGACACTGTCTTACCAGGTAGGTCAAAATTACAAACGAGGAAACTGAGGCTCAAAATGGTCAGGTGACTTTCCCAATGCCTTACAGTGAATTAGTACAGAGCTAGGAAAGGAACCGGCAGTGCTGTTCTCTAGCCCTGTGCTTTAGGCACTAGACCACACTGTCTCCCAATAACTACCAACGTTTTTCTTCTTCAAAGCGTCTGACGAAATGGGCTTTTCTCCCACGAAAGCTCATGCGATAAATAAATCTGTTAGTCTTTAAAAGTGCCCCAGGACTCTGTTGATTCTCTGCAATAGACTAACATGGCTCCCCCTCTGGAACTTGATCAACATTTTTCTAGTATCCAAAGCTGTATGTCTTGTACTAGTCCCAGACAGCTAGGCAGGCCCTGAACTGATACTTCTCACAGCAATACCCATTCCCTTTGTATAATTTCCCCAGCTGCGCCAGAGTGCGTTCCCTAATTTAGTGTGTACAGAATACAGTAACACTTGCCCCAGGGAAATCTAATTTCCAAAGAGTTTTAAGGATCCACTTTATACAGCTCAGACATTGACAGTCACACAACACACTGCCACAGAAAAGATGCTGACGTTCAATGCCACATGTTTTCCCCCATCAGTTCTTTACATGTCAAACATTCACAAGCCCTCCGGCAGCTGGCAGTTTTCTCTATTTCAGAGCTAATTAGGCCTGGGAATGGCAAATCTGGAAAGTCTCATTTACAGAATCACACTTTACTCAAGAATAGATAGTAGGGGCTAATAAAGCCGCTTTTGCAGGCTCCACTGTGATTCGACAGCGTGGGCTGTTTAGAGAATCCTTCCTGAGGCCACTGCAGAGCCCCCATGTAAGCAGGGTCCAGTAACTGACTCATGTTCAGAATTGACGAACTCTTAACTAGTGTGCACTAGAAATTGGGACCCTTTCCAAGCCTTCGGTGGAAGTTGATCCAATGAAAGGAATCCCACATTTTGGGGCATGTTTAGAAAGAAGAGAAGGGCCAATACTCACCACTGCAGACATCCCCTGCTTGAAAGAGTTCTGTAGTTAATAAAACTAACCCGTAATAAGAAAAGGCATTGGAAAACCTGCAAGAAAGAAAATGCGAGAAGTGGTCTGAGATGGTCTAAGCAGTGTGAATGAAAATGGAATCTATGGACTGAGGTGTTCCATTAAATGCTTTCTTAAAATATGCTTCCCCCTGGCAACCCACTGGATCCAGAGTGAAAGTTACTTGGGAGTTTAAGAAATTATAGAGGAATGCAAGTTTGAGGGAAGTGGGATTTGCTCCATTGTAGTTTTATTGCAAATGCATCCGTTTAAAAAGATACATAAGCAGGCTGGCATTCAACAGTTTATATCTCTTCTTACCATATAAACCAAAGCAATAATGTTGTCCATCTGAACTGGGGTGTGAAAAGGTCCCTCATTTTCCCCCGGTCTTCCTGTTTTGAAACAAACACAAGTACAACTGTTTGGTTTGGGTTCTATTTAAAACTGATGTCACACCATGAAGAGTCGGAGGAAAATTGATAGCATGGCATCACAATGCTTCCACTCTTGCGCTGGGCCATCTAATGTATAATTACACAGCTTAGAGTCAGATATTCAGCCCCTGTTCAGGCCCCTTCATGCATGCAAGCCATGTAAAGGAGCCACAATACAGTCGCAGCTGCCAAGAATACCCCTGCCAGAGGGAATTCTCAGCTGGTGAAAAGTCATCAGAGCTGGGTCACCCCACCACAGGGGAAGGAAGAGGATGTATCAGCATGGAGAGTGGATAGAGAGGGACACAAACCTATTATGCCAATTCACAGCTGATCATTTCCGGTCAGATAACTGCTACAAATCAGATCAGCCCCTAGATGGCTCTCATTTAGGTCAGGGCTGGGGCCAGGGCAGCTTGAGGGTCATGAAGCTCCTCCATAAAACTCTCCACCTCATTGCCTGTGAAGGATGGATCTCGGATGGATCTCGGAACAGGGCGGCATCTGACCCACAGTGTTGTGGTTTAGAACAAACGTTTTTCAGCCCCCCCCCCCCCCCCCCCGAAACCAAACCTCCGAAATAAGCAAAGCATTTTTCAGCTGGACATTTAAGGCTGGCCCGAGAATTTTGGAAGGACAAAGAGACAAGGCTGGGCAGAATGTCTCCAAGTTTTGGGGGGCTCTGGGCTCTGTGGCTATTCCATTATAGAGATCGGGGCTACCTGCAAAATTCAGATTCAAGTTGGGATTCAAAATTCCCCAGACAGCTGTGAGGATCAGATTTGGGCCCTTCATCATTCTCAGGGTCTGAGTCTCCTTTACATTAAGGCCCCTTTACTCTGCCATTTTTAATAGAAATCAGAACGAAGCCCTTAGTGTAATTACCCATTGATTTAGCACATGTGGCCACTTCTCATTAGTGTGTATTACTGATTGAGATGCCCAAATTAAACTTAACACCAATTACCTGTGAAAGTAGCTCAGTTTCAGTATTGTTAATGTCTGCCTCCTGTACTCACCTGTCTGGAAATAATTAACTTTCCCAGAGGCATTGGAGCTCCATTTTCAGCTGCTATCCGCTTCAAAGTAGCAATAGCCTTTTCTTGATTTCCAGATAACACATCATATCTTGCACTTTCTGGCAACCACTATGAAAGCGAAGCAGAACATAGCAGACACAATATTGTCAAAAACTGGACAGTAAACTGCTTGGGGCTGACATGAGTAGTCCCAATAACTGCAGTGAAATGAGAAAGCTTGAAGAACCACCCCTGATAAATCACGGAATTGTCTTTCTGCCTATGAAGTGCCGATTTCTCCAACAAGCTCTGGGATATTCACTTTCATCATAAGATGAGGCATCCAGCCACAGACCTGTCCCACAAGAGATCTTCTCCATTGCTCTTGCTTTTTATTCTTGATATATTTGACTAAAACTTGGGAATTGTTTTACATTCAGAGCAGAAATGGTAAAACAATCCATTAATTAGCAGGAGTCTGGAGATATTCAAAATTGTCCAATTTTAAAGCTTTTTAAAATATATAACATAACATGTAATTGTCTGGAGAGGTTCCAGAAAAACAATAACAGTGGCTAAAAATGGTCCAATTATTACTCAAGACAGGAGCATAAATATAGCTTGTAAGGGAATGGGTTGTTCTCACATGTACTTTTATGTAACAATGTACACAAGATCAAGTGTCACCAATATGTGAATTTGTTTAAGAATCTGATCTGCATTATATCAATATATTATACAGAGGTTGCCGTGAAATCTGAGAGTTTTTAATGAACAACAGATTAGATGAAAGTTGTAATTTGCAGTAAAATTCTTTGAGTCCTAAAATGACTCGGAAAATAACTGATTTTAATAAGGGTAAGAGGCTGATGCCATTGAATTTGACTGAAATTCCAGTTCCGCATGGTTTAACAGAACTCCCAACTACCGGTGCTCTACAGTAGGGCATCAGATTACAAGCATTACATCATCAAAACCATCACTGAGATACATAATAACTCTAACTGGGAAAAGCATAATCTGAAGCAGCATCATTTAAATCATAATTTCAGATGTATTAGCAAGGTGCCATGAGGAAACTCAGAGATGTTACAATTCCACTCAATCAAGCTCCATAATACAGGGGTGGACAAAACTGGCTCATAGTTAGGTGCCCACAATTTTACTTTCAGTCACCAGAGGGCGCTCCTCCATTACATTTCTGCAGTGGAGCAAGGTGACAGGCTACTAAAACTGGTCGCCACAGCAACCAGAAACATACATTTGTCAAGACCTGCCATAATAACCTTTTTTTTTTTTTTTTTTTTTTTAGTGAAATGTTGGATTTGCTGCACAGGCAGCTCTCCTGAAAAGGATACCCACAAAACATAAGATGGCAAACAGCAAGAGGGGAAGAGCAGAAAGAATGAGCAGCCAGCGCCAGCCAAGCGTGGGCATCACAAACACTGCAAGGAGGACTTCAAAGACAGTCCCGATGGCCCAAAAGACCTGCAGGAACAAAAACGAAATGGTCACAATGGAGGATAGAAGAATTCTGAGCTGCATGACTGATGAGCACACAGAAGCTAAAAAGGAGAAGAACCATCTTCTTCCATCTGCAGGTCTGGAATTGTAGCCTCTAGGGCTAGAAGGGAGGGCCAGGGTCATCTAGTCTAGCCCCCCCCAGGAAGCAGGCTTTGTTCTTCTAAACTGTGCTCTGTAGAGACTGGTGGTGAACCAGGGATGAGACATTTAAAATGTGCGCAGACGTACACTGTCATATAACCCACCCTGGTTCAGCTGATATTTCTTGCCTTTGATTTTTAGTTCCCTCAAGGACTTTTCCTGTAAACTCACTATTCAATGCTTAGGATGAGTTTCTGTTTGCACTAGGACTCAGTGATTACATGGGCCCAGTGTGCTGAGAACTAACCAGACCAAGAAAAGGGGACACACGATACCAGCAATGTGAAAAAGAGATTCCCATCTCCTGGCTCTTCCTGAACTCTCTTTGGTGATGGGCAGGTAGTAAAACTAATTCTAGGCAGCAGTTATATTAGAAGATTCATTTTTTATTTTACAGGCAATTTGAATTGAGAGGGCAGGGGGCAAATTTTCACTGGGACAGTCCTTTCAAAGCCACTGAGCGCAGATCAAGTAACAGCTCTCACAACAGTAACACTTGGCTGCATTCAATCATCCATGAAGCAGCCAATTTTTTTTCTCATTTTAACTTTCATGAACTAAATTCTGCTCTGTCTAACACTTGATATCAATTTGGATTGAGTCTAGAGAGCTGAACTCAGCCATCTGTTTGTTGTAGCTGGTTTTGAATTGTTTAAGTTTAGAGGGATCGACTGGACATAACTGAGAGCAGAGTTTGGCCCTCTGAGCCTAAAGACCAAATACACTTAGCTACACCACTCACCTCGATTAATAAAATGCATTTTGCTCTGGCTTTCATTGGAAGGAATTCAGCATATAAGGTTACCCTGTAAAGACAAACATTGAGAAAAATTCCAAAGGGGGAGCCGTGTTAGTCTAGTTCAGCAAAACAAACAAGGTGTCCTGTGGCATTTTTAAAGACTAACACATTTATTTATCGCATGAACTTTCGAGGGTTAAAATCCCACTTCGTCAGATGCCGAAATGGAAATCACAGTATGGAAGGGAATATAGAAATGCAGAGAAGGGTAAGTCACAACGTCAGTTCAGATTTGCAAATGAATTCTAACTCTGGAGTTTCCCTGCCGGGCCTGGCCATCACAAACACTGCAAATTTGACACCATTAAATTAGGTCTGAACAGAGATGTGGGCTGACTTTCTCATTACAAAAAGTGATTTTCCCCTCTTTTAATCTTCCCACCTTCTTATCTATTATTCCACAGCTGGAATCAAAACAATTGCTGACCATGACTTCCCAGCCCATGCAGCCAGAAGTACTACAAAGACTGGACCAAAGCAGTCTCTCATTTACACCACAACAACCCCATTTATTTCAACATGGATTGCAGCAATGTAATGGAGGAGAAAATTTGGCTCTTTCTATAGCTTTACAAACTCAAACTTGCTACTAGCAGACTTTGATGGGTATTTGCTCAGAGCTCTGGTTTGGACAAGCATTTCACACTGTGGAATTCAATACATATCCTGCCCCAGAAATTGTAGGAGTTATTTCCCCAGGGCATAACAATTGGCTAGGAGAATTTCATCACTGGCTGCTTGTCTCAGCTAGGTTTCAGTCCTCCAGGAGATGAAAACCCCAAGGCTGTGATTTTTATTGGTCATTTGCATTCTTTTATTAAGCAGGGATTTAAAAAAAATCATAGTCTTGATTTTCTGCAAGTCTTTGTACCCCATTGTGCTAAACAGAAGGCAATACATTTGAGTGGATATGGCACAGATGCTGTACGAGTGTTTCCTGAGGATTAATGCAAAGGACAGAAGCCAATCAAAGGTTTGTCTTGGCTATATCAGTCTGTTAGGACTTGTATTTCTCTGTTCCTACTGTATTTGCATTCCATTGACTTGCCTGGCCCTGTTTCTGCCTATGAATCTCTTTTAGGATGCAATCCTGCTCCCTTTGAAAGCTATAGCATAACTCCTGCTGGTTTCAGAGGTGCAGAGTGGGGCTCTCAGCGCCTTTGTAGAGCTCAGTTAATCAGTGGATAGTGTTGCAAATGGTATCATATTAAATCGGTGATTAAAACCAGGAGGAAACAGTCATGTGTAATGAAATACAGAACATTCCCCATGTAATGTAATAGAGGACAGTGATTACAGCTGTGTGTGGGGGTTGTTCTTTTTAAGGCTAATGCTCCACAGTGCATACTTTTGTATCTAGATGCTGCAAATGCTCATAGTTATTCAATGTCACATAGTATATCTTGGTGAGATTCCCTGGGGGAGCACAGAGTCCCATACACAGCTCCTACATGGAATAGGCTCATCTAGAACTGTACAATGCATTATTTTAAACAGCATCTTTCATGAAAACTGTCCCAAAATGCATTACTGAAAGCAATGATAGTCACATAATTCTGCAGCCTGAATGATTCTACGGAAATTCTGCCACTCACATGCAATATTATAGCTTCCCAAGACTATTCAGAAAAACAGCTTTTTTTTGCCACCTCAGGTACATTTCTCTTTTTGCCAGTCAAATCACTCTTATAATTAGAGCCAGGGACAGGGGCTTAGGAGATCTGGCTCACTTTGTGCAAAGCATGTAACACACTCTGGGCCTTCGTTTCTTCTTCTGTAAAATGGCGTTACTTTAGCCTTATCTATTAACTGTTTACAGTTACAGTTACAAAGTATTAACTCTGAGGCTTTGCTCTCTTGGCCCTCTCTAATGATGCTTATTGGAAGATGTGTGGTAGAATTTGGCTGACAGTTTAACAGGGGGCAGATTAATGACTTTCCTAGTTCACCCACCTTCTGCTCGCATTAGCAGTGTTACTGGACTAAGGCGAAAGAGCAGTGGAAATACAGTGATAATATTACAGAAGCCTGTCAGAGCTGTGGTTCCTGGGAAGGCCATTGGAAAAGCTGCAGCCATCGCAGGATATTGACTCACCTCATGAATCTATCAGGCTCCCCTTGCAAATAGCACCTCTTGTGGTGCAAAGCATCAATTATTAATGAGAATACATGGGATGAGGGGAGTGAGTAAAGAACAACATTCTTTCCCCTTCCATTTACAACTGAAAGCCCATGGCAAGGGTATTCTCCCCTGAAAATCAGGGAAGTCCCTTCCTCTGTGAGGGGAGCCACAAAGTCATGAAGTTAAGTCCTGATTCTCTGTTCTGACCAGAAATGAGCTTCACCAGAAAGCTAGTCAAATGTTCCAACTTGGATTTGAATTCCACTTTGGATCCACTACACAGATGGGCCTGAGGCTCAACGTTCAGACTCGGATCTGGACAGGAATCCAAAGTTTCATAAAGCTCCAGGTTGGCCCTCCCTCTAATTGGGAGTGTTTAGGTCATGACCTCGTTTTGTCCCAATTCAGTGTCATCTCCTATTGACTCAATTTCATCACATAGACGTGGAAATGTGATGTCAAGCCACTGCGCCAAGGTCGTTTTACGCTACAGCTCACTTATCTGTTCTCTCTTCCCTATGGCTGCAAGAGTGGAATCCTTGCGCCTTTTATCTTCATCTCTCTTCCTAGACACTTGAAGGGACAGAAAAGGATCCTGTCTGTTCCGCTCCGTTCACTTGTAGGAGACAGCACTCCACCGATTAGCACACCACTTGGTCTATGTAAAAGCACCAAAGAAAAAGCTGCTTGAAAATCTCATGCTCTAGAGCAGTGGTGTTCAAACTACGGGTTGGGATCCAGCTCTGAGTCCCAGACCCTCGGGCACTGAGTTGCGGCACCCTCTGCTGCCGCCACCACAAGACTGGAATGCATTGCTCAAAGATAAACAAGGAGTCCTGGGGCACTTGTAAAGACTAACAAATTTATTGATTGCAGGAGCTTTCCTGGAAGAAAATCCCACTTCGCCAGACGCTTTGAAGAAGGGGAACTTACAGAGTGGGAGGAAATTAAATGCAGGGAAATGTATGACATAGGATCAGGTCAGGCTGTAACAGCAAATGAAAATAGCTGTCGCTCAAAGATGTCATTGTTGGGTCGTGGGCACAAATGACTTTTTTCAACTGGGTCCCGAGGAACGAAGTTTGAAAACCACTGCTCTAGATTCACAGACTGAACATCTGAGCTAATCGCCTTACTTTAGTAGAGGGAAATCCAAGAGAACGTAGACCTGTGTAATGCCTCTGACCGTATTAAAGTCAGGCAGCTAGTTTGTTCATACAGAAGGATGTGTTAGTCTCTGGAGGGGTCTAATCACCTCCTCACAGAAATATTGTGCATTTTGAAAACTTTCCTAGAATTTACTACATCATTACTAACAGCTTTGGAGGAATTTGGTTTCAGAGGCTTCTACACAGAGTGACATAGAGAATTCCCCGGGAGCATTTATTTCAGTTGTAAAAAAAACGGAAAAGGGAATATTTGAAACATGAGTATTTACTTACGACTGAGGTACTCCTCCAATCCCAAAGCCCACCAGTCCCCTGAGTACAAGGATCCAACTGTATACTGGTGCAAAACCACTGAGGATCCCATAGTACAGGGTCCAGAACACACTGATCTTTAGACCCTGCATCGAACAAACGACAGAAAAAGGATCATGCTGTAAAACAAATTAGCAAATTATAAACTAACATCCAGATCACCGAATTCAGGAGACATTGGAAGTCCTCTAGGTCTGGAGAATAGTTCTGTGAATCTGAGAGCCAAGGGTTTCACGAAGGTAGGCTCAAATTGTTAAAGGAGACTGAAGAACTGTATCTGCAAAAGTGGCATGCCTGTGCCTCTCCCTGAGCACAAATCTCTGTAGTTTGCACAAGCAAATAAATATACTGTGTGCCCAACATGGACAGTTACCATGTGCTTTAGTGATCCTCTGAGCTGCGCCCACAAAGACTCTTTAAAGAAAAGCTGGTTCACTGTATAGCACAATCAGTTGTTTACTTTGCTCATTATTTTTCTCTCATTTACTGCTACAACCCTGTTGCCCTCACTGAGAGGAGAAACTGGGCTCTCTTGGGAGGAATTGATTCTTGCGTAAGTATGTGGATTATGCAACTCAGCAATGTTATGCACTTAAGTGGAGTGCAGTGTAACATTATTATAACGGCACACATCCCAGTCAAAGTTGGCGGCTTACAGTTTTCCTGCCGTACTGGTCCGAAATGTTTCCCCAGAGTGTGGAGCTGCACATCATTCCCACAAACACCACCTGTGGAAAATCAGAAAGTCCTCCTCTTAGCAGAGCTGGGCTCAGAAAAGAAAGCTGTCCAACTTTACAAGCAGACCAGAGAATTCAAACAGTCATTGCCACTACTGTATTATGCTTAGGTGCTGTGCGTCCAGTGTCTATTAAGGGAGATTTACATATACAAAGTAGGATTTTAAAAGCACTCATCATTGGCCTATCCATTGATGTCAAGGGAATTTTGACTGTTGACTTCCTGGAGACTGGTTAGACCAGAGCTGAGTGTCTTCGAAAACTTTACCCTTATATTGTTGATAAACTAAATGATAGTGAATTATGAGACAATGACTAAGTGTAAATTGCTAATGAATGGAAGGTCATTAAGGCCCTGTCCACAGAGATAATCTGTGACTGACATTAAAAGGTGCATGTTGGTATTTGACTCATCTGAGGCTCAGTTCTGCAAGATGCTAAGCATTCTGGCTCAGATCTGTAAAGCACTTAAACATATACTTAATTTAAGTGCATAAGCAGCCCTATTGATTTCAGCAGGACTTCCCATGTGGTTAAGGCAGGACTGCAGCTTCATGCAATATGTGGTGCAAGAAAGGATGTCCACTTTTAAAAGTTATACATTTACCAACTTTCATCTCATATTTCATGGCACAGCATCCTTTGGGTGTTGTACACAATGAAATCCAAACAGTGCTATGCTGAAATGCGGACCGAGTCCTCCGTTGGTTCGACTGGTTTGAGTTCAGTTAGGTGAAAGGCATGATGTTTATGCTGGCTATCTGGTTTACATGTATTTACAAATTGGTGGAATATTGCTATAGTCCAAAAATGCCATCAAAGGCCACAGGAGAGAGAAATGTTGCAGGAATTTGAGAATTAAGCCACGGCCCACAAAGAAGCAACAAATTGTTCACACCCATCCATGTCCTACACACTGGTTTTCTCATCCTTAAAGCTCATCTGCATTTCCAGTACTGATGCACCATTGTTGAAGGGCTCTAGATTGTTAGAGAGCCCAGCTCAAACAGTAAAATCCCACTCTACCCTAGGGCTCCCAGTCCTTCCATGAAGGAAGAACATAAGAACAGCAACACTGGGACAGACCCAAGGTCCATCTTGCTCAGTATCCTGTCTTCTGGCAACAGCCAATGCCACGTGCTTCAGAGGGAACGAACAGAACATGCAATCATCAAGTGATCCATTCCGTTGGCCATTCCCAGCCTCTGGCATAAAGCAATCCCTGCCTATCCTAACTAATAACCATTGATGAACCTATCCTCCATTAGTTTATCTAGTTCTTTTTGAACCCCATTATAGTCTTGGCCTTAACAACATCCTCTGGCAAGGAGTTCCACAGGTTGACTATCCATTGTGTGATGAGTTTAAACGTTCTCAACAGGGTGAGAGGGAAGGTTCTCTGAAACTATTACCAAAATTTACAAACCTTTTCTGTGAGCTGGGGGTAGGGTGCGGTTGAGTTTTGGGTGAACCTGGATCAATTGATAGGTTTGGCTGGAAATTACATTTAACATGAAACTCGAACAAGTCAAAATCCGCAGTTCTGGCTGAGAGTCATATTTTCAAATTCTGGCTCTTAAAGAAAGGTTCCTGCAACACCAGTGAGCCAAAGTCAGAAAAATCCAAAATCCATACTCGTTTAGTCCACTCCCACGTGCAAAGGCCATGAACAGATTTTACATTGTGATATAAACTATGATGTCTGAACAGCAATAAATAGAAAAACCTTACAAAATACAGGAGCTGTCATCTATGTTTCCTACCGATGTAAGCAATGCAACCTGCCAGCTTGGTAATCGCCACTCACAATGGAGCTGAGGAGCTAGGATACTGAGAATCATCATTTCCATTGCATCTGCCATCTAGAAGGGCAATAAAGAAAAAATAATGACTGCCTGTAAATTATCGATATAACAGCTGATTATATTTCTCTCTCAGGTTAACCCCTCCTGGGCTGGACATTCCTCCTACAAAGGCAGAACACATTTGCAAGACAGATATTGCATTGCAGATTTGTACACCGCAGGGAAATAAGCGGCAAATTTTCTGAGCATTCCCTTTGCACTGGGATATGAACATTTCAGACTCAGTCCCCAGATGCATGGCACAGCACTAACAGTATTCTTTCCCCTCACAGACTTGGGATGATTTGCTATGTTAAAGCAGGTAAGCCTAGAAGATGACAGACGTTTTAGTAGGTAGGATTCAAAGAGCCAAAATCACAGAATCATAGAACTGGAAGGAACCATGAGAGGTCTCAGAGTCCAATCCCCTGCACTCATGGCAGGACCAAGGACCCTCTTAAACCATTCCTGGCAGGTGCTTGTCTGACCTGCTCTTAAATACTTCCAATGATGGAGATTCCACAACCTGCTCAGGCAACTTATTCCAGTGGTTAATTACCCTGACAGTTAGGAATTTTTTCCTAATGTCCAACCTGAACCTCCCTTGCCATAACAGCCCATTGCTTCTTGTCCTATCATCGGCGATTAAGGAGAACAATTTTTTCCCCTCTTCCTCGTGACAACCTTTCAGGTACTTGAAAACTGTTACCATGTCCCCTCTCAGTCTCCTCTTTTCCAGACTAAACAAACCCAGTTCTTTCAATCTTCCCTCAAAAGTCAAGTGTTCCAGACCTTTAATCATTCGTGTTGCTCCTCTCTGGACTTTCTCCAATATCTCCACATCTTTCCTGAAATGAGGCACCCAGAACTGGATATAATATTCCAGTTGAGGCCTAATCAGGGTGGAGTAGAGCGGAAGAATTACTTCTCGTGTCTTACTTACAATACTCCTGTTAATACATCCCAGAATGGTGTTTGCTTTCTTGCAAAAGCATTACACTGTTGACTCTTATTTAGCTTGTGGTCCACTATGACACCCAGATCCCGTTCTGCAGTACTCCTTCCTAGGCAGTCATTGCCCATTTTGTATGTGTGCAATGGATTGTTCTTTCCTAAGTGGAGTCCTTTGTACTTGTCTTTATTGAATTTCATTCTATTTACCTCTGACCATTTCTCCAGCTTGTCCAAATCATTTTGAATTGTGATCCCATCCTCCAAAGCACTTGTAACCCCTCCCAGCTTGATATCATTGGCAAACTTTATAAGTGTACTCTGTATGCCACCATCTAAATCATTGATGAAAATATTGAACAGAACCAGACCCAGAACCGATCCCTGCAGGACCCCGCTCATCATCAGAAGTGGTGCATTAGGTGGTGTGGGTTCAGGGAGTCTAAGTTGGTTTAACTCCTTTTTCTGGATACGTAAGCAAGAATTGTACCATCTTTAGACTCCTTGAAAAGTTAGATTGAGTTAAACCTATTTATTGCATATAACTTGTGCCTCTGTATACATCACCTCTGGATTTAGTCCAATACTGAGAAAACATATGGACCCAAATCTATCTCAGTTATCCATTGGGATATCAGTGTAACCCTATGTATGGACAATAACTAGAAAAGGAACAATCTAGATATATTTAGCCAAAAAAGATTACAGAGGAAGAGCATTATAAGAACAAAATTGACAATTAAAGAATCAAAAATGGAATCATTTGCCATGGATACCAACCCCTAGAAGCACTGTGCTGATGTTCATAGAGATGTAGCCAGTTATCAGGAAAACCATGTCAACGATGAATGCACAGAACATAGAACACTTTGCCTAATGTGATGAATAGAGTAAAATATCTAGTGTGTCTTTAAGGAAAAGTGAGATCAGTTTTTTGCAGGTGCAGGATGGAACCCTTCCTACCAGGTGCAAAGTTCTGGAGCGCAGGCTCCATAAGGTCCCTTCTGATCCTGCCATAGAGGACATAGGAAAACCCTAGCCAGCTATTTATTTTCATCACACACTAGAACTGATTGTAGTAGCTTTTAACATTTCAAGCAATAACCTTTGTTCATTCAGTTTTTTGAATGAATGCATGAATACATCATGTGGATATCAGAGTATGACAGGGGAGGTTGATCCTGTCATTGCCCTTGGCAACAATTACTTGCCCATGCTAATCCAGTAAGAACAGAGAGCTTCCACTGGAATTTCCCAAACCCGATGGCTTCCACCGCATCTTCCACCATGAAAGTATCTGCAAAAGATCCAAAAGTTTTGTTCAGCACTGCATTCGTTTCTCTCCTAGAAGAGGCATAATCTGAGATACATCTTTTGATTAATACATTGAATTATAATAATAATTGACAAATGGGCTAAATCCTTAAGGCTTTATTTATTTATTATTCAATACTTATTCAGGCAAGCTTCCATTTTCTTCAAGGATTTTCCCAAATACAATCATTCTAATTATTAATACACTGGCCGATATTTATACGGCAGTTTTAGAGAAATCTGTGTAGCCTTGTTCACTTTGACAGAGCTCCGGCAATTTGCACCAACTAAAGATCTGAAGCTGGGTTTATGGGAGTCATTTCACCACCACTGAAATGCAGCCATCTTTGGAGTGAAGCAGAACGGTTGTATAATAGCACATAACAATACTGTACTAGAGGACTAGCAGGGAAGGATATTTTATCCAAGTAAAACTGGAGAGGGAATCCAGGGAGGCAGAATGTAATGGTTTGAGTTGAGAATTTGGGCAGAACACATGGACGATCACCAATACTGTTTTTTTAAATTCCATAGGATCGTGAATCTCGCAATGGTTATGAGTTGGACTACAGTCCAATACCAACAATCAGCAAATATAAAGTCAGTTTCCTCATTAAAGAAAAGTAAAACTTCAGCTAATTTTGCAATTCATTGCTGGAAGTCAGGTCCCAAAAAAGTCAATGCTGAGATTTTTCAGAAAGTCAGCCTGTGGTTTCAATCCATGGATTTGAGATACAGGGTGTTACATTCAGGTCTATGCCTCTTCAATGCTTTTGATCTTCCTTTTGGGACTGATCACTAACAGAAATCTTCTCCATATTAATGAATGTCCCAAACGATCCTTGGTTGTATTGAGCTTTTGGAGAAATTCATTCAGATTTGGAAATGCTGTGCAGCATAGAAAATGCACAGTGGGCCAGAAAACCCCAAATAACGTACTCTAAAGAGGGAGGGCATAACACATTATAAATCCAACCCACTTCTTCCACCATCACTGAATGAGAAGAAACAGAAAAGGGAACAGAAACCCAGCCCATACCATGCTCTCAATCTACAGTCACTCCAAGTTGTATGTGTGCTTCAAATTACAGTTACTTCAACCTCTTCAGTAAATATACTCCCATGGCTGGTCCAGGGCCAGCCCAAGGGCTTTTGGTGCCATAGGTGAACTCTGACTTTGCCCCCCGCCCTTCCCCAAGCGATAACATATTAATGTATTTTAAATACAGAAAACAATTCACTTCTGTCTGATCTGGCACCCCTTAAAGCCTGGCGCTCTAGATGACCGCGTAGTTCACCTGTATGGTTGGGCCGGCTCTGGGCTGGTTATTGTCCCAGCAGACAACAGCTGAAATGCTCAGCTCAGGTTTCTCCCTCCTGTCCTCAGGGCCAGTGGAAGCCAAGAACACTGCAGAGAATTCATCCTCTGCCCTGAAGGTGAGCCATGTGTTACTGCTCTAGTAAACCCTGCAAGATGATTTAGGAGCAGCTGGGATCAGTTCTAAAGGAAACTTATTCAGGCCTCTCAAAGAGGAAAGATGTGGAAAGACCCAGTTCCAAGGAGGATAGAGGAGAGGGCTACAAAGAAGTAAAAGTTCTTTTTTGGTAGCATACAGGTAATTGTCCAGTCTTTCACCTACTGAGGCCATGGAAACCATGGTGTTCCTGACTCAGCTGAGTGGTGTTGCAGTCTTTTCGGGGATATAGAGAGAGACGAGGGGGGAAAGGGCAAAGAAAAGTACTGAATATAAGTAGATGAGTGAAAAATATCCACTCACACTGAGATTGTTAATACCCAGGTCAACAGAACAGTCTGAATTAAATTAGTCACACAGTGATAATCAAGCACCTAAAGAAAAATTTACACCTTTAATATTCAGAGCTGAAATGCCCTGAACAAAGAGGCTAAGGGACAATTCTTTTAACTATTCAATTGTATACATCAACTCACGTCATACAGGCTACCAAACAAATGTCAGAAGCCATCAGTTTTCAGCTATCACGTATTTGAGCATACACTGCAAATTCACATACCAAATTAACTATATTCCATCCACCTGAAACAGCACTGTAAGGGCCTGGAACAAACCCTCTGATCAGGATCAAGCGAAAACCCTCAAGAACTCTTTTATTTGACCTTTTGATTCATCATTTGATCTTATGAGTAAGTCAGTTGTGTTGCACTATTATCTACAATATCTAGAAGTGGACTTGAGAGCCCAAATTCAGATCCAGATCTTGAACAGTCCATAATTTCGGAGTGTTGGGATCCTGAGTTTTCATTTGGCAGGCTCTAAGGGCAGAAGGGATTTGGAAATTTTGGATCCAAATCTGGGTTCATACTTGGAACATCCCCTAAATTCAGAGGTGTTTTGACCTGAGATTTGCTTTGGCTCTGGGTCTAATCACATCAAAACAAATAAACAATTCAACCCACTCAGAAGGCAGTTTAGTTAATCGATGGCCCGTCAGGTGTATCCTAATTCATCCATAATGTTATTTATCACTTTGACTTGCAGGTTTTCTAGTTCTCTAAACCAAACAGACTCAGACTTAGGTGCAGTCTGAATGACTGTAGAAGCCACAACCTTTACTAAGAGAGGAACCAGAGTCCTGTTTACCATCAGTTGGATTGGCAAATTCCTTCGGCACCGCAGCTCCATCCTCTAGCTCTATCGCCTCTAGCTCTGTCCGAACACCTTCAATCTGAATTTCATGCTCTCCTGAAATGGCATCCTCGTCTGACCTGGAACTTTCTCCTGTGCGGCGAAACTTGACCACCCTAAGAATATAGAAATGAGTAAATGCTGCTGTGTATCTTTTCTTTAATAGGAATATGATTTGCTGAAGCTTCATTTAGTAATGTTTTATTATTTGTTATTATTTTACTATCTTCTATAGTGTCGGTTGCTGGGGTAGCAGGACTCTGAGATTAAAACAGAAACCAAAAACCAATTAATCAAATACTGATCAAAACAAATGTGTCTTGTCTCCTGCTCGGAGGTGTGAGCCCAGCTTCTAGACAAGGAAGGCCTTCATTTCAAATTATCCTCCTGACTTCCTATCTTTTGCATCCACAATGGATGAGCATAAGGATATCTAACCACTTGATTGAAATCCCATAGTTGGCCATTGAAATGTCATTTGTGTCCTCAATTGCTAACATTGCAAGCAAATGTTTCCTGCCTGAAATCAAATATACAGGAGTAACATTAATGGCAGATTTTAAAAATCAGACCCTAAACATTCATTCTGAGGTTCTGAAAGTGGATACTTCTGAGCTGATCTTCAAACGAGGTGAACTATCAGATATCCAGGTCTCATATCATACAAAGATTTAAAGAGCAACTGTGATGCCTTGAATTCAATGCTTTCATTAACCATTTCATCTTATAGACAGCAAAATAAACTGGTCACTTAATGCCAGTTGACTCAAAAGGTAGAGCTGCTGTGTGTCCAGTTCACACTGCATAAAATCACTTTTTCACAAAACAAATTATGCGTGTTTGAACAGCTAGTTAGTCTGTACCAAACTAATTACTTTTTTCCCTAGATGATGACTGATAAATCCGTGACTTTTACATGCTACTGTCTTGAAATGAGCTTGTGTCTTCTTTAGCATCATGGAACTGATTACATATTTTATTCAAATAAATTATTTGAATGAATAGAGTTGGGTTATTTGTGTGTTTCTGGAACCTACATTAATTTAGTAGGTAAAGTGATGAATGGTAATTTTTAAAAACTACCAAGGGATACTGAATGGCTAGTGAGCCTGGTAATGTGGTAACTTTTTACATTTGATCACCGGCTCATGTTCATCCCAGATCAGTTGTCAAAGTGAATAGAGGTAGATACTCTTTGACGGCTCTTAGGCACCCTGTGTGAAATAACTTGGAGATTCTCATTTCAGTTCCCAGTAGACAAGTGTCACCATAATCAGTTCTAACTGGGCTCCTCCTTGCTGCAAGGCTGGGATTGAATGAGTCATGAAAATTGAGCTTTCTTCTCATTTTTGGAAGGTGGTGCCTTCAGTTCAGGGCTGAGATACATTTGTGGGAGATTGTGGGGACACTTTCACTTATGCTACCCATTTGACGCCTGCTGTGTGACCAGAGACTCCCGCCGGCAGCGCTGTCAAACTGGCACTTTTTGTTAGCGTCCAGTTCACACACGCATATTTTGTTTTGGGAAAAAGTGATTTTATGCAGTGTAGACACACCCGTCCAGAGTGGCTTTAACTCGACTTATGTCAACTTAATAAGGTCGACTTAAGCCTTAAGTCAACCTTCAGAGGTGGTGTTATTAAGTCGACTCAAGGAAGCTCTTAAGTTGACTCAACAAGCACCCAGTGTGGACGCAGAGTTCTGTAGGTCGACTTAAGCATCCTTAAATTGATCTAAGGCACCAGTGTAGATGCACCCTTGGGATCTCGTCTTGGACACAGATTTTAGAGTCCCCCAACAGCAGCTGGAAGACTGGCCAATTGGAAAGCTGCCACTGTACTGCTCAAAAACCACTTCAAATTTTGCTAATTATGGAAGACTGGGGGCGTTTTACTAATTTGTTGCAGATACGTATAAATGCTTAAGACTAAGTAAAGTATTGCTTTTAAGTGACAGCACTCTTGCGTTGCACTGCTTCTATCAGTCCATCTATAACTGGACAGCCATGTCTTCATTTGATTTATTTCCTGATACCACCTCACACAGAGTAAAGTAACCAAGAATCAAATTCTTCATTTCCAGAGAGTTTGACATTGTAAATATATCGCAGCTCCTTTCACTGTTATTATATGCATAGCAAAAACTTTGAACCCTTGACCCATAATTTTAGGTTATTCCTATAGATTGCCTCAGAAAAGATAAATTCATAACTGAGAAATACAGCAGTAACAAACAAACTATAATTGCCCACCATTTTGAATTTTAGCCTCTTCAGGTTTCCTGCAAAAAAGCAGTCAAGATATGGGCATTTTTATTCATTTAAAATTATTTTAGCAATAGATCCCGTTGGGATAAAGCTGCTTTCAGAAAGAAGACTTGCTCGGGCCTATAAATATTAACAACACACAACAAAATGGAGATACATGTAACCTAGTAAAATAAATGAAGAATAAATGTGCTATCTCCAGATTTATAGACTTGTGATTTATACATCGTTTACAAAAACCAGAAGGAAATGTTTTGTGAAGTTCCTTATTTCCATAATAATGTAGGTAAAAGCCACTGGAAATTAAAAAGATTATTTTTTGCACTTTTCTTGGAAATTATTTTGGACTTAGGTCCTGGGGAATAGATTTTAGTTGGGTATTTTAAAAGACTTCTTCCTTACATTCACCCAAGAATTGTCATTAAAACAATGTCTGCTTCTCAACAGAATGAATATGCAATCATCATGTGATCTACAAAGCAAATATGCCCACAAATGCATCCTGAAAAAGATGTTCTTCAGTAAGAAGAGGTTTTTATTATCAAAAGGCAATTAATATGAATGTTCCATTCATATTTTATGTACAAAAGCTTTATGAGCATCAGATTTAATTATGTGGGAAGTGAACTGTCTTGTTTTCGGTTGTATTTGTGCTATTTTTAGCAGTATCATAACCTGTACAGTAAATCTACGTACTAAAATATCAGCACTCTTAGGGCATGACCCCAAGTCCTCAGAAGTCAGTGGACATACTTCTAATGACTTCAGTGGACTTTGGATCCAGCCTGTTGTACCAATTACTCTTTGTATTTATAACTGAAAATTGTTCACACAACATAATATTGCTGTTTTCACACTGTATTATTTGGTTGCATATACAAACATATGCTGATAAATATTTGCCTTTTAATAAAGGACCTGATCTTGCAGCCTACATATTAATTAATATTTAACAAGTATATTGGGATAGTACCTAAAGAGGGACCCATTTGGGGCACCATTGTGCTAGATGCTGTACAAACCGCTAATAAATGCCTTACAGATCCTATTGATTTCAATGGGAGTTTTGTCTGAGTAAAGACTGAAGGACCTGGCCCTATATCTCAGTGTTAGGAATAAAATACAGCTTTTGACCAGTGAATCTTTGAAACTAATTGAAACAGAAGAAAAACACAGTGATGAACTTACTGATGCATACATCAGAAATCCTTCCCTACTGAAGCACCTTATAGGGCTACACTTGTGTGCAAGAACCCACAGTACTGAATAAATCCAATTATACCTACTCTGAAAGGCATCATAGATAATTCTTAAGCACATTAAGAAAACAGACTAGAAAAAAGATGGCCCAATGACCATATGCATCTTTTCTCCCTACTGAAGAGCAGAATGCACCTTTAACAAATGGTTTCCAACACAGCCTGAAGTTCATGCCATTGTAAATGCCTAAGTGATTAAAAATGTAACTGACTTATTTAATGTGCATCATCTCATGAATATTTGTAATTCAGTTCATCCTTTATTCTCTGCCTTCCTGAGTCAATGTTCTATACATATGGACATGTTTTAAGCAGCAGGGCAACAAAGCATGGGGAAAATGTAATTATTTTTAAAGGAAACATTTCACATTCAAAAGAAAAGGCATTCCAAAACAACAAACCCCATTTATCAGCTCTTTGCACAGATCTAGCATTCCCATCCAAACAGCAAAGAGTTTGTCATGCACCAGCCTTCCCTGTGCAGCAATGTCTGCTGCTTCAAAATGCACAGTTTCCCCCAAACCAGTGGCCCTCGCTGCACACAAACCCTTTGAAGGAAGGTTGTGAACTGCAATCAGGAGACTGCGTGAAGTGGAAGGCTAGGGAAGATGCCTGCCTTGGCACAATGTTATTTACAAATGCAATCCACATTGCAAATGCATCGCTACGTTCTGCCGGGATCTCTTTGCACCCTCTGAGATTATATAATCACCTCCCACATGCACACCCAGCCACCCACCCAAAGTTCAAGTAAAAATAAAAATTGGGCGAGTTGGGAAAGCCATTCGCTCCCTGGTACAGCAGATGCAGGGGGTCAAGGATGCTGAGCCTGGGGAGACAGACTAGGAAAATGGCCTGCTTCCTGGGGCCTGAGCCATTCCCAGGAAGAGTTTCAATTTCAAAAACATCACTAGGAATCGCACCCTGCAGTTTGCGGGGGGGGGGGGACATCCCTCCGTGTCTCTGTCTCCCCTGCTACTTACGGCAGCTGTCTCAGCTGGAATAAATCATCCTCCATGGCCAGGCTGGCTTGGGAAAGCTGCTCTCATCGCTCTTACATCGTGCTCAATGGAGAGCTGCGGGGATTTCAGGAGCGCGGCTGCTGGACAGCTCCACCGACACCCAGCGGCAGCCGAGGGGAGGGAAGGGGTCCAAGGCAGGCGACTGCTGTCCTCTGCCCGCAGCCACTCGCCGGCCCTGGTCTTTTAGCAGGGTGGCTGGCTGCCGCTGTGTGCTGGCTCCTCTCCTCCCCGGCTGCAGTCCCGGTGATCCACATTTAAGGCAGAAACATCTGCTCAGTAGCAGGGTGGTGGTATCAAAGACCAGAGGAAAATGGGCTTCACTCTAACAGAGTCACAAAGAGCAGAGATTTGAAGTTAGCGGAGGTGCATCTCCTCTCAAAGCGGGCAGCGGGGCGGCCTGGCTAAGGAGTAGCCCTGCTTACTTTCCTTGGGGTATTTTTAAAGAAAATTAAATGAATTGAGATAAATGGCAAACACCCACTCACACAACTGTGATGGTAGATAGAGTGAAACCTCTTTTATATGACCCAGCGATGTAGGTGTCTGACCCTCATTGAAAGTCAGTGGGAGTTGGGTGCCTGATTCACTTAGGCACTTTGGAAAATTGCACCCCAGGGGCTTGAGATTGCAAACATTTACATATGTGAGCTCACGGGACGCTGCTCACGTGAATGAAGCTTGTAAGCTCAGGCCCTTAGTTTGGAGATGCACTGGAGCAGTCTCTTAGGGCGAGACACAGCCTCTAAGGTGCTCTGTTGTGGAGCTCTCAGCATTTACACAGGTGTGTACTTATACTTGAGCGTAGTTGTTGTGCAAAAAAACCCCAAAAACCCACCTTCATTATTTGACCGAAGGCATCATCAGCCTAGAACACTTTCTCCTGCTGAGATTCTCCTTCTGCAGGTTTTGCTATGGATGGAAAGGGTAATGCAGCTGTGTGTGACTGTATGTATCAGTTATTCCCTTCCACAGAAAGACCCACAAGAGAAAATTACAGAAAATTTGTTGGGAGGATGATGAAGAAACAGTATGACTTTCTCCCCTTGGCAAGATTTGCGTAGGTGGAAAAAACGGGGGCATAATCCTCGAAAAATGCTGAGCCTGAATCCAGCCCCAAGCCTGCCTATCTAGGGACATCTAAGCTGAAGGCCTGCCCTCTGTGGACTGACCTGCCCCCCACCCCTCAGGTCGCTGGCTCAGCAGACATGGTGCTTCTAACTCCCCTCTTTCCATGCCGGTTTGGCCCTTCATTTTCCAGGATGGTGAAAGCCATGGGGAGACAGTTAATACGGTAAGGAATGGCGCTAATCTATGGAGCAAATTGCTCCTCGGGTTGTGTGTGGCTGTAGTGGGAAAATGCTATGGGGATCAGTTACTCCCTAGCATTACCCCTTTTTGGCCAGGCATTCTCTACAAATGCACATAATTTAACATGAACATTGCAGATCTAGAAGGGCTCCCAGGAGCTACAGAGCAGGAGAACAAGCAATGTGGCATTGTTCACCTTCCCTATGGATAACACACTTGCTCCCTAATTCATGGAAAGGAACTCTGTTCTAGTGAAGTCACTTATTCCTACCAAATAACTTCAACCAGAGGCTTTACTAAAATCAGAATTAGCAATTTGCACATGGGGTCTTTCCTTCTTCTCCATGGGAAACAATGGGCTAGATTCTAGCCTGCATTGCTGACAAGATGCAGAGTGCAGGTGACTTTAAGCCCACCTCCATCATTAGGGGCAACTCCAAGGTCTGATGCCACCCTTAGCAAGGCATGCTTGCAAGATACCCACAGGCCTTTTCATACCCTAGAACAGTCAAAGCACGGAGCACTCTAGCCACTGTTTCTCTTGCCCCTGGCATGATCCTATGCTAAAAGCTGCAGAAGAGTGTGTCAAAAGACTGCTTACATAAACTGTATGCCACCACTGTGCTAGGGAAATCTCCTTTGGGAAGATTCTGTCTCCTTTATGGAATAAAGCGATCAAGGCAAGGGACAGAATCTTAGAAATGTGGGCCTGAAAGGGCCTCAAGTGGTCATCAAGACTATTCCCCCGCCCTGAGGCAGGACCAAGTAAAATGACACCATCCCTGACAGGTGTTTGTCCAACCTGTTCTTAAAAGCCTACAATGGTGGGGGTTCCACCGCCTGTTCCTATTCCTGATATTTAGAACTACCCTCATATTTCGACAATTGGTTCCGAACATCTAACCTAAATCTCCCTTGCTGCAAAGTAAGTCCACTGGATCTGGTCCTCCCTTCAGTAGACATGGAAAACAACTGATCACAGTCCTCTTTGTAACAGCCCTTAATATATATGAGAAGAGTTATGTCCTCCCTGAGGTTCTTTTTTTCAAGACTAAACAGGCTCAGTTTTTTTAACCTTTCCTCACAGGCTTTCTAAATCTTTTATCATTTTTGTTACTCTCCTCTGAATTCTCTCCAGTTTGTCCACACCTTTGCTAAAGCTGGGCTCCCGGAACTGGACAGAGCACTCCAGCTGAGGCCTCTCCTAGAGTTTTGAAAGATCTTTTCTAGTTCACTCTACTGGGTTCAGCTGTGCCTGTATACATACACACTAGATTCTGGCTAACTCCTACATGGGTGTGCACTGGCAAGAGGGAGTAAGGAGCTTCCTATCTTCTTGTGCAGTCCACATAAGGGCCAGACAGTGTACAGTGGAGTGCAGGGACCGCTCTCTGATTATTAACAGCTCCCCAAAAGAGGAAAGGAGGAACAAAGAGTAGGCGGAGCCATGGCCGTGTCTAATCTCTTTGCTGCCCAGGTTAGCTGTTGCCATCTGGTAGGGAGTATGCTGCAGAGCTTCCATTAAAGACTCGTAAGACCCAGGCCAAAAGAACAATAGACTCAGCAGCAAAAGGTATTGCTAGAATCAAACAAAGTTGCCATTTTCTGTTTGCTGGCAGATAGTTTAACCCAATACTGATTAATCCTTGCTCACTGGTGAAGAGTTCAGATTTGCTGCTCTCTCCCATTAAGAAAGTAGAATTGGCAGTAATTCTTGGAAATCAGACTGATTCTCGCGACCTAGCTCCAGAGACAAGCTGAACAAATAAGGGCCAATAAGCAAAGCAGGAGCAAGAAATTATTCTGAGGGACTCTAAAATAAACCACATCCCTCCACATAGCCTCGTCATTTACTTGAATACTGGAAGCATTCAGAATCAGATTTTGCTCCCTTACTCACTGAGCAAATGACTACACAGAGTGCATAGTGGTAGCATAATGTTACTGCTTTAGCACAAAGATATGAAAGGTCTCCCTAAGCCTGGAATAGAAAAATTCTCACTGTTTTTTCAAGGCAATACATTTATTTTTCACTAAAATGGAATAGTTCAAAACATAACATGAAGCATGAGTCTTCAACAGATAGGATTGACCAATCAACAACATTTATTCATAAATTTCAAGATGATTTGTGTCTTCTTTTCAGAAAATCCAGGTTATGATGATCACAGTTTAATGCATTAAATGATCCAAGAAAACTGCTATCTTCCATAGATCAAAGTGCTGCAGATAAATCCACTACAATGAGAGAAGTTATTGAATTGAAGCTGCCAAGAGGAGCGGTCATTACAGCCCTTAATCAGGATGGTCTCAACAGGGCAGACTGACCTAAGAGTGAAATTTATCCACAGAAGTGTCTCTGACAAGATGAGATCACAGCAACTGTATTAGCTGCAGCTTCTTCCAAAATCTTGGCAGCAAATAGCATTTTTCCAGTAGGGCATTCATTTAAAAGGTCATCCTGTAGCAGAGATAATTTTTCATTAACAATAAAATAATTACACTAGTTCTTTACCAAGACAGGTGCCTCTTCAAAAGATAATTTATACAATAAATTAAAGGTCTAAGACAGCAATATAAGGTTCGCTACACTGTCTCTCTCCTCTTGTCCTAAGCATTTAAGAGGAATTAGACATTTAGGAGAATGATATGTTCACTATGTACTCTATAGCTGCCAGGCTTAATTTGTTTATTGGTTTTTAAAGTTTCTTTCTCATTTTCTCCCTAATGTTCCCCTGGTTCTATCAACCCCCTGTGGTCTATTCCCCCTACCCTTCCAGCTGCTCTCTTTCTCTCTAACAGCTGCTCCTCTGTCATTCTGCCATTCACTGAGTGATCTCAGGCAAACAGGGACTCACCCAGAAAGCCAGCAATATGCCAGACATTTGGCTAACAAAAGCCATTAGAATCAATTTAGTAATTAGTTGGAAATGAAAATGACTGTTAACTGCCAGAGCCCTGAACAGTGAGTGGCAGCTGCCATCTCGAGGTGTTCTAGTCTCAGGTACCATTCAGCTACCTTCCCTCATGACAGTGAAGTGAATCACTTTCTTCACTGAATGACCCTAAAGGTAAACTGGGTATATTTAAAAATAAATTAATAGGAAACAGTGAGATCCCAATTTATTATGGGCCTGATCCTAGCCCTTCTTTCAAAGATGCACAGGGACTTACACTCAATAAAACCAGTAGGGTTCAGTTGCAAGGAGGGCAGAAATTTCTGGTTTTCTATCCTCTCCAGCATCCCCTATACTTATGGGTTTGGGGGAGGAATGGGGAAGGCTACCAGTTAGTGTTCCCTGCAAAGATGGGGAGCAGGAGATACTACAGTGGCACTTGAAATACCACACTGAGAGCAAAGTAAAAACTCCCAGGGGGTAAACTAGATAGGAATAACCTCAAGACTGCAGTGTCTTCTCCTGAGCAAATCCACTACCACTCCACAGCCAAGGAGGATTCCTCCCTTATCTTCTACAATGGCCCATGTGCCAAGCCTGTGTATTTTGGCTTTGCACAGTGGAGATGATTTGGGCCTAAGTAAATATATGGTAGGTTTTTAAATTACCGATAAATATTTATTTGAAAGAAAAGTGTTCTGTATCAGGACCTCTCGGGCTGACTTGCTGAGCCTTAGTTCTATTTTACCTTTGCTAGAGAGGATGATAAACATCAGGAATGTAACTCCTGCCCTGCTTTAGGCATTTGTGACATCCCTCATTTGCAAGACAAACACAAAAGTCTGGAAATAAGTGAAGCCCATTTGTTCATCTTCATAATCTGTGATTTTAACTGTTCAAAAGCAGTCTATTAATGTTTCAATAACCCGGTATTTCAACCTTTAGTCTAAAGAAATATTTACACCCTAGATTGGCCTATGTTTTGAATCACATCCACCTGCATTATCAGTAAGCTCAAAAGCCAAATCCTCTTCACTTTATTCACATGAATAACTCTGTTCAACTCTAAAATCAGCGGGTCTACTCGTAGGAGAGCGGTGAGCGGATCTGACGTTTAATTTTTCCTCTGGCTCCGAGGAGCTGATGACTCAAATTCCAGAGGAATGAGCTGTTCTGTCAACATGAACGACGCATTTTCAACTGCAACATCTCTGCTCTTGGCCATGACGCATGAGACGGACAGAACCCAGCTTGTTTTCAGATGCCCGTTGAACAGCGTGCGGGAATGGCCGCTAGAAAACCCGCCGTTTGACTTGTAACTGGAGTCAGTTGGCTCGTTCAGGGTGAAATCCACCCACCACCTGGGAACACACAGCTACGCGAGGGCCTTTGCTGCACGAAAGGAATGGCGGCTGGTGCGCGAGTAGAGCGGAACGCTTGCCGGCCATGCAGAGAGACTTCCCCGGCCGCCCGCACTATTGTGGGGCACCCCCAGCCCATTTCCCGGTGCCAAGGCAGAGACACTTCCCCGGCCCCCGCACTATTGTGGGGCACCCCCGCCCCGTTCCTGGGGACACGTCGTGCCAAGGCAGAGACACTTCCCCGGGCCCGGCCCTATTGCGGGGGC